>MCJB01023278.1:0-112060 GCA_002018475.1 Nicotiana obtusifolia | reverse complement strand
CCCCTAAAATTAATTAATTTATACTTAATAATTTACAATGAATATATTGAAAATATCTTCAATCAACAACAGCTATTTTTACAAGATTAATTTAGTATTAATAATTGTGGAATTGATAATTCAATGATAAAATTATAATTATATCATGCTTACTATTTTTAGATTGTTAAAATAGTTTTTATATACATCACATAGGTTTATGATTAATTTAATGAATTATTCCGTAATTTCTAATTAATTAGACTACTATGCTGATAATTCGAAATTAGTGTTATAATTTTGAAAATAAAGTATTTTATAAATAATTAATTATAGTAATTAGTAGTATATTTGATAATTATAATTTTACTCCAGTTTATTGAAAAAAATTAAGTTTATTTAATTTAATTTCAAAAGGAATTAAAAGGCTAAAGGCTATAATTGCAATTCTTTAATTAAACATAGGTGGACTATCTTTTAAATTAATTTTAGCCCAATGTTCAAGCCCATGTCCAAAAATACCCAGTCCAATCAAAACCTGCCACGTCACTCATCTCTCATACTCACAAAAGAAGCGCACTTAATCTGGGTCGTCTATCTGTTTGATTAACGGTCCACATTTTAACTCTCATTTTCCTTTAATTTTAAACACACCTCCAGATCTAATCCTCACCATCAAAATCCGTAGATCCAACGGTCACTGATTTTTTCTCATCTTAAATATTAATACTTGTATAATCAGGGCCGTTGATCTAAAGACCCGACGGCCTAGATTATCCTCACCCTTTTAAGCCATTAGACAAGGACAAACCTGCCAAAACCATAATCATTTTCCAAAGAACCCCCTGCCCCCCTTTCCTTTTCCTCTCGCTATTCTCTCATAATCCATGACCAAATCAATAACAGACTTGCACAAATTTGTACAACGTCACAATCCTGACCCCAGAATCATTCTTTCTACTTCCTTATCCGCGATTCTCGCTAGTGTTTCCCCATTTCGTCATGCAAATTCAAAATCTTGAAGTTCTTTGACCGAGACACAAACTTCCTTCGTTGCTGCAACAAAGATCCCTCATGCATGAGCATTTCATGATGATTATTCGGGGTCAGAGGTCAAATGGAATGACCTCTGGACCTCCGATCTCTGTCCGATGGTTTTTCACCTGTATCGGCTGTCGCATACTCAGGTAAAACCCTTGCTAGTTTTTCCCCTCTCCTCACTCGATTATGCTTGCATCACTACTCTTCTGTCTCTCTCCACTATTGATTTGAATTTGAAATCCTAAGGCTTCAACAGCCACTATAAATTGGGGCTTTAACGTTTTCACCTAAGAGACAGCAAGATATACCTAACAACTACACCAAATATTTGAGAATTTAATACACAATATAGTTGTTTAGAAAAATTAGATAAAAGTCTAAGTTCTTGATCTATTTCTGCTTTTCTTCTTTTCTTTCTGATTCTGAGTTTGTTACTGATTGAGAGCTTGAGCTCTTGGCTTCCAAAAGGCTAATTTGAACACTCCTTTGGTTTGCTTCCCCAAAGGAGGTCAGCAAAGATTCGACCTTGTTCTTTATTAATTAGTTCAAGTTGCTGAGCACGAACTGCTGAATGATGTTATTAACAATGTGTTCATTTTTGACTATTTTATGTGTTTATTAATGACTGTAAGTTGATTCTGCGATCATGAATTTCTTGAAGTCATTGAAATTAGAATTAAGTGTTGATCTTAATATGCATCTAATTACTCATGTTTACTGTTGACTTTGAAACGACTTAAGAACTTCTTGATGTTCCTAATATCTTGTTTCAAACTTATCTAATGTTATATTAGCATTGTTCTGACTGTTATGCTAATCTGCATTGAATGTTATTTTGTAGTTCACTCAATAACCTAGACTTAAATACATGAACCTGTTTAGTGTTAAAAACCAGATTGTTACCTTAGTTTAGCTACACTAGATCATGACTTTCAAACATGTTCTTATCTCTTTGACCTGTGTCTGTGATTCTGTTAATTACTTGATTGAATTCATGGTTGTTCATGTAAGCATGCCCTAAGCTAGCTAGGTCTCTGTGTATACTCTGAGATTGCTCTATACTTATTTTAAGCTATGAAGTATGGATAAGATGTATTTGAATTAAGATGACATATTTGTTGAGTTAAAGTGATGTTACTAAGTCCCACTATATCTGAAGTCCCATGCTAGACTCACTTGACATGTTTCCCTAATGAGATGACACCCTTACCCTTTTCCTGAAGCTCATATGGTGATATTTTAATAATATGACCCCTATAAATGTCCTTTGTGTGTATGCTTGTGATCCTGCACTCATTTTTTATTCTTCAATGCCTCTGTTTATCCTTCATGATCCCATACATGCCCATACTGTTTTGAAACTTCATTAAGCTCTCTTAAATAGATTAAACTTAGCTTGTGAACTCTAAAGGGAATCTCTTGTTGCTACTGCTTGGATATAACAACATGCTTTATTTTCAGTGAGATCAGTGAAAGAAGTGATTATGTCATTGATTTTAATGTTAAGCAAGACTGACAGCTTAGGATCCTGTTAATAATTTTAGAAGTCCTAATTGAAGTTGTAAATCTGTGACTTTGCTAATGTCTTTAGAAGTCCTAATTGTAGTCTATTGATTTGTAATCCTATCAATACCCCTAGAAGTTCTAATCTAGGTTGTGAACCTGTAACCCTGTTGATACTTTTGGAACTCTGATTGTAGTTTGGTATCTGTGATAATACCTCTAGAAGCCCTAATTATGGATTGCTGTTCTGAATCACGGTCAAAACCATTTGGATGTTCTAATTAAAGTTAACTTGTGCCTCTTAATTGAGGTTACTGAGTTGTATCTCTAGTTGAATTTTTTAGTCTATGTCTACATTTGCACCCTTTAGGAAGTACCAGTTGTAGTAGTTAATCTGTAATGCTGCTTGGGAGCCTTAACTGTAATTGTCATTCTTCTCTCTCCTAATGCTCATTAGGAGTTTAATTGAAACTGTTAATCTATATTTGCTAGTACCCTTTAGGAGTTTCAATTGGAATTACTGATCTGTATGTTAAGACTTGGTCGTAATCAATCTTTGATTAATCTAGTTAAAAGTTGTTAAAGAGAAGTGTATCGATGCTCATGGACTATTATAGATTTGTATCATATGCTCCCCTACCCTTTAGGACCTATGATCTCATGTGTATGGTTCCTTAACAATAATCTGATAATGTCTCTGCCATTATGTATGCTTGAAGCTGGTTTCGTTTGAGTCTACTTAGCATGTCATTTATAGTGAATCATACACTTAGCTTTGAAATATGGTTACAACAAAGTGAATAGGTTGTCTTGTAGTTCTGTAGCATTCTGTATTAACTGTCATAGGAGATGAATATGTACTTCTGTGGCATAGTATCACTGTGGTGTTGAGATTTATATCGAAAGCCTCATTGGAACTTAAACATTTGAGGAAGACTGAGTGTGAGTGGTTAGGGGTATTTGTGAGTAGAGTTTAGCTCTTGGTTGGGCTACTCTCCCTTACACAAGCACTGTCGTGGGCCTTGACACCCTTGGGAACTTTGAAGTATCAGGGATCAAAAGAGAGCCTTGGCCTTGAATGGAACTCTACCCTTAGCCTCTAATTTATTGACATTCTTTACTCCGTTTAGGTTTAGTGTCTACTAACAAAGAAAGGTTTTCAATATGAATCACTTTACCATATGTGACCCCACAAGTATAACTTTCATAATTCAAATTGCTATCTCTTATGTTTTACTAACATTTCATGAAGGTTTTGAAGTCAAAATAGCTTAGCAAAGGATGACAATCTCTCTTTTAAAAAACCATAAATGAAATCCCAAATCGGCCATCTAAAGAAAACCGTGTCCTTCTAGAAAAAGTGTTGCCGCCTAGAAAAGGATTTTTAAACGATTTCCTCAAGTCTAACAATTGAGATTTTGAAAGCAAGGGTACACCTTAAGCTCATTTTCTTACAACGTCTTTATTTTATTAGAGTTGCATGAATAGCCACATTCCTTAAATACAAAGCATTTTATAACTTAGTCCCTTCTCACATGTTTCGTAAACATAAACATCATGTGCATATTTTAAACTCTTGCAATTATACAAATATTATCTTCTAGATTTTTTAAACCTTACATCCTTTCAAAACTACACATCCTCTTTGTAAATATCATGTTTTAAATTAACATAGTATTCGTACCCCTTTAACACTAGTTAAGCAGAATATAAACAACTAATCCTTTAAATCTAGTCTATGTCCTATCTACCTCAGGTAAATTTTAAGGGGTGCCTAACACCTTCCCCTTAGAAGAACAAGAACTCTTCCCCATAATCTCACCGCTTAGCAGAATAATAAAGAAATGACCTTTAGTAATTAAATAGGTACCCTAGTATACCTTTAAATATTAGGTGGCGACTCTCTTTTATCATCAACAGACAAACCACAAGTTGAATCTTGAACTTAAGATTGTTTGTACACTGCTTTAACTGTGTTAAATTTGCAATTATATGCTTAACTACCTTATTTGCTCATTATTATGCATGTCTGCTTATCTTAAATTGTTATTGGTACATCACTATCTGTTACCGCTTTATATATACTATCATCACACTTCTTCCTATAGAGTCTTGGTCGTACATTATCTTACACAATGGCACGCGAGGGTTGTATTTTGCACCCCTCCGAACCTTCTTTCAAAATTCTTTAGTTTCAGAGAAAGGCTTTGTCAGGTCAACAAGCATAACCTCTCGCAGTCTTTATTCCAATTCAAAAGTAGGAAACAGTCTACTCTAATAAACATATGTCATATTGCATAAACCTTAGGTGAGTCGGTCCTTAGCATCGACACACGATTAAGAAAGCCACCCTAATGTCAATGGGTCATGCAGCCAACAACATAACTTCTGTGGAAAGACTAACCAACCATGATGAGACACTTAAGATATGAAGCAAACACTTATCAAACCCTTTTCTTTACTCACTTCAGAAATGGAAATCTACCAAAACATCCCCGAGATCAATATGGTGATGGGAGCACCACACAAGCTAAAGCGATAGTTGAAGAATATCCGCCGAGAACATGGAGACAAAATCATGACACATCTAGGAGCGCTGACTGCATTGCTAAACATCCGAGCTAACAAGGTGCTTACTCGCCTACTGGTGGAGTTTCTGGACCCGACCTAGGAGTTGTTCAAGTTTGCTGATTGTGAGTTAGTACCAACGTTGGAAGAAGTTACCAGTTTCACGGAGCTTCCATTTACAAGGAGAAAACCAATACTACCAGTCATCATGCCAGGCTATAGGTGTTTTGATCCTTTTGGACTGGCAAACAATCGGGGTTTGAGAAACATTGAGGATGGATGGGTAAGAGTGGACCAATTGTTCGACAGGTTCGGACATTGTGAAATCTATGAATGATACTTGGGAGAGTTTCAATGTGATCAGGCAACATGGGAGAGTCTCTGACCCATAACCTTCTCTTTGGCACTACTGGGATGCTGGTTTTCCCGCAAAGAAGAGAACGAATCAATATCAACTTGCTACCCGTGGTTCTAGCAACATTCCGAGGCAACCTCCAAGCAACTCTAGTACCCATGGTGTTAGTAGAGATTCTCAGAGCTTTATCCGCATGTTCCCGAGGATATGATTTCTTCAACGGTTGTAACCTGCTGTTTCAAATCTTGGCCACGGAGCATTTCTTTCAGCGAGAGGCCACAGTTGATTACTTTGTGGGCATCAACAACATGATTTGAAGTCATAACTATAGGATGAGGCATTGGGTCTCCCGCACGAACAGGAAGAATGAAGAGAGATACTGACCAACTTAAGTGGAGAATGCGTCAATTGGAAGCTATCATGGCTCGGTGGAAAGGCAATCTGAAGGACTCCTCAGAAATATCTTATCGAGTTGATAGGACTTGAGGGCATCCAGCAATACTCACCCCTACGAGTTATCAAGAAGTTTAGGTTGATTGGGGAGGTGCCTCTCTGGAAGAGGACATCACTGTATAAAGACGAGTACAACTGGCGTATCCCATTACCAACGATAAAAGACTTCATGAAGAGTGGAATGATCATGTCACAATGCCAATGGGTCAAAACTCGCGGTGCACTCCAGAATATCATGTCTCGATCGACGAAGAAGATGAGCTAGCCCAACCAAGCGGGGAAGGAATAGCCTGGCTGGAGGATGCAGAGGAGGCTTTGCAAATCTATCATAAGATCTTGCCACACTATCTTGTGACTACCTCCATGCACCGCCAAGTGGTCCCAGGATCAATTGATCACATGCTGCCACCTGCTGAATATAATGACCGAGTAGTGGAGTGTATCCAGATAGAGTCCGAGACAGAATCGGAGGAAGATCCAGAGGAAGAATCAAAATTCAATGATGATGGAGAGGAACTGAAGAAGATCTAGAGGAAGAACCAGAAAAAGAAGAGGAAATGGGGAATGATCTCGGGGATGGTTACTAGAAGGTTGTTGATTTCTCATCTTTTCCCACTTTGCATCTTTATCCCAAACTTTCTCATTTCCCTAAGGGAAAATTTGTTTGAGCCCATGTAATATTGTGAATGTTGGAAACAATGATGTAAGCTCTGCTCCCGCTTATTATAATCTAAACACTATCAATGAAAACAAAATTTGCTTCGTATTTGAATGTGTCAAATCTAATTGTTTATCAAATATTCGCGACATATGCCTACCTCTGGCGAAGAGAGGTCCCACGAATTTTAGGAGAAACGCGCTTGCCTGAATACATAAACTAACTTCTCTGTGTGCGTATTACTTGTGCAAATGATGAAACTAACTTCTGTTCTTTTTCTTTTCCTTCTTTTCTTTCCTTACTTTATTATTATTCCTCAAAGAAATTGGTTTGTGTTGAACCAAAACTGGTGGAACCACCATACAACCTAAGATTGGAAGGGAAGATGTCTGCAATAGATAACCTGATCGAACATTCTCTTGTAATAGCAGATAGCCCAGGGCAATCGAGAGAGAAGGACGATACGAGGAATGATGAACATGTGGCCAGGATAGCCCAAGAGATGGAATCTTTGAGGGAGGAAGTACAAATTATTCGGGAATTGGCTTATCTGGCCGTGACAACGCTCCCACAACCACCCCGTTTTTTTTCTCTAGATTCAATCCCCGGCCACTTTCCTTCTACTACTTGCCAAGCCAATAATACCCACCCTACCACTCAGATTATACCTCGAATAACCCCTGCAAACCCACCAAATCCTCCCATACACACTCCTTACTTACCAAATTACATTCAAATGCCACAAAACCCGCCAGTTACCACCAACACAGTGCACAACCCTCCTCGTGATGGAGTCACCTTTACGACTAACAAAAACCAGCACATACTGCTGCACATGAGCGATATGTTCCTCCCATATATGTTGTTTCGAAACCCACCTTCACAGCGCCTGTCACGGCCAGGATGCCTTATGAAATTGACCAATATGCCGAAATGTAGAGGGAAGCTAGGTATAAGGAGGAGGAATCAGTGTCTGAGCAATTACGAGCATTGAGAAAACAAATAAAGAACCTATAGGTCGTCCAAGAGAGAGAAAGTCTAGACTATGAGGATTGGTGTATCCATCCTGATGTGGATATGCCGATAGGGTACAAGCCTTCTAAGTTTGATATCTCTGATGGGACAGGTGATCCCCATGCACACTTGAGAGCCTACTATGACAAGCTAGTTGGAGTAGGAAGAAACGAGAAGTTGAGAATGAAGTTGTTCATAAGGAGATTGGCAAGGGAAGCACTTACTTGGTATACTCGACAAGATCCACAAAACTGGAGGGCATCGCAGGATATGGCAGAATATTTCATGAATCGCTTCCGATTCAACACATAAATTACTCTCGATAGGTTCACACTGGTAAACTTGCAGAAGAAGCCACCCAAATCATTCCAAGAATATGCATGTCGATGGAGATCAGAGGCCGCCAGGGCACAACCTCTGTTGGATGACAATGATCTGACTAAGTATTTCATTAGGGCTCAGGACAGGATTTACTTTGAGAAAATAATAGGCATGATGGGGCAGAAATTCCCCGAACTTGTCAAAATGGGAGATTTCTTATAAGAAGGTATAAAGTCTGGCAAGATACAATCCATGGCGCAAGCAGCTAGCAAAGCAATCCAATCAAGATCAATAGGCCATGGAAAGAAGAAAAAGGAGGAAGTATCAGCAATCGCCCCCTATTACCAGTCCAATCCACATCATGGAAACAACTCTAACTCTCCAAACAACCACTCCCTACATCCACCTGCTTATGCTCCAGTCTACAACACACAACCATATTACAATCACTAACCCCAATATAACCCACCTCAATCCCACACAAATCCAAACCCACCACGACCATACGCTCCAATTCAAACTACAACTCATTAAAACTGACCCACCTATGCACCCCGGCCCCGCCCAAATTTTGAGGAGAGAGGTCCCAGAAACTACACCCAAATTGCTGAACCTCTGGCCCAACTGTTTGAAAGACTGAGGAGAGTAGGTTTGATACATCCGATAGAAGGAAGAGTTCTCGAGTTTCCCTTAAAATACATTGATGCAACCAAACGGTGTGAGTACAACTCAAATGTGTCGGGGCATGATATTGAAGATTGTTCCAAAAATAAAATTGAGTCACTGATCAAAAGTGGAGCCATCCAATGCTTCGTCCAATATGAATTGCAACCTGCTGCCAAATCACCAGAATCAAGCAGCTAATATGATCACCCTAGATGAAGAATATGACTTGAAAGGAACCATTGTCACTATAGGAAACGTTAAGGAATCAAGGGTCCTACCTCAAAGGACTCCGATGATCACAGAATAGTTGAAACATATGGTGATGGTCCAGACATACCAGCAACAGCCCACTGCTGCTACCAGGAATGAAGAGGATCGGGAATACAAGATAGTCCGTGGACATATCAACAGAAAAGGAAAGACAAGATGATGGATTCTGCAACAGCTCACGGTTTGACTAGATCGGGAAGGTGCTACGCTCCTGAGGATGTAAACCGAGGAAATCTAGGAAGGGAACAGATTCAGAGAAGAAATATAACAGATCCAGAGGCCATAGAATTCTAGAAGAAGATGTCAACCAAAGAATACTCTGTGGAGGAACAACTAAAGAAGACTCCTGCACAAATATCAATCATGGATTTGCTGATGATTTCTGACAGTCATAAAGACACCCTGATGAAACTATTAAGTGGAGTGAGCATGTCGAGCAACACCACCAGTAAGGCATTAGCAGCAACCATTTGGAAAAAGGTTGAAGCCAATATGATCACTTTCCAAAGAAATGAACTTCCTATCGAAGGCGTGGGTCACAACAAAGCTTTACACATCATTGTCAAATATGGAGATAAGGTGCTATCCCGAGTACTGGTTGATGGAGGATCAAGAGTCAATATTTGTCCGCTTTCTACTCTATGAGAGTTGAGTATCCATGTAAGAGAAGTCAAGGAAATTCATGTAAGGGTAGGAGATCTTGACGAGTCACAGAAGGACGTCATTGGAGAAGTTCAAAATTGTTCACCGCAACTCTACAGCCTACAGACTGCAAATGAATGGATCAGTTGAAGCAGCCAACAAAAGTATTAAAAGGATTCTGCAAAAGATAGTAGACAATCATAGGCAATGGCACGAGAAGTTATCCTTCGCCATACTGGGTTAGACCACCATGAGGACATCCACTGAGGCACGCTATACATGTTGGTATATGGCACTGAAGCTGTGATACCCGCAGAGGTTGAGATACCATCCTTAAGAGTCATCCAAGAAGCCAACTTAGATGATGCAGAATGGATATGGGTCAGGCAGGAGCAACTCATGCTCATTGACGAGAAGAGAATGGATGCAGTATGCCATGGCCAGCTGTATCAAAATAGGATTGCTAGTGCATTTAACAAAAGGGTGAAGCCTCGCCAGTTTATGCTTGGGCAGTTGGTTCTAAAGAAAATATTCCCCCACTCAGAAGAAGCCAAAGGAAAGTATGCACCGAATTGGCAAAGTTCTTACGTGGTCCACTGAGTGTTGTCATGAGGAGCTCTGATCTTGGCAGAGATGGACGGAAGCGTCAGCAGGAAGCCTATATATTCAGACACAATCAAGAGATACTACATTCGAAGACAATAGAGTTAGGGTTTGGCTGCAACAGAACTACGCTCAACCTGACTTCCCATGGAGGGATACGTATGCAACCCACGTAGGGTTTAGTTTCTCTCTCTCTCCCCCTTTTCTTTAGTAATAGAAAATCCAAATATCATTTTGTATGTTACCCGAAACTACGCCACGACTTGATTTCCTCTGGAAGGAATACGTAGGCAATCTGCATCAGATTCAGTCATCTTTTGTAATTGAACTACATCCTGGCCTAATTCCATTTGGATATGTGGGCAGTCAGAGTTAGACTCGGCCATCTCATTTTCCATATCATCAGTTTTGCATCTGTTGTAACCGAACTACATCTTGACCTGATTCCATTCGGATACGTTAGCTGCCTGAGTCACGCTCGATCATATTCATCATATTTCCTTTATGATTATCCATGAACTACGTTTAGACCTCATTTTATTTCGAATACGTATGCAACCTGAAAGGGTTCAGTCATAACCTTAGGAAAAACCTTTATAATGCATTAGTTTAGATTAAGACGCGATCGGAGCAACAAACAACTATGTCGTCAGAAGCATCATGGAGGATCGACATTAATAGGGTAGGTTCTTCAAGAAACAACACTTGTGTTTAAGGAACTTCGGGAACATGTCATAATCCGGAATGACAGCATTTGCCGTAAGACAAAAGATTTGTCAAAATCATTTTCTAAAAATATCATAATTTGTTCCACCTACAGGACTTTGTGGCGTAACCTCATCAAGACTGGGGCAAAGCCAGGACTACGGTCAACACAAACCGACACCCCTTTCCCGCTAAGAATTTTCTTTGAATGCAGGGCCAATAGGACATAAAGTGCTAGAAATACACTACGAAAAATGATGGATCCGCCGCTGTCTTATGACTATCATCTCTCTTTCTCTATTAGATTTTTCCTTCTATAACTAAAACTATCTCTTGAATGCTTTGCAAGTATTTCGGACCTAGGCTGCTCACGCAAACGTGGCATGTTGTACATAGTAAACCGTCAACTCAACTGAACAAAGCATGTTGTATATAACAAGCCGCTGGCTTCACCATGCCCTGTCGGAGCACATTGTAAAAAATTGATTTGTTGACTTCACCAATTGGAGTCATATATATAGCAAATCGTTAGCTCAATTGATCGAAGCACCCTGTACAAATCAAGCATTGGCTTCGCCAATCAGCCACTCTACCACATGGGAGATTAGAATAGATAGTTGCAAACCTCGTCAGCAACAATCTGCCAATTGATGGCCGCAACTTAGCCTTGAAGTCAAGAGTATCTCTTGTGTATGCTCATTTTATTTTATTGTTATCTCGGATGTTTTGATGTTTGCTCATGCAGCTTACAGGTGTGACTACATTATAAGTCAGGAACACCCATCATGCGGAGATGCTTTACATTATAATCACTCCCATCAAGCGGAGATACTTTACATTTCAGTGCAACCTCTCCCAACAAGCGAAGATGAACTCTACAAGTCAATCACTCCTATCAAGCGGAGATACTTCCAACCTCTCCCAACAAGCAGAGATGCACTATATAAGTCAATCACTCCCATCAAGTAGAGATACTTTATATTTCAATGCAAACTCTCCAAGCAAGAGGAGATGCATTCTACATAACAAGTCAACTACTCCCAACACGAGGAGACCCCAATGCTCCGATAGCTGCAGAATGGTACACAGCTCGACTAACAATCGAGTCAGACTCAAGTATCCCATCATTCTGATCCCGAATAACGGCTAGCTGGCAGACAAGCATTATTGTTCCTGCATCATTTACATCACATCTTAACATATATTGTATTGTAATATAAGGATATGTGTATGTTTCATTTTTGTAGGAACAAACATCGCAACGTGGACCTCCTTCGAAGCAACAAACCAAGCTACAAGCTATGAGGGAGATCAAACTTGTTAGCAGGCCAAGGATCCGAGCTCAAACTCAAGACGATCAGTAGAACTCCAATTTTTCAAATCTTTCAAGTCAAGCCGCAAATTCACAACTATCATGAGTGTGGAATCTTCTGTCTCGTAGTATCTTTATAATATGATACTAGGGCTATTTCCTGCGAGCATCGCTTCCTCAAAGTCTTCACTCCAGAACTACATGAGGCCTGATCCTCGTTAAGCCCGAGGTATGTAAGCAATTCAAATCCAAAATTCAGCCCCAACTCCCCAAAACATTCTCCTAGAATCTTCCTAATCCGACAACTCATAATCTTTGTGCTATTCCTGCAATGTATGCCTAAAGTCAGGACAAAATTGGCTTTGGTTCAATTTCTTTGCCCGAAAACTCTTTCAACATCTCCGGTCAAAGAGGGGCAACTGTTGACAGCCAATTTAGACCTCCCTTTTAAATTTTTTTTTTATACTTAATAATTTACAATGAATATTTTGCAAATATTTTGAATCAATAACACCTATTTTAACAAGATTAATTTTGTATTAATAATTCTGGAATTGATAATTCAATGATATAATTATAATTATACCGTGCTTACTATTTTTAGATTATTAAAATAATTTTACATACATCAAATAGGCTTTATGGTTAATTTAATAAATTATTCCTTAATTTTTAATTAATTAGACCACTATGTTGATATTCGAAATTAGTGTTACAATTTAGAAAATAAAATATTTTAATTAATTATAATAATAAATAGTATATTTGATAATTATAATTTTACTACATTTTATTGAAAATAATTAAGTATATTTAATTTAATTTCAAAAGGGATTAAAAGGCTAAAGGCTATAATTGCAATACTTTAATTAAACATAGGTGAGCTATCTTTTAAATTAATTTTAGCCTAATATGCAAGCCCATGTCCGAAAATACCTAGTCAAAACAACCCATTCATTCCAAGTTAGCGATCCTTGCCATCATCATTAGACCAATAAGAACCTGCCACGTCACTCGTCTCTCATACTCATAAAAGAAGCACACTTAATCCGGGTTGTCTATCTGTTTGATCACCGGTCCATGTTTTAACTCCCATTTTCCTTTAATTTTAAACATACCTCCAGATCTAATCCTCATTGTTGAAATCCGTAGATCCAACGGTCATTAATTTTTTCTCATTTTAAACATTAATCCCTGAACTATCAGGGCCGTTGATATAAAGATCCAACGGCCCAGATTATCCTCACCCGTTAAAACCCTTGGAGACGGACAAACCTACCAAAACCCTAATCATTTTCCAAAGATCCCCCCCCCTTCCTCTCTCTATTCTCTCAGACTCCATGACCGATAAATCACACACCTTGCAAAAATTTGTGCAAGGTAACAAATCCTAACCCCAGAATCATTTTTTCCGCTTCCCTATCCGCGATTCTCGCCAGTGCTTCCCCATTTCGTCATGAAAATTCAAAATCTCGAAGTCCTCTAACCTAGACACAAACATGCAATATCAGTCCTCAAATCCTTCGATGCTACAACAGAGATCCCTCATGCTTGAGCATTTCATGATTATTATTCGAAGTCAGAGGTCAAACGCAATAACCTATGGACCTCCGGTCTTTGTCTGATGGTTTTTCACCTGTATCATCTATCACACACTCAGGTAAAACCCTTTCTAGTTTTTCCCTCTCTGCTCACTCGATTATGCTTGCATCACCAGCCCTCCGTCACTCTCCACTATCAATTTGAATATGAAACACTAGGGCTTCAAAAGCCACTATAAATTGGTGCTTTAATGTTTTTACCTAAGAGACAACAAGATATACCTACCAACTACACCTAACATCTGAGAATTTAATACACAATATAGTTGTTTATGAAATATTTGATAAATGTCTAAGTTCTTGATTTATTTTTACTTTTTTCCTTTTCTTTCTGGTTCTGAGTTTGTTGCCGATTGAGAGCTTGAGATCTTGGCGTCCTAAAGGCTAATTTGAACATTCGTTTGGTTTGCTGCCCCAAAGGAGGCCAGCATGCTTCGACCTTGTTTTTGCTTTATTAGTTGAAGTTTCTAAGAATGAACTGCTGAATAATGTTATTAACAATGTGTTCATTTTTACTATTTTATGTGTTTATTAAAGACTGTAAGTCGATTCTGCGATCATGAACTTCTTTATGTCATTGAAATTAGAATTATGTGTTGATCTTGATATGCATCTGATGATTCATGTTTACTATTGACTTTGAGACGACTAAACAACTTCTTGATGTTCCTAATATCTAGTTTCAAACCTCTCTAATGTTCTATTAGCAATGTTATGACTTTTGTAGTTCACTCAATAACCTAGACTTAAATAAAGCATGAACCTGTTTAGTGTTAAAAACCAGATTATTACCTTAGTTTAGATACACTAGATCATGACTTTTAAATATGTTCTTATCTCTTTGACTTTCCTTTGTGATTCCGTTAATTACTTGATTGAATTCATGACTATTCAAGTAAGCATGCCTTAATCTAGCTAGGTCTTTGTGTATACTCTGAGATTGCTCTACACTTAGTTTAAGATATGAAGTATGGATAAAATGTATTTGAATTATGATGACATATTTGTTGATTTAAAGTGTTGTTATTAAGTCCCACTATTTCTGAAGTCCTATGCTAGACTCACTGGACATGTTTCCCCAATGAGATGATACACATACCCATTTCCTAAAGCTCATATTGTGATATTTTCACAATATGACCCCTATAAGTGCCTTTTGTCTGTGTGCTTGTGATCCTGCACTCTTTTTTTGTTCTTCAATGCCTCTGTTTATCCTTCATGATCCCATACTTGCCCACACTATTTTGAAACTTCACTAAGCTCTCTTAAATGGATTAAACTTAGCTTGTGAACTCTAAAAAGAATCTCATGCTGCTACTGCTTGGATATAACAGCATGCTTTATTCTCAATGAGTTCAGTGAAAGAAGTGAGTATGTCGTTGATTTTAATGTTTAGCAAGACTGACAGCTTAAGACCATTTTAATACTCTTAGAAATCCTAATTGAAGTTGTAAATTTATGACTTTGCTAATGCCTTTAGAAGTCCTAATTGCAGTCTATTGATATGTAACCCTGTCAATACTCCTAGAAGATCTAGTCTAGGTTGTGGACTTGTAACCCTGTTAATACTTTTAAAACTCTAATTGTAGTTTAGTATCTCTAATAATACCTGTAGAAGCCCTAACTATGGATTGTTGTTCTGAATCTCTGTCAATACCCTTTGGATGTTCTAATTAAAGTCATTAACATGTGCCTCTTAATTAAGGTTACTGAGTTGTATCTCTTGTTGAAGTAGTAAGTCTATGTCTACATTAGCACCCTTTGAGAAGTACCAGTTGTAGTAGTTAATCTGTAATGCTGCTTGGGAGCCTTAACTTTAATTGTCAATCTTACCTCTCCTAATGCTCATTAGGAGTTTAATTGAAACTGTTAATCTATATCTTTGTTAGTACCCTTTTGGAGTTTCAATTGGAATTACTGATCTGTATGTTAAGACTTGGTCATAATCAATATTTGATTATCTAGTTAAAAGTTGTTAAAGAGAAATGTATCTATGCTCATGGACTGTTACAGATTTGAATCGTATACCTCTATCCTTAGGACCTATGATCTCGGTATATGGTTCTTCAACAGTAATCTGATAATGTATCTGCCACTATATATGCTTGAAGCTAATATCTTTTGAGTCTACTTAGCATATCATTCATAGTGAATCATACACGTAACTTTGAAATATGGTTACAATAAAGTGAAGAGGTTGTATTGTAATCCTATAACATTCTGCATTAACTATCATAGGAGACGAATATGTACTTATGTGGCATAGGATTTACCTGTACTAGTGCACTTGGGAGTCTGAAGCCCACTGCTTTCCGTTCCTGTTGTTTGCTTGGCCTACCTCTTTCAAGCCCAAACCAAGTCCTTCCTTATTCCTTACTGCTTTATTATATTCTTTTATTCATATTTCTCATATGTATATGATGCTACATATATCATATTAGATTAAATGCTTTACTTTACCTTTTGAATCATGAAAGAAACTTAGGCAAGTCCTAAAGGACATAGGATTAAAAGAAGCCTTTGGCTAAATAGCAATTAATTTTAATCTGTTAATCATATGCTGCTAATCTCTTATGTTTTACTAAAATTTAATGAAGATTTATTTTGTTTAGAAAGCCAAAATAGCTTAGAAAAGGACGACAATCTCTCTTTTAAAAAACTAGAAATGAAATCCAAAACCCGCCTTATAAAAGAAATTCAAGTCTTTCTAAACAAAGTGTTGCCGCGCAGCAAAGGATTTTTAAACGATTTCCTCAAGTCTAAAAATTGAGATTATGAAAGCCAAGGTACATCTTAGGCTCATTTTCTTAAGACATCTTTATTTTATTAGAGTTACATGAATAGCCACATTCCTTAAATACAAAGCATTTTATAACTTAGTCCCTTTTCACATGTTTCATAAACATAAACATCATGTGCATAATTTAAACTCTTTCAATTATACAAACATTGTCTTCAAGATTCTTTTAGACTTATATCCTTTCAAAACTACACATCCTCTTTGTAAATATCATGTTTTAAATTAACATAGTATGTCGTACCCCTTTAACACTAGTTAAGCAAAATATAAACAATTAATCCTTTAAATCTAGTCTAAGTCCTACGGAGCTACCTCAGTTAGATTTTAAGGGGTGCCTAATACCTTTCCCTTAGAAGAACAAGAACCCTTACCCACAATCTCAACGGTTAGCAGACTAATAAAGAAATGATCCTTAGTAATTAAATAGGTAGCCTAGTATACCTTTAAATATTAGGTGGAGACTCTTTTTTATAATCAACAGGGAAACATGCGCATCTCGCTACCCTTATACTCCACACAACAATAATCAACCCACACAACATGTTCACATGTACCACAATATGACAAACAACAATTCCCCAAAGTCACATCAACATATAGCCACACGGCTCAATAACAAGGTGCACAATAACATGACAATAAAATAAGAGTGCAGAGAGTATTCAACAATAAAGCATGTTTCATATAGCAAACAACCCCAATTCAAGGCATATTAAGATCCTAAGAGTCTAATCCGGTCATAAACAACACATGCGCCCGTGTACACAATTGTCACCTCGTGTACACCATATAACACAACTATGCAAATTAGACTAATCCTAAGGGGTAATTTATCCACACAAATTTAGGCAAGATACTTACCTCAAATATCCTCAATCAATACTCTAAAAATAATTTTCCTTTAAATTCATCTCAGCTCGGCTCAAATCTAACCAAAACGAACTTAATAATATCAAGTAATGCAAGAGAGATTAATTTTGATTAATAAAGTTGAAATCTTTACCAAATTACCAAAAAGTCAACCCCAAGCCCGCGCGGTCAAAACCCGAGTCAGGGGATATCTCGACTGCATATAACCCCACGAGTTTAAATATTTGATTGATTTTCAAATCCGAGTCTAATTCAACTCTCAAATCTCAAATATTCATTATTAAAAAGGTTTTGTCAAAACTCTTAATTTCATTCATGGATATATCAATTAAATGTTAAATCAAAGACGAGATTAATATAAAAAAAAATAATCAAATCCGAGTCAAAAATACTTACCCAATCCAAGTGGGTGAAAAATACATCAAAAATCGCCTCAAACCGAGCTCCCAATCTCAAAATTTGGAATTGAGTCTAAGTCCAAAAATCTCACTTATTAACCCAGCTGCAGGTGTTGCATTTGCAGCTAGAGGTTCACAAATACGATCTCCATAAATGCGACATAGGGATCGCAAATGCGAAGTCTGCCCATCCCCAGAAAGTGTCGCAAATGCGACTAATGTTCCAGAAATGGGAATCCACCAGGGATTGTAAATGCAAGCAAAGGATCGCAAATGTTGCCTGCCTATGCGCAGCTCCCCATCTTAATTGCGAGTCTGGCTTTGCAAATGTGAAGCCTGCCACTCCCAGCCCACTTTCACAATTACGACAGGTCCATTGCGAATGTGATTGCTGCAAATGCAAACTAGTGCTCGCATTTGCGTGGCCTGCAGCACCACCCAAAAACCAAAAAATCTGAAACAACTTCAAAACACTCTGAAAAGCGTCTAAAACTTAATCAAGCCTTCGGGGCTCCACACAAAACATCCACACAAGTCTAGAAATACTAATCGTATCGGTTGCATTCTAGAATTTGGAATGAAAAAGGAATAATGCTTCCTACCACGGGACAATACAAACCCACTTGTGAGCTCAAAATACCAAAATAACATCCGCAACCACGAATCGAATACCAAAATGCATAAAAATCACAATGAAACTCAAGAACTCCTAAAATCACAACCAAGCTTCTGATTCCCACCAAACAAACTGGGAATGACACCAAACTTTGCACATAGTTTCAAATGACAGAACGGACCTATTCCAAGTCCCAAAACTAAAATATGAACCCGATAGCCACAAAGTTAACCTAAGGTCAAACTTAAAAAATTTCTAAACCTTTAAATTGCTAACTTTCGGCAAAAAGAGCTCAATTTATTACCTCCGAATTCAATTTCGGACATATGCATAAGTCCAAAATCACCATAAGAACCTATTGGGACCATAGAAGCACCATTCCGGGGTCATTTTCACAAAAGTCAAACCTTGGGAAACTCTTCCAACCTAAGCTTCCAAGCTAAGAACCAAGCATTCCAAATTAACCCAAACACTTCCCGGATCAAAACCAACCATCCCCACAAGTCACATAAACACAAATACACATACGAGGAGCTTCAAAAGGAGAAAAAAGGATCAAATACACAAAATAATCGGACAGGTCTTTACATTCTCCCCCTCTTAAACAAACATTCATCCTCGAACAAGTATAAAGACATACCTGAAGTGCCAAAAATATGAAGATATTGGCTCTGCATATCATGATCGGTCTCCCAAGTTTCCTCCTCGACCGGTTGAACTCTCTATTGAACCATCACCGATGTAATGTTCTTCGACCTTAACTTTTAAGCGTGCCTGTCAAAAATAGCCACCGGTTCCTCAATATAAGTCAAATCCTTGTTCAATCGCACCGAGGTGAAATGTAACACATGTGACAGATCATCATAATACCTCCAAAGCGTGAAAACATAATCATCAGGTGAACTCCAATAAGCTGGGTGGCAATGCCAGATAGTAGGTGTTCATACTCAATTTTGCTCATCATTTCCATTTATCCTTTGTGGGTTGATATATTTTATAATGTATTTTTTAATATTTTTAACTATTATTTATAGGATATTTCTCTGAATTACTACATTACATGTTTTAAGTATCATTTTATTATCTTCATTGCATTTTTCTCTAAATTATTATTACGGAGGTTTTATACAAATATTTTTTTTAGTATAAGTATTTCTAATTGATTCTAGCATTTATAATTAATAAATAATTTATGCATTATTTCTTTAAATTTATTTGTGAGTGATCAGCTATCCAAACTAATTATTTATATATTTTTAGCATTTTATGCGTATTTTATGATATTTTATATCATTTCTTATATTTGATTTATTTTTTTATCTTATTTGCAATAATAGCTCATATTCTTTACAATAAGTCTTTTTATTATACTATTTAGGTCAAAGCAGCATTTTTATATTTCTATAATCCTAAGCTACTATTTTAAAGTGTTAAATTTCATAAATGGCATTAATTTATTTGTTAGCCATTTTTAAAATTAGTTTCATGTGTTATAAAATATGACCAAATAAAAGGGCTAAATTTCAGACCAAATGTGGCCCAATACCTAAGCCCAATACACATGACCTCTTCACATACCCGAGCGGAGGACCCAAAAGCCCATACCCAACCTAGTAACCCGCCCCGCTCCACCTTGATCATTGGCCGTTGATCTCAAATGATCAACGGCCAATAATAATCCCCATTCTCCTTATATCCCCTCAACCCAAACCCTAATCCCCATTTCCATCGAGACCGACCGCCCTTTTTTGTCACATGGGATATCTTCGTTCCTTTTCTAGATCTTGGTCAATTTACGATTCTCCTATGATGCTCTTACCTTTCCCGGCTTCGTATCCTGTGGTACTTGCTCCATTATGGCAAGTCTTGCATGAAAACTCTAATGATACTTGCCTGAACATGGAAAGTATCGACATGAGGATCTAAATGCGGCTTTGATTATTGATTATATACAGAATCATGGCTTGTACATTTAGGGAAAATCCATACTCCCCTGATAGTCCGATGCATTGATACTCTCAATTGATTTTTGTATATAAATTTTCCTTAATCCGATATGAAATCGGTTTGCGTGTGATTTGTTTTCCTTGTTTTGGTGTGATTGACTTCTTTCTCTATGTGCTTGTAAATTTGTCACTATATAAACCCCTTCCCCTTCCCCTCTGAAGACGGATTTTAATCACTACTCCCTCACTCTCACTCATTCTATTTGGTGTTCTGGTGCTTTAAGGACTTTGTTATTTAATTTTGCTCTTGGCCAACTGAGAGCCAAGGCCACCCTAGGATATTTCTATAACCTCCTCCAGCACAAGCACTACTTAGAGTCCTCGAGGCTCTTGTGAACTCTGAAGTGCCGGAGATCTTGAGGTCTTCACTGCTCCCCGTCACTTGTAATTGCTGTTGAACTACTGTTGGAACTCTGATTTCTTTTATTTACTCCCTTCTCTTTGCAACTGGTTAGTACTCTTAATTATGTGATTTAATTCTCTAATTGCTAGTGTAAACGTGTTTAAATTACTTTCTTTACTTACTCATGGCTATGTGCATTCTATATGCTACTGCTATGTTAGAGCCTTTCAAAGTAGAAACCTGACTTAGAATCTTGGCTTTCTGAAACGTGTGAACTGCAATACCATATCATGTTACATGCTATTCCAACATTGCTATGATCTTGTTATTAATGTAGTACTTTGAGAGTCCATGTCTTGATATTGTTAGTTTACTTAGGTTTCAGCATCTCTAATGTGATCCTTTTCCACATGTTAGTAATACCACACATATGTATATGCTCTAATCGACCTGCAAAATCCCCTATTTTCTTTTGAAATCAGATGAATACATGCCCATTTGACTTGCTCAGAATCCTGCCTAGAAACCATGTATATAGAAAACCTGGCTTAGGATCTTGGGTTTCTGAAACGTGTGAACTGCAATACCATATACATGCTATTCTAACTTTGCGGTAATCTTGTTATTCATGTCGTATTTTGAGAGTCTATGTCTTGATATTTCTAGTTTACTTAGATTTCTGCATCTCTAATGTGATCCTTTGCCACATATTAGCTATACCCACCCATATGTATCTGCTTTAATCGACCTGCAGAATCCCCTATTTTCTTTTGAATCAAATGAATACATGCCCATTAGACTTGCTGAGTATCCTTCCTAGAAACCATGCATAAAGGATGTTTCTATCTTAGACCTTTGTGCTAGACTTTCCTGTATGAATTCATGTCTGGTTGTGTTCTTTAGTATTAAGTCCTGACCATTCTAGAAGACATGTCCTTAAGATGTTGTCACATTGAATTGATTCCATCAAATATGTGTCTATTCTACTGACCTATGTGATTGTATGTACCCATTAGATGTTGTACTCAGAGTGTATGCTTGTAAGACCCTTCATGTGATTTTTATAAAGCTATAGATTCTCAAGTATGTTCTTGTCTTGATTATGTGCTCTTTCTCATCTCTTAGACCTCACATCATTGGATGTTGCTAGAGAACCCTGTTCTTGGTTAGTTTGTAAAAATTGAAGATCAAAATCTTCTAGGTGCACATGTGTGTTTCTTGCCTAAGTTCTAAGTCGTCTAGATAACCTGTTTTCATAGCCTTTCATTTGCATTTTTGGTACCCCTGTTAGATGTTAGCTAATAGAGTTTGGTTTACTTAAGAGTTTAGGCTTGGGCTGTTAGGACTGACTTGGTAATGGTCCAAATTTTCTTTGTCTGCTTGACCTTATGCATCTGGGGCTTGGGCCTACTGGTCTGCATGAAGTTTTGAGGCTGTTGAAGGCCCAGAAGTTTGACTAGGTTGTTTGTATATTTATATTGGACTTGTAACTAATTTTCCTTGGTTTGTAATAACCTATAAAGATGAATAATGGGGGAAATAGTTGAAAAGGGGCCTGGGATAGTTTAGCTCTTGCATGACTGGGTAGATAACATGCATATAGGTTCAAACATCTTCTCCTGCTACTTGTCATTACAAATCATGCTCAATTTCCTACATGCCGCCTGCTACTAGCAATCATGCCTATAGGTTTATTACTTCCTATCCGCTTCACCTAGAAATTATGCGCCAGGACTTAACTTGTATGAATCGGACAATGCTTGCATAGTTTGCCTAATATGTTAATAATCTAATAATGTCACTTAACCAGCATGACAGTAGGAACTGTTATGTGTAATTTTCTCGCATGTCGTCAACACTACTTAGATGTCATGTTATTAAGTTCTCACACTTAGAAATCATGTCTATAGGACCTATTATACGCTAATTTTCTTTACTGTTTGTGCTACCACGCTTAGAAATCATGTTCTTAGGGGCTTCACACCTAGAAATTATGTCTCTAGGATTATTAGTAAGGACTTATGTTACTTGATCATAGAAATCATGCCTATAGGATTTCATAGGAAATTCTTTTATTTCGCTGTAACATCCAGATAGAGATCACGCCTATAGTATTAACATTGAGATAGTTTGCACCCTTCGTTGTCGTAGCTAACCACTTGCAATTATTACTTAGAAATCCTGTTTTAGGCCCAAATCAGGTAATTCGATAATATAGGTTAATTACTGTCTGACATACCCTCACGGTTAGAAATCATGTTCATATGACAATTTGTTAAACCACTCTACCATGTCAATAGATTTTATTCTACCATCTTTTAAAAATCATAATTCGTTAGTAATAGTCTCTGGATATATGGGAGGTAAATGTGATCCATATACATGCTAATTATATTCTTTGAAGTCCTATATGTTTCAATTGTTTGGCACATAGTTTTAATTTTTGAGCAACTCTAGGTTGAGTCTAGTTACACCCTACAATTGTCCAACACCTCCTGGACAATAGAATGGGACGGGTAGGCACCCATAGGGCACGAATTAGAAATAAATTAGTGCTATTTAGGTAAATAACTTTATAGTAATCGGGTAGCTGGAGATGATAGTTTGTGCTCGCCCGATAATGTGAGCAACTATTACACCTAAAATTGTGAAGTATTATTTATATCGCACAGGGTGATCCCTTAGGCCTAAAAATTTAGGACCCCCCACTATGCCTCATTATTCACTTATGTTTAGGAGTTAGTACTTAGGATTTATAAAGTAGCTCTAAGATTGGTACTTTTGTAATTACAAGGCTTTTTAGATTAATGTTAGTTAATGAAATTTCATCTTTGTAATATCTTTATGATGTTTTCTTACAATATCCTTATCTGGTGGATTATTAGTAATTAAGTTATATCTAGTCAA
This sequence comes from Nicotiana obtusifolia, assembly GCA_002018475.1. Classification (NCBI taxonomy): domain Eukaryota; kingdom Viridiplantae; phylum Streptophyta; class Magnoliopsida; order Solanales; family Solanaceae; genus Nicotiana; species Nicotiana obtusifolia. The sequence goes on along the minus strand of MCJB01023278.1, from coordinate 88,429 downwards.
CTTGTTCCATTTAGAATGATTAGTGACCTATTTAACCGTACGCTCACTTAGCTTAATAATCAATTTATATGTTCGCTTAGAATAATCTAGTTAATAACTTAATATTCTCACATAGCTTAAAATTTCGCCAGGAACCACAGTTATAATGGCGCTTGATGAGTTCCGCGCTTTCCGAAAGTACCCTTTAAACTGGGAAAGGCTTACTAGCAGTAGACTAGTCGATCACTGGTGCAATCAATGCTCCAGTGCTTTCCCCTCTCAAGTTGTCCGCTTGAGAGTACTGGTTAGACCCTTAAAAACCTACTCTGATTGAAACTTTGCATGCATCATGTTATACCTAGGATAGATTAATACCTGTGGTGTATTAAATCCTTTTAGATAAACTCTGTCAAAAGTCAAAAAGGGACCTATACAATTTGAGGGATACCCTCATACTATGTACATTACTTGGAGAACATCTGCCAACATGTTGACCATTATCACTTAACTAATCAAATCAGAAGAGGGTAGGCCTAACTCTTTTCTTTAATGCAAAAAATAAAGCATGACATCCCTAGGTTCAGCATGGTCCAAAGAATCCCATCCAAGCTGATTGATGGGTGGAACGAATTTCCTCAATGTGATAGGAATCACGTGAGAATAATACTGGATAACTTGCCATCATTGATTGACGTTCATCCATGCAGGGAAATAATCGAGGCCGCTACCATGTTTTGGGATGAGAAAAGGGAGGTATTTCAATTCAAAAACTTGAAGATGACCACACTCTTGTAGGAAATTAAAGGTTTTTCTAAAATCCCTTGGGATAGTCCTGGACTGCTGGTACCGAAAAATGGTAAACCCTACGGTTTTCTGGAAATATTTGGAATCAAAAGAATGATGAACTGGGTTTTTTTACCATGTGCTACGATTTTTTTGATTTATTGTATAAACGGCACGGACATAGCAGATAATACCGGTTATTTCACGAAGAATTCGCAGTTACTTCTGTTGGGTGGATTCACCGTAGGGTTTATGTTTTAATTGTGTGTTTCTTGGGTTTGGTGATCTTCCCGATGAAAGGGAGAAAATTCCATACCCGACTGGCCATGGTGGCCAGAACCATGATAGAGGAAATCGAGGGAAAAGCCTATACTATTGTCCCTACAATATTGGAGGAATGTACAGAGCCCTGGACCAATACAAGCACAGGGCAGGTTACTTTGAGGGGAGCAAACCTTTGCTGCAAATATAGTTGATAGAACATCTCCAAAGAGGTGATTGCTGCCAGGAATTTCTTCGTAGGCTAGTGAATGACTATGTTGCTAGCTACCATCCAAAAAAGATGATTTTGCTCCAGAAAAGATTCGCAAGGACCACTAATGCTAAAGGATGGGCAAACCTCTTCAGCAATCTGACCTAGGAATAGGTACAGTGGATGTTCGAATGGTTTCCAAGCAAAAGGTTCATAATATGGTCCAAAAAGTCTACTCAGCTTGTGTTAATAGCGTTGCGAGGTATTTACGTTTATGCTCCAATAAGAAGTAATAAGACAAGCTGGAAGAAAGCAGATTATACCCCAAGTATCCAACATGACACAATACAAGGCAAATTTTAAAGGTAACATCATACCCTTCAAGTTCGAAGCCCAGCACATGTGGAATCGGAAAATAATTGTGGAAAAAGAAACCATAGAGCCTAACAGGTATCATGGTGGACACATATACTACTATCTTTCGTGGCTGGAAGATGACATAACTAGGGATGTCAAACCATGTATCAAGTCTAAAGGGAAGGATCATAGACGAAGAGGCCGAAGCCCAGTTGAAATACAGAAGGCTACGCAAGAGGTTATTTGAGTCCAAAGCGAAGCACAGGGAGCAACACAAGACGGACATGGAAGCTATACGAGAATGGAGAGATATAGCAAACAAAGCGACAAAAATTTGGAATAATTGGAGCAGGAATTGATGGAGTTAGAGGGAAAAATGAGGAAGAGACTCTGGGTGTATGGGATATGATGAAGGTGGAAAGCTGGCAATGGACTACCTGTTGATTGACATGCGCGACATCAGGAACATGATCGAAGGAGCAAAGAAGGCAAGACATGGAGAAGGGACTTCTGGGACCAAGTAGAATAAGAAATTTCTTTTTATGTAATGAGACTTCAAAATAATTATATAGATAGCACCAGATTTTGTTTTAGAATTGATGTAATAAAGCCTTGAGCCGCTAGTGATTCTATTTCCTTATTTCGTTTTTAGTAATATTTATTTCGCATTAATGGAATGAAAAAATGTTGGCATAAAGTTCTCCAAGTTCACTTGCTGCTTTAGGCCTACCTCGGACACAACGAGGTCCCAAAATTAGGACGCGAGCTATTAATTGCTTTATGTGCTATCTGTTTAAATACCGAAATGTTCTTTTTTCATCTTTAACTTAATGACTTGGATACCTTTTGCTTTTCTTTCTTTTTTATTATTCCCATTTTCAAAAGTTGATTTGTGCACTCTGGCAAGGTCAACATGCCATACAAGATCCAGAGGTCCTCCAACTCCTCCCCATCCTAGCAGCATCAAAGGCAAAGAGGAAAATTGGACAACTTAAGTGGAAATGGGGAAGATGACGCTCCTTTGGCAGGAAATGTATACATCCGACGGTAGAAGCACACCGGGGCAAAACAAGCTGGTTCTGTGCTTAGAACAAAAGTTCCTCAAATTGCAAGGTGAGATAGATTAGGTCCGCAACCTCACCAAATTTTCCCTCACCTTGAACGTCCCAGATATCAACAACCAAAACACCACTACCCAAAACCCACTGCAGCCTCAGAACCCACAACCTCAAGCTGCATAAAATCCTCCAACCACTCAACAGTACCAAAACCCTACACCTCTACAGCATTTGAACCCTCTACCATTACAAGCTCCACAAAAACACCACCACAACACAACTCAATACCCAAAAACCGCCAGTTACCCCTCTCCTCAAAGTGCATCACAACCTACCCATGATCCACCGCAAGCATCCTCAATGATCACATGTACCCTCAAGTCCCTGACACTCACCAAAGTAACCCCATATACGTATAAGACTTGCCATACACACCACAACAAACGCTATGTACACCTGAACCTACTAAAAAGGACCTACTCACTAAAAACATGAGCGAGAAGCTGAAGAAGCTATCTAGAAGGGTCCAGAGTGTTGAAGGAGGAAAGGGTATTGAAGGACTGAACTATGAAAATTTATGCATCCAACCTAATGTTGAACTGCTCGAGGGTTACAAACCCCAAAAGTTTGAAATGTTTGATGGTATTGGTGATCCCAAATCACACCTGAGAACTCATTACGACAATCCCATAGGCATGGGTAAAAATGAGCAAATTCGCATGAAGTTATTTATGTGAAGTCTTATAGGAGGTGCCCTGTAATGGTATATTAGTTAAAACCCAAAGAAGTGGTCCGTTTGGGTGATCATGGCGTCAGATTTTATGGATAGATTTAGGTTCAACACTGAAAATGCTCCGTCAACATCCAAAACCTCAAGAAGAAGTCCATAGAAACCTTTCATGAGTATGCTACCTATTGGAGACCTGAAGTTGCTAAGGTAAGGCAATCACTAAAAAAAGAACAGATTAATTTCTTCATGTGAGTTCAGGACCTAAATACTATGAAAGGTTGAAGGTCATACAAAACCACAAATTTTTTGACATCATTAAGCTAGGAGAAAGAATTGAAGGTATCAAAAGTGGCATGGTCACCAATTTTGAAGCTTTGTAAGCTTCTAAAAAAACTTTACACTCTGGCGGAATCTCGAAGAAGAAGGAAGTAGGTGCCGTGATGGTAGCGCAGGGGCCGAAATCTCCACTCACCTATCAAACACCCCCGCCAGTATAGTATCCCTAATTCCCAAAACTACCATTTTCCTACTACCACCGACCATACCTATAATACCTAGCCAGCATACTATCACTCACCCCCACTTACCCGATAGAATTACCCTAAACTCTGAGCCAACTTTGATCGCAGACCGCCCATGCAGTATACCCCTCTCGCTGAACCTATAGCCTAATTGTATGAGAGGCTGAAAGCTACTGCTTATATCACCCATATCCCTGTAATAGTAAGTGAAAGCTCCGCCTAGTGGATCAACCCTAACAAAATATGTGCCTACCATGAAAGGGCACACCATTGAAGAATGTCGCACGTTGAAGGACAAGATTCAAACGTTGATTGATACCAAGGTGATACAATTTAAAGAACCTACACCCAATGTCCACAATAATCCCATTCCCAACCATAGGGGTGATTGGTAAACATGATTGAAACTGATGAAGAATGAGACCAAGAAGGGTCCGTTGGTTTTATTCGGGACGGAGACACTGTTGTGGCATCCCCTGTAATGCCATTTCCGATTATGGTGAAAGCCAAGGCGCTGTTTGAAGTTGAAGGGGCCATACCCAGGTCATCGTTCACTATGATGGTAGCTCTGTCGCCTTCTTATCACCCTAAAGCTGTTCCGAGGGACTATGTGGTTGAAGCTAGAAGAAAAGGAAAGTCTAAGGAAGAAGAAGCAAGCACTGCCTAAGGAATGACTAGAACAGGAAGAGTGTACATGCCAGAGAATCTTGCCCAAGGAGGGTCAATTAAGGAAACCGCACCAAAGCCACCTGTCGTGGAAACAGGTACTGATGACTTGTGGAGGAAAGTATAGGCCAAGGAATATTCTATTGCTGATCATCTAAACAAAACCCCCGCCAAGATATCCACCCTATCATTGCTACAGAATTCAGACGCGTACAAGAATGCCTTGATGAGGTATTGAGTGATGCTTATGTGCATGTTGGCATCACTAGTAGAGAAATTACGAACATGGTGGGACAAATACAAGCAACACACAAAATCACTTTCCATGAAGACGAGTTGCCACCGGAAGGTTTGAATCACAACTGAGCATTACACATTACTGTGCAGTATGAAGACAAGTTCATCGCTCGAGTTCTGATTGATAGAGGTTCAAGTCCAAAAATATATGTCCTTTGACCACTCTAAGAAGGTTGGGTATATTCATACATGAAATAAGGCAAGGGAGAATGAACATGAAAGCATTTGACGGGCCGTAGAAAGCTACAATCAAGGAAATTGATTTGAGTTTTAAAATAGGTCTGGCTGTGTTTGAAATTGAGTTCCATGTGCTAGACATCTCTTCCACTTACAACCTTCTACTATGATGACCATAGATACACATGGACCGGGCAGTTGCTTCTACTTTACATCAGGCTATGAAATTCGAGTGGAATCACCAAGAGGTGGTCGTTTCATGGAAATAGTAACAATCCTATTTACACTAACAAAATTGTACCAGTAGCTGAAGGCAAAAGGAAGCTGGGATGAGAGATGTTCCACAGCATTCAATGGGTAACACCGTGGAGAAGAGGAGATGGTGGAGTGACAAAGTGCATAGCAGGTTGCTTTGGTTGGGATACGAGCCAGGTCGAGGTCTCGTCCCCAAGATTTAGGGGATAACAGAACCAATGCGACTGCGGACTCAGAACACTACATTCAATTTTGGGTATGAGTACACCGTGCTGGAGTATCATTACTGCATGCCTCCATGGAACGATTTCTACTATCCACTGCCCAAACCCATACCATCGTTGTACCAGACATTCCGCAAGGGCGACGTGGTTTAGGGTTACGGAAAAGACGAGATTTTAGCTGGCATGAAAAGTCTGTACCTGACTGAACAAGACATGGATTCAACGTGATTTTGGGAGATAAGGTGGAAGATCTAACCATCCAGATAGCAGGTGATGGAGCTGTTCTAAAGAATTGGACCGCAACACCGTCCCGGGCACATCGAGCACCTAGTTAGCTTTGGCAGACTAGCATGTTTTTAAAAATTATTTTCTAGCATTTAAGACATTCAGTATTTATGTTTTGAAATAAGTACTCGAGATATCAAGTTATGCTTGCTTTGGCGCAATTCGAGTTTAATTGATGCACTATTTCCCTTTCATTAATTTATATCATTATCTTTGCATTTTGTAGTATAATTATTTTCTTTCCTGTTGAATCTACAGCTATGACATAAAATGAGACAACACAACGCAATGAAAGTGATTCAATGGAATGGGAGAAGGATGTAATACCCGAGGAAATCGTCAAGGAAGTAGAGGATTTTGAGAACACCCAAGTCGAATTTAGAGAAAACCAAAGCAGTTAACTTAGCGGATTCCTAAACAGTCAAAGAGACCCGCATCAGCATCCACCTATCATCATCCGACAATGAAGAGTACATCAGATTTTTGAAATAATATGAGGACATATTTTCCTATTCCTTTTGACGACATGAGAGGATTGAGCACATCCATAGTGGCCCATAAGCTACCTACCAACCTAATGTGTCCACTAATGAAGCAAAAACTCAAGAAATTCAAGCCAAGCATGAGTTTGATAACTAAAGAGGAGGTTACCAAGCAGATCAATGCCAAGGTTCTTCGAGTGGTTGAGTATTTGCATTGGTTAGCCAACATTGTACCCATACCAAATAAATATGGAAAGGTCAGGGTATGCATCGACTACCGATATCTGAACATAGAAAGTCCCAGGGATGATTTCACGCTAACAAACATACATATCTTGATCGACAATTGTGTTAAGCATGAACTCCAATCCTTTGTCGACTATTTCACAGGATATCACCAGATCTGGATGGATGAAGAAGACGTAGATAAAATAGCCTTCATCATGTTGTGAGGTGTTTATTGATATAAAATTATGTTGTTTGGTTTTGAGAACGTCGGAGCTACTTGCACAAGGGCCATGACTACCCTCTTTCATGATATGATCCACAGAGAGATCGAGGTTTATCTGGATGACATCATCATCAAATCCAAAAAGATCTCAGATCACATAACAGATTTGATTAAAAAAATTCAACCACCTGTAAAAGTATAATTTGAAGATGAACCCCACAAAATGTGCCTTTGGGATCCTTGCCGGGAAGCTATTAGGTTTCATCATCAGCCACCAAGGGGCCAATCTAGATCCATCAAAGTTCAAGGTCATCCAAGATCTACCGTCTCAGAATAACAAGAAAGATGTGATGAGCTTCTTAGGCCGTCTTAACTACATCAGCCGTTTTATAGTGCAGTCGACGGTAATAAGTGAACCAATCTTCAAAACATAGAGAAAGGATGTTGGACAAGTTGGACTAGGGAATGTTAAAAAGCTTTCGATAAAATCAAGGAGTACTTATTCGAGCCTCATGTGCCAGTCCCCCCAGGACCCGGGAGACCTCTATTGTTGTACTTGTCCATGTTGGACAGACCATTTGGATGCATCTTGGGATAGCACGACGAGACCGGAAGAAAAGAGCAACCATATACTACCTTAGTAAGAAGTTCACACCCTATGAGGCTCAGTATTCTTTATTGGACTATACTTGTTGTGCCCTGACATGGATAGCCCAGAAGCTGAGGCACTATTTATGTGCATACACTACATACCTCATATCAAGAATGAATCCCTTAAAGTATATTTTTCATAAACCTATGCCCACCGCAAGTTGGCGAAGTGGCAAAAATTGCTAAGTGAGTTCGACATCATTTATGTAACTCAAAAAGAAGTCAAGGGCAAGCATCGGCCGATCATCTGGTAGAGAATCCCGTGGGTGGAGAGTACAAATTGTTAAAGATGTATTTTCCCGACGAGGAGGTATCATTCATAGAGGAGGATATCAGCGAAGCTTATGACGGATGGAGATTGTTTTTCGATAGGGCCGCAAACTTCAAATGAGTAGTCATTGGGGCTATCCTAGTATCAGAAATCGGACAACACTATCAAGTATACGCCAAGCTCAGATTCCCATGCACTACCAATATGGCAAAATATGAGGCTTGCATTCTGGGACTTAGATTGGCCATTGACATGAACATCCAAGAAATATTGGTGATTGGAGATTCAAGCTTGTTGATAAATTAGGTACTCGCAGAATGAACCACCAAGAATACCAAGATACTGCCATACTTGCATTCTGTGTAGGGACTGATCAAGAGATTCACAAAGATAGAATTCAAGTATGTTCCGTGGATTTAGAACGAGTTCACAAGCGCATTGGCCATATTGTCTTCCATGATACAATATCCAAATAAGAATTATATTGACCCTATCTCGATAGAGATCCACAAAAAGCCCGCCTACTGTGCCCATGTTGAAGAAGAATTTGATAGGAAGCCATGGTTTCACGACATAAGAGAGTACCTAGAAGAGAGAGAATACCCAAAAACCGCTACACATACTCAAAAGCGCACACTGCGAAGACTAGCCAATCATTTCTTTTGGAATGGAGGAATTATGTACAAAAGAAATTCGGATCTTGCAGTTTTAAGATGTGTTGACTCCAAAGAAGCATCTAGATTGCTAGAAGAAATACATGCCGGAACATGCGGATCCCACATGAATGGGTTCATTCTAGCCCAGAAGATATTGAGGGTGGGATACTTCTGGATGACTATGGAGACTAACTGCATCAGGTACGTACAAAAGTATCATCAGTGCCAGGTACATGCTGAAATGATACCGGTTCCACCCAATGAACTCAATATGATGAGTTCTCCCTATCCCTTTGCCACTTGGGGCATGGATGTAATTTGCCCAATCGAGCCTGCCGCCTCCAACGGACATAGATTTATCCTGGTAGTCATTGATTACTTCACCAAATGGGTCGAAGCCACCTCCTACAAAGCCGTTCATATTGTTTTCTGGTTCGGAGTTCCCGAGTCAATTGTCAGTGACAATTACGCAAACATCAACAATGATCTGATGCAGGTCATGTGCGAGACATTCAAGATCAAGCACTGCAATTCCAACGCATACTGACCTCAGATGAACGGAGCTGTAGAAGCCGCCAACAAGAACATCAAGAAATCTAAGGAAAAATAGACAACTATAAACATTGGCATAAGAAGTTACCATTTTCTTTGCTTGGATACCGCACTATGGTCCGAATATCAACTGGGGTAACGCCCTATCTACTGGCACCAAGGTTGTGATACACGGTGAGGTAGAAATCCCATTCTTCCAAATCATACAAGAAGCCGAGCTAAGTGACGCAAGTGGATACAGAATCAATTGATCAGTTGGCTCTCATTGACGGGAAAAGAATGAATGTGGTGCTTCACGGTCAACTTTATTAGAACATAATGGAAAAGGCTTTCAACAAGAAGGTAAGGTCAAGACAGTTCACACCGGGGCAACTAGTTTTGAAGTAAATCTTCACACATTAGGATGAGGCAAAGTGTAAATTCTCATCGAAGTGGAAGGGTCATTACATGGTTCGCCGAGTGATGATAGGAGGAGCACTTTTACTAGCAGAAATAGATGGAGAGACATGGCCAAAACCCATCAATTCAGACACTGTCAAAAGATTCTATGTCTAAGATTGTATGCGCACTTTTTTCTTGATGTAACACGAACTACGCTTTACCTGATTCCCGTTTAAGAAGGGATACGTAGGTAACCCTGTGGGTTCGACCATATCTTAACAAAATTTTCATTTCCCTCCATGATCAAAAGATTGGGAAAAACTTTGAATTAGATCTAATATTATCACGCCAAGAGTCACCAGAAGAATATTATCCGAAAAACATATCAGAGTCGATCCGTCAGAATTGGGGCATAATAAAAATTCTAGGGGAGTCCTCACAATTCTATACAGGAAAAGGACTCTGCAATATCTCAAAATGTGGCACAGCTTAAGATGTGACAAAACTATCTATTTCATGCATTGTCACATAATATACTAAATCGCATTCTTTACCACTAACCAATCACAAAAATGCATATATTCAAAATTTGATTTTTGTAATAGCAGAATACTACCCAGGCTGGCTCAAAGCACAAGAAGTATCAAGCTCGGAAAGAAAGTCCAAAAGCAGGGACTGAACACGGAAACAAAATCACGAATTAACTTTCACCCCGAACTCACCATTTTTCTTTGTATGCAAGAATAATAGGTGCATCACTATCTGGGATATCCGCAGAGGAAATACAACGAGTTCACTATCCTCACATGGATAGATGCTACCAAGACCAAATACGTCGAGCTAAGAATTACTTTCACTGATTGCATTTGCATGAGGCTAAGCTCTGCCTCCACACTTGTATAGGGCTAAGCACTGCCCTCAATATCCATATTGGGTCCAGCATGACCATTCTACTTGCATGAGGCTAAGCACTGCCTCCATATCTGCATAGGGCTAAGCGTTGACCTGACTATTCTCATAGGGCCAAGCATTGCCCTCCTACTTGCATGACGCCAGCACTGTTTCCACATCTGCATAGGGCTAAGCGTTGACCTGACTATTCTCATAGGGCCAAGCATTGCCCTCCTACTTGCATGAAGCTAAGAACTGCCTCCACATCTGCATAAGGCAAAGCATTGTCCTTACTATTAGCATAGGGCCAAGCACCCCTACTTGCACAAGGCTAAACACTGCCTCCACATCTGCATAAGGCAAAGCATTGTCCTTACTATTAGCATAGGGCCAAGCACCCCTACTTGCACAAGGCTAAACACTGCCTCCACTATTTCATAGGACTAAGCATTGCCCAGACCATTTAATCAGGCCAAGCACGGCCCTCCTACTCATGCAAGGCTAATAACTGCCTTCTTATTTTTGCATGAGGCTAAAACTCAACTACCATTCTTGCAAAAGGCTAAGCCTTGCTTTTGCCATTTGTATGTGGTTAAGCACTGACTATTTTCCTTGTCGAACAATCAAATATCCTACATCCATGCATGTCATGAGCTGAAAGATTGCCAAATTATCCAAAGGCATCATATTCTAAAGGCACCATTATCATGGCTCGTGGACACCATTACATGGCTTAAGGATCCGAATTTGCACATCATTATTCAAAGGCGTCATAGTCTAAAGGCATCATCTTCATGGACTAAGGACACCATTTCATGGCCTGTGAATCCCTTATATACACTTCATGGCCCAGGACGTCATGGTCTAAGGACATCATTTGCATCGTCCAAAGACACCTTTTATGGTCCATAAGGAATTTGCATCATGTTTAAGTTCTCACACTCACAGCTATGTTATTTTAACTATTACACATGTATATGTTTCCATATTCGTTGTACTTTGAGCTTTGCAGGTAACATGGAAGGTAACGATTCTTCAAATAGGCGCAATTCTCGCTCTGGTTTTCGTTCAACGTTCACATTCCCTTGATATCTCGAATGATTTTTGTATATAATTTTGCCCTAGTTCGATAAGAAATTGATCTACATCTGATTTTGTTTTCCTTGTTTTGGTGTGATTGACTTCTTTCCTTATGCGCTTGTTAATTCGTCACTATTTAAACTGCTTCCCTTTCCCCTCTGGAGATGGACTTTAATCATTGCTCTCACTCACTCTCAATCATTCTATTTGGTGTTTTAGTTCTTTAGGGACTCTGATGGTACCCAATTTTGCCTTCATATTTTTCAAATAGTATATATACTTTCAAAATATCATTTTGCAACATTACTTTATTAATAAGAGTTATACAAGTATTTTCTATAATTTTTATAATTTTTAAAGCTTTAAATTGATTTTCTTGCATTTTAATTACATGAATATGCATTAATTAACCCTTAAATTATTTTGTGATGACTTAATTATCCAAAGTTATTATTTGAATCAACATACATATATTTTAGAATATTTTACTTTATTTTATATAAGTGTATTTGTATTTTTAAGCTATTTACACAATTTTGAAATAATAGTCTATATGTTGTGCATAATTACATTTTATTACATTATATGTACTCAAATAGCATTTTATACTTTTATAATATTAAATTATTATTTTCAAGCATCTTACTACACAAACAATTTTTTACATTTTTTAATTACTTTTTATAAATATTTTTTATACTTTTTCGTGTATTTAATTTGTAGCTTAATTTGGAGCCAATTCTGGACCAATTAATGGCCCAAATGTCACCTCTAAGCTCAATCTCCCCAACCCAAACCAGACGACCCCTTTAATCTTAACCTGGTCGGTACACGTTTATTTGACCCGTCCCACTTTTCCTCTAATCTTGGTCGTTGATCTTAAACGATCAACGGCCCACAACCCTTCCCCCATTTTTAATTACAGTTACCCAAACCCTAATCCCTCACTTATCTCTCCACAGCCGCCCTCACCTTCTCTCGTCCCCTTCAGAGACCAAACCCTAACTAATCTAAAAGAAACCCCTATTTCCCTTTCTCATACGCATTAGACGCGGATCCTACTTACCTTTTCTGTTATTATCATTCACTTATGGTAACTTTTGTTACCTTTATACTAATGGCAATCTCGATTCTCACAAATTTGGCCCCGATTATATGGTTATGGATGTGATTGTGGTTCTATACACTTAGAAAGAGTAAATTTCTTCTTGTTTGGGCATATCTCCGTTGATTCCGTCGTGATTAGGGTCTGCGAACAATTTTCCCTGAGTCCGATTCCGATTAGGGTTTGAACTTTGATTTCTCCTTCACTGGTTCTATTAGTGATTACATATGATATTTTCTTTTCCTTATTTGTCCTTGATTGACTATTTTCCATGTTTGTTCTTCAATTTCTACTACTATATAAACCCCCTCCCCTGATTCCCTTGGGAGGAACCTAAATGAATATTATTCTCTCATTATCACTCATTATACTCTGAAATCTGAGACCTTCACCGGCTGAAAGTCAAGGCCATTCAAATTCGATTGTGTTCTTTCTCAGTGCGAGCACTGCCCGGGGTTCATTTGAAACCCTTGGGAACTCTGACGCACTAGTATTTTGGGGATTCTACTACTCTTTGCTGCTATTAATTGAATTACCTCCAGAAATTGCTCTTCTCATTTGCTTGTTCATTAATTTGTAACTAGCAAGTGCCTTTGGCCTTTGAAGTTTCACCCTCTATTCATTTGTGTTATTGTTCTGTATGTCTATGACATTGAGACTTCTGTGAATCAGTATGCTAATATGACATCTCTATTTGCAGTCCTATTTGCTCTGAAATTATTCTCGTGGTTCTATATTTTTTTTAGCATCTGAACTAGCCTAAATTCTAACTCTGGTTCTTGCTTTCTTAGGCATGTCTAGCCTGGTGTGTTTGTGTGTGTCTAAATGCTTACATCTACTGTTTGTCCCGAGCTTAATTTCTACCATGTTCTATATTCTTATGATAAACCAATTTACATCTAGAATGTCTTAATTCCTCTTAAATCGTTTATGTGTAACTTAGTGCTTTCCTACGAAGAATGAACGACTGTCCTATATTGACAAGGACAAGCTTTTCTCACGAAGAAAGCTTCGCGCGAAGGGAACACGCTTTTTTTACCGTTGTGGTATGATTGTCGGGCCCTCTCCTTGTTCCGCCCTTTCCTATTGAGATAGCTAGTTGTCTCTTGATCCTGTTCATTAGCCAATTATACTTTATTTCTACTTAACATTTGCTCCCTGATTTGTTCAATCTAGTGCTCTTTAACATTGCCTAAGACCTTTAGAAAGAAATGCAATATCTAGCACCTTCTCCTATATGTGATTGAGACTTAGTGTCCTGTTAATTTGGAGTTGATATATTTTCACCTATCATGAGTTCTGATATAGTTTTTGAACTTTGGTATTGTAACTAATACTCAACATGTTGAAAGTGTCTCATTCAACATAATACTTGCTCATGAACCTGTTATGCTATGCTACTCTCACTAGGCTCTAATGTTAGACATTCTATTGTATCCCCCGCTTGTTCTTTTCTATGACTCTTTCAGGTTCTCATGTTATGTCTCTTAGCTAAAGCCTTGACTAATTATAGATTATGCTTGATTTCTGAAACTTGGCACTGTATGTGGTCATCCTAAGTAGACATGTCTATGAAGTTTTCTAGTATTTGACTATGTTTAGCATGCTACTCCCATTCTTTTGTTGAATAATTGCTCACGCGTGAACTTATGTTGTCCCTTGTGTAAAACTTTCATTGTTGATGATGAGTCCTATTGACGTCCCTTATTTTTTCATGTTTTTGACTCAATCTGTTCTGTCGCTTTGCTTCTGAAACATCAATGTGTTTTACATGAATCCAACTAGTTGTCATGAAGTAATGCTTCAGGATTGTTTTCATATGTGTTCCATTAATTTGTTTGGTCAAGAAGATGATTTGTAACTGTTGGGTTTGGTATGAGTTCATGTGTGACCTTTGGGCCGTGCAAGTTGACGCGCTCTCCTGTTTAAGATATGTTTGGGTCTGGGCCTGTTATTCGTAATAAAAGAAGTCTGTTGAAGGCCCAGTGGTACTGGGTTATTTTGTTTGGGTCTGTTTCCCGACCTTCAAATATTCCTTTGTGTAATGTTTGTAATTATATTCATTATCTGGTCCTGTAATAATATGTAAACAAACGATGGGGGAGATTAATGAAATTAGGGAAGAAGGGGTATATTCTATTTTGCATAAAATGGTAGAAAATATGCCTATAGGGTCTACATGCTTTGTTTGCGATTTTTGTTTGACATGCTCTATTTCTACACATTCATATAAAGTATGTTTATAGGAAATTGTACACACTTCACTCAATTGTCTAAAGCATGTTTGAGTATTTGCAATACTTGTTCCCATGTCTACTATTGCGCGCACACTTAGACAGCATGCCTATAGGATACAATAACGCATGTTTTATTTTGTCAACCTAAAAACCATGCCTATAGGACTTCAAATAATCAATTGGTCTATTGCTTCTGTTATTTTTTACCCATCTAGATATCATGACTATAGGACCCCAATCTTTTAATCAACTACTTCTGTTGTCTTCATTACACTGCACCGCCTAGATGACATGCCTATAGGAGTAAAGTGTTATAAAATCAAGAATAGTTATCAACTATTAGAAATCCTGTCTATAGGATAATCACCTTCTCGAGATACATGTCTATAAAATCAGCACTGATAACTCGGAATTCTAAGATCGTTTCACTGTTTTATTACATAAACCATGTAGATGTCATGCCTATAGGTTTGTAATACCTTTAATCTGCAAATTCATTAGTTTAAAGCTACAATACTGCCTGTAGAACGCTGGAAATCGGAATCCCATAGAGACCATGTCTATTGCATTTGAAATTGTCTACTGCCTAACTGCTCGCGTGCACTTGTTGTTTATGTGTGGAGATTAATTTGAGCCTTTAATTGTACTTATGTGTAGTCCTGCGTGTTTTTGAATGTGCGTTAATTTTATCATTTTGAGCATCCTATGTGAAGTCTAGAACCACCCAAATAAAGGTCCAATGCCTTTTTGGACCATAGGTATGGAACGGGTAGTGCACGCCTGGCGTACGATATAGAATTGAATTAGAGCGTCTTTAAGTAAACAACTTCAACATAGTAATCGGGTAGCAGGAGATGATAGTCTGTGCCCGCTGAATAATATGAGCAACCCTCACCTCAAAGGAGTTGCGAAATATTATTTATGTTGCACGGGGTGATCCTTTAGGCTAAAAAACTTAGGATCCCTTCCTCCTTTATTTATGTACTTGTTATTTACACTTAGTCATTTAACAAAGATCAATGTAGTTGTATCCTTGTAGTCATTAAAATTTGTGCCGGTTCTCACGTGTTCTAATAAGACTCTTCGTCTTCTAAATTTTCCTTTATTTATTTGATCACCTAGTCCAATTTCATAATCCACATAGTTTAAAGTTCGGCCAGGACCCACAATTGTGGACCTCGAAGAGTGCCTAAAACCTTCTCTTTGAGGTAATTTGAGTCCCTACCCGATCTTTGGTGAAACGGACTAGTTAAACAGAATTATTTGCAAGTAGGTGCCCTAACACACCTCAAAATCGTTAGGTGGTGACTCTTCTCTTTTAATACCCACTTAAAAGAGTTGTCCCACGTCGAAACCCGCTTTCGCGAGAAAACGGGACACCACAGCATGGCGACTCTGCTGGGGATATACTATGGCTTTTAGCATAATGAACTTGACTTATATGGATTACTTTATTTGTCTTAAACTGCTACTACATGCACATCTCTTTCCTTGTTTTTCTTTATTTGTTTTAAAACGCTATTACATGCATATCCCTTTCCTTATTCACCTTTATTTTGCTATGACATGCACATCCCTTTCCGTATTCACCTTTATTTGTTTTGAAACACTATTACATGCAGGTCCCTTTCCTTATTCACCTTTATTTTTCTATGACATGCACATCCCTTCCCTTATTCTCCTTTATTTGTTATGACATGTACGACCTCTCTCCATCTCCTTCATCTTGTCTAAGACTGTTATATTATGACTCTCCCATCCCTATTTCCCTACCTGCTTCATTACGTTCTCACACATTTTTTATGAGCTAAACTGACTTCTCTCTTTTGTTTTTCTTCTCTTTTCTCTTCATGTTCACGTTGCTACTTTATTTACTGCTTTTACGTAATTTTATCATGCAAATACTTGGCAATGTGTCATTATTTTGCATAAAGCATGCTCGCATCATATTCCAGTCGTGCCAATTATCAATATAGAGGCGCTTGATGAGTGTCCGCGCTTTCCTGAAATCACCCTTTTTAAATTGGAAAGGCTTATTTGCCGTAGACTAGTCGATCAGCGGTGAAGTCGACGGTCCCGTGCCTTTCCCTCTCAAGTTGTCCACTTAGGAGTACCAGTCTAGACCCTTCTAGAAACCCTACTCCAATTTGAAATGTACATGCATCATGCTAAATCTAGTATGGGTTGAAGCGTTGTTAACATAGCAACCTACTAAGATGAGCCTTGTCCAAAGTCCAACAGGATTTCCACAGTCCCAATGGACATTTTCATATTATATGCATTACTTGGAGAAAATATGCCACATACTGATCATTATTTCGTAAGTAGTCAAATTTGGAGGGGGGAACGGCTAACCTTTGTTTGTTTGTAGAAAATGAAGCACGAAATCCCCAGGTTCGGTATGGTCCAGAATATCCCGCCTCTGCTACTTGACTGGAGGAAAGACCTTGCGCCCGTGACAAGAATCACGTGAGGAGAGCACTTGGTAACCTTCCATCTTTGTTGAATATTCAATCAAACAGGGAGCTGATCGAGGCCGTCACCATGTTCTGGGACAAGAAAAGAGTTGTTTTCCGATTTGGCAATATAAAAATGACTCCTCTCCTAGAAGAAATACGAGGATTCGCCAAGTTGCCATGGGATAGTCCGGGATTACTGGTACCAGAGAATCGTACTCCTCGTGGTTTTCTGAAAATGTTGGGTTTTAAGAAGAATGACGAACTGCTCTGTCTAGAAATCATACATCCGTTTTGCGTTTCTCTACGAGCGATATGGGCATAGCAAGTCATAACATCTTCACCATCACAAACTAGCCATTACTTCCCTAGGATGGGTGCATCGCCGAGTTTATGTGTTCATTGTTTAGTTCTTGGGGTTGTTGATATTTCCAACTAAAGGACGAAGGATTCATACTCTCTTAGCCATAGTTTCCAGGACCTTAATGGATGGAACCAAAGGACAAACTTATACTTTCATCCCAATGATCTTAGCTGAAATGTATTGTGCTCTAGATCGGTGCAAGCAAGGATTCATACACTTTGAGGGCTGTAATATATTGCTAACAGTGTGGCTACTAGAACACTTTCAGAGAGGCGAGTATCGTCAACAGGTTTTGCAAGGCCACTAGAAAATGACATTTATTCCAGACAGGTTTGCAAAGCCTGGATATGCTGTAAGTTGGGTAGGTTTCTTCAGCAATCTGACAGATGACCAGGTGCATTGAATGTTTGAATGATTTCCTAGTACTGAGTTCATCATCAGATCGAAGGGGACTACTCACTTAGTATTGATCGGGTTGCGAGGTATCTACCCTTACGCTCCAATAAGGGTAATGAGACAAGTTGAAAAAAAATAAATCATACCTCGGGTTTCCAGTATGATCCAGTACAAGGCAGATTTCAAGGGAGATGTCATTTCGTTCAAGTTCAAAGCGCAACACATGTAGAACCAAAAGATCATTGTGGAAGGGGAAACAATTAAGCCAGATAGGTATCATGCCGGTCATGTATACTACTATCTATCATGGCTAGAAGATGACATAGCGGGGGATATCAAGCCAGGAGTCAATCTGAAAGATAGGGTCATAGATGAAGTGGTTGAGGCATAGGTTAAGTACAAGAGGCTACGCAAAAGGGTGTTCGAGTCCGAAGCTAAACATCTGGAGCAACAAAAAGTAACATGGAAGCAATAAGGGAATGGAAGGAGATTGCCACTAAGTCAACAGAAAGATTGGAATACCTGGAACAAGAAGATGGAGCTAGAAGGGAAAATGAGAAAGAGACTCTCGATTGTCAAGGCATGGACGACGATGAAGGAGGAAATCTGGCGAAAGCTTACTTACTGTTGGATATGCGCGATCTGGGAAATCTGATTGATAGGGTCAAAAGAGCCAAACATGGAGAAGGTCCTTCAAGGACCCAGTAGATTAGGAGATGATGTTCTTTACTACTTTCTAGCTTAGATTTCGATGCCATTAGTAACTTTATTATATTATGGTCGATTTAGTGAAAGTTGTTTTGACTTATTTTTCGCATTAATGAAATAAAGCAAATGTTGGCACCAATTTTCCCCAAGTCTATGTGTCTCTTAGGCCTACCTCAGGCACAATGAGGTCCCCAAATTAGGACGCTAATTATTACATGACTTTGTGAAACATGTTTAAATATCACGAACACTCTTTTATTTCACCTTACTGACTTGGTTATCTTTTTCTTTTCTTTCTTTTTGATTACTCCCGTTCCCAAAGGTTGGTTTGTGCATACTGGCATCATCAGCATACCACACTAGATCCAGAGGTCCTCCACCTAGAGAACTGAAAAGTAAAAACAAGGGCAAAGAGAAAATGGATGATTTAAGTGGTATCAGGAAAGACAATGCTGCTGCGGCAGAAAATATTGAAACTTCAGATGGCAGAAGTACTCCGGGGCAGAATGAGTTGGTCTTACGTTTGGAGCAGAAAACCTGGAACTACAGGGCAAGCTTGAACAGGTCCGAAATCTGGCTAACCTCTCTCTTACTCTCAATGTTCCCGACATCAACCAGCAAAACCCGTCTACCCAGAACCAAACACCACCACAAAATGCACAAAATCAGAATCCACCACCCATAGTTCTGAATCCTCCCGCTCAACACCAGTACCATAATTCCGCACCTCCCCAGAACCTCAACCCGCCTCCAGTACCAACCCCTCAATAACACCACCATCATCCAACTCAATACCTGCAAACCACCACTTATCACACTCCCCAAAACACACCATAACCTACTCCCGATCCGTAAAACTTGACCAACGACCACCCGTATACCCAAGTTCTAAGAACTCATCAAAGTAATCCGATAATGTGGAAAACTTACCACATACCCCACAGCAAACCCTATAACCAACTGAGAAGGACCTGCTCATTAGAAACATAGCAGAGGAACTCAAGAAGCTCAAAGGGAGAGTCCAGAGTGTTGATGGTGGGAAATGCATTGAAGGTCTAAACTATGAGGACCTGTGTATTTAGCCGGATGTGGAACTGCCGGAGGGTTATGATACGCTCAAATTACACCTTAAGAACAGTGTAAGCAGTCAGTGTCAAATATAATAACCCAACAAGGTTGGGGTCGAATCCCACAGGGAATAGGTGTGAAACGTTTACTGAATTAGTGTAGTACTCAACGAAGTCGTAATTCTATCAAGTAATCGTAACCGAAAGATGTATTGAATGTAAGTTTAAATGAAGACTAATTGCAATATTATGAAGGTAAATAATATGATTTAAAGAAACCTAAGTTGTGTCCCCCTTAATGTAGTATAATGCTATTGACATTAATATTGTATATTTCCAACGGAAGACTCTCTTGATATGCAATTGATGTCTAATTTACTACCCAATATTTTTCAATAGTTGGATAATATGTCCTCTTTATGATTTTCCCAAATACAAAAGAGTTGTGATTAAGAACAGTCAATTAATGCCAAATTAAAACCTACTTATTCCTAAGCAATTTTATTAAACAAGGTTTAGAGCCTTGAGTCTTTGTTATTTACTTCTACCAAATTCTACCCCACTTTCCCAAGCAAAGGTAAAATTAAATGGCATTTGTTAATGTTTGCAACCACCAACAATTTTTTGAAGAATAAGAAGTAAATAAATATCAATCATCCGTTGAAACTATATTCAATATCGAAATCCCAATAACATCATACCCATCTAGGGTTCACAACCTTAGCGTTTGGAATTAGCTACTCATGCAAAAAATAGAATGTGAAAGAATAGTAATTGTCATAATCTTACAAAATAGAAGGTAGTTGATCCAAAAAGCTTCCAAGAATTCAAAATAGTTTAAGTCTCGTACTTTGTGCTCTCAATTTTGACAAGATGTCCTTCACAAAACCCTATTAAACCTATTTATAGAGGCCCAAAAACCGAGGCGAAGTTCGGACTAATTTTCCCCTGATGTTAATAACACGGACCGCATTTCTGTCGCAAAACAGAAATGTGGTCCGCAAATATTCTTCATCCATCGCATATCTAACCCAAGGATTTTGCCTTCATCGCATTCTGGAATTGCGGTCCGCATTGAAGAAATGCGAACCCCTTCTGCATTGCTAATCCAACACTCTGTAAACTGCATACTTGATTTGCGGTTGGGTTTGCGGTGCGTATATCGATTATGCGATCGCGAAATGCGATCGCATTATTTACCCTGACTTTCACCCAAAACTCTGCTTGCGTCTGCGATTCCCCAGTGCATGTTTGCGGTTCGCATTCTAGTTATGCGGTCGCATATGCGACCACTTTCTTAACATGAAAAAGTGTCCAGAGTTCTGTCCTTGTTTGCGATTTGATTGTGAAATATGCGGTTCGCATGTGCTGTTTGCGACCGCATATTCACATATGTGATGCTGTTGGATTCTTTTCTTGTCTTCAGTTGGCTTTTTGAGCTCTTTTCCGTGCTTTTAGGTCCTTACACTTGATGTACTGCAAATACACTAAAATTACATAAGTATCGATAGAATTTGAACGTAAAACAAGTTAAAAACTAAGCAAGTAGTATCAAAATGTGCCGAAATTCCCCGGCACATCAACACCCCCAACTTAAACTCTTGCTTGTCCTCAAGCAACTAAAACGATACTATCCTATTCTAGACTCTACTTACCAAATATGAAACAATCATGACTATGGACAGTGTTTGCTGTTAGTATTTCAAGCATACCTCTTTGAATGCTTTACCCTCCCTGAATCATTAGTATATTCAAGGACAACCTATCAGCTTGTGAACTTTGAGCCTCAACAAAGTGACTAAAGGCTACCTTCAGCTGAATGCACTTATGCTTTACTCAAAAACTCAACTTCTATCAACCTCGCAGTTCATGTGCCCTCACTAGAAAGAAAGTCCCAAACTCACAAGATTTATCATAACAAGATAAAGGGACTAAAGTGCAAATACACTCACTCTCAAAACAAAATTTCAAGAGTCACCACATACCAGACCATAGGCTTGCCCTTATTTTAATTTGTCACCTACTTCTAAGAATACTCGGTTGGAGATCACATAAGGACTTTTAAGCTTGTAATGTAGGTTTAAGGAAGGGTAGGATAAATATTTAGATATGAGTGACTACATCCTCCTTGAACACAAATTACATTTTTCTTGCTTTTTACACTTTGCTTCTTTTCACACCCCACAGCCTCAATGGCGTTTAGTTCCCAACGTGGACCCACCTTAAATACCTCTCTAATTTCCTTCAGAGTTCCATTATTATAAATACATATATAACTATTGTCTTTTTCTTTTATTTTTCTTTTATTTTGCTTTTCTCCTTTTTTTTATTTTTTTTTTCATTTCTGGAGCTTTCATAAATTCCCATTAGCATTTTGAGGTATAAGCTCTTACCCTCGCTGCATAACCTTATCCATTTCCATTTTGACCCACACCCCCAACTTAGGTTGTTAGCCTCGTTCTCAATGTTCAAGGAGGAACGGGTTCAAAAGAGATAATTGTTTTACATACGGGAAATGTTTGTAATGAGGAGGCCAAAGAAAAGGCTAAAAGGCTCAAATAGGGTACTAGTGATATTATTTATGCACAGATAGGCTAAAAAGGCTAAAGAGGTTTCATAAATAAAATAAAGAATGCCTAAGATCCTCTCTCCAACTCACTGTAATTATAATAACCGTCGAAAAATCAACCGGCCAAGTTCTAGATGGCAGAAGCGAACACAAGAACTATTTAAACAAAGAGCTCACACACATGGCACACAAACTGTTCGGTTAACATAGTTTACAGCTTTAGAGTTAACATTTGGCCACTCGAGGCTTTCCTCATGTATAAATACATGACTCTAGGCAGACCTAGAGTTACAGAGCGAGCCTCAAGTTCACACAGTTGATCTGTTAAAAAGGGTATAATCTACACACAGATGCACATGCTTGATACTAAACAATTACACCGTCCCGGTCAACATGTCTAATTTTACTGTCCTGGTTCTACTATTACACCCTTGAAAAAGAACCCGGCAAAGAAAAAATAAGTGGATTTTATTGGCAAACTTAACTTTACTATCTATTTAACTACAACAATATATATACAGAAATCATTAAACACTAATACATATTTTACAGCCACTAATGTTGCAAAACATACAGGAAAACAGATCAAATGCACAGGTAAGGCTACCACCCCCAACCGAAATCATGCATTGTCCCTAATGCATAAGAAAAGAAGTTAGAGTTTAAGGGGCTCCCTGGGGCGCATTCGCGCTAAGAGACTCAGTGGCCTATGGATCCTTTGTAGCTGCAGGAGGGCTGTGAGACTGAACGGGAGCTGGTGGTGGGGCTGCTGAGCTGCTAGCTTCGCCCACTGGTGGCTGAGTGGCCGATGGGTCTGCAAGGGCAGCCACATCCGCTAGCAAGTGCTGTATGGCCCGCTCAATTTGTGCGTGCTCCTCTTCCTCCACTGTTGGAGCAGCAATCGCTTTGCCCTTCTCCTAAGGGTCATCAGCCTCGTCGGACCATGAACTGGTATCCTCTGTCTCTTCCCCCTCTAACTCTGATGACTGTCCCCAAGTCTCATCTTCAGTAACATCAACTGGTACCGGAGGAGCTGGAGGTTGAGATACTCTGGCATACAAAGGTGCAATGTTTGCCATTAGAGCAGTGAAGTCCAAGCCCAGGTCTGGTGCAGCAATGTCTGCACCTTGGTCACCTTCTTCGGGGAGGAGAGATGCTAGATCGAACTCCAAATTTTGTATTTTCTGGAATTCGGTCTTCATAGATTTTACTTCCTCCCTCGGCTGAGGTAAACCCCTAACCTCACCTCTCTCTATCTGTTCAACCCTGGACTCAAGTTTGTGACAACGATCCCCAAACAATGTTTGTTGTTGTTGGAGAGCGGTCACTGACGTTTGAATTAGAGTTAGGGCTTGTTTGATCAGGTGCGGCAGGGTTTTCAAGAGTTGGTCCACTTTGGCATTGGCATGTTGTGCAATAAGACCAAGTCTTGAAAAGGCTGGCATTGTCGACGAAGGTTGACCCGTGGTGGACGAGGAAGTAGGCTCTGCAGCAGCAGTGGAGGCTTCTGGATCTTGGGGAGATATGAGAGTTTGGGAGTCAAGGTCCTGAAGTGGGGTCTCTGTTGGGGCAGCAGAATCACTTATCCGAGTGATATCTATATCCCTCGTTGACTTTCCGAGTTTGTCAGCTTGTGGCAAGAAAGGCACGTTCACAGCTTGGCAAAGGGCTGTGATCAAACTCGGAAATGGAAGTGATGTGGCACGCTGCGTTGCCCGGATTCCAATCTCCTGGAAGATGAGACTCCCCACATCGATTTTTATACCGGCCATAATGCACGCAATGAGAAGTGCTTTCTCAATGCTTATATCTATTTCATTTCTGGACGGTATTAACTGGGAGGTGACGAAGCTCAGCCAAAATTTTCCCTCCCTTGTGAGGTCCTCTTTATAGATCTTCTTTCCAGGGTTTATCCAAGAAGGAGTCCCCTTTACAATAATGGACGCTATCCATCCACGTTCATTTTCTCTGTTGGAGTACTTGGCATCGTACTCGGCTGTGCCTGATTGCCAATCGGGGAAGTAAAGCTCATTAATATGCTCACTGTTGCAGAACACACTCTTTCCCCGAACCTGTACGATGCCAGTAAATGTTTTGTTGCGTCTGTGGTACCCCGTTCTCGAAGCTCCATAGGATGCATAGAATTCCCGGACCATTGACTCGTTGTACTCTTTAGGCTCCCTAGTGAAATACTCCCATTTTCTTGTTTTGATGTTGTCGAGAATATGAGGGTACTGTTCCCTGTAGTCCATTCAAACTCAACTGTTTTTCTCCCAATAATTTTCTTTTAGTTAGCCCCTCCCTAAACTAGATCAACTTCGGGCAAGCGGTTCTTCTCATCAGATTGGGAGGTGCTTGGCAAATTTGGTTCCGTTCTTACACGTTTGGGCTGTGTCGTGTTAGGACCGGATGACGACCTTTTCTTTGCGGAATGCTTTTGAGGTGCCATATCTGCATGAGGGTAATATGTAAGCGACATTGTCATCAGTAGAGAAAAGAAAACAGGAAGAATCAACAAAGAATTAAATGAATGCGGCGTGGTTCGCGGTCGCATAACCACTATGCGAACCGCAAACACATCGCATTCCTAGGTGTGCAGAGATAGATTTCATTCTGCGGTGGGATATGCGAATCACCTAACCATCGCAGAATGTTCTTGTTCACAGAAATGTTAGCAGACACAAATGCGATCGCATATCTATCGCAAAGTGAGATATGCGATCGCAAACTTGACGCGGATTTGCTGGTGGTACTCCAGATGTTCTGACCCTGTTTGCTTTGCCTTTGCGGTCTGCATAGTAGTTATGCGATCGCAAAGGCACCGCATATTTTGTCTTCTTCAGGTATCTAGGATTTTTGGGGATGCAGTCAAAACGCGGTCCACATTTTGATTTTGTGGACCGCAAATACCTTTGGATTTACAATTATTTTCATCCCCTCACAACTGACAACCCTAGATTCCTGTATCCATCCCCTAAAATGCTCAAACATCTACAATGGTCCACAAAACCTAACTTACAGGGTGAAAATTAAAGACATAGCAAAGGTAGGAGTTTAGTGGATCAGCACACATACCTAGGAAGAAGATTTCAGGAATTATGACAATTTTAATCAGAACTTTGTTGTTGGTAAGCTTGAATCTCAGTTTTCCACCGATATTCTCTTTTGCTGCTCGTTTCTCTATTCTTTTCCCCTTTTTTTTATACTATATTGAAGGATTTAAAAGAGGAGCAAATGCGGACACTTACCTGTCACTATGCGATGGTTAAGTCATCGCATAGTTTACATGCGAATCACAAATTAGACCACCTCACCGCATTTGTGTCATCGTTTTGAGCCAAACTTTCTGTCTCGGTTTGCGATGAAAATGCGGACCGCATAATGCAAATGCGGTCCACAAAATGCAGTACCTCTTCGCATTTTCGACAACCAGTTCAGTCCAACTTTCTGCTTCAGTTTGCGACACAAATGCGGCTTGCATATTGATAATGCGATCGCATTTGTATAGCATTTGTGACATAGTTGTTTGTCTTCAGTTGCAAGTACTCCTTCTCAGTTTTGTGTCCTTTTGTCAAACTCCTGCATCTCAAAACACCCTTCAAATAGCCCTAAATAAAAGTATGATATCAAAAACTTCAATAAAGTTACAACAACAAGCAAAAATAAGTGTTACCACACATGGGTTGCCTCCCATGAAGCGCTTGATTTAACGTCGCGGCACGACGAAGCTGAGACACCTCTGAATTCATTCCATGGTTGGGCATGGACCATCCTTTAGAGCCAGCTGCTCTACCAAATGCTTCTCACCGTCTGCTCCCAAGTAATGCTTAATTCTTTGACCATTCACCTTGAAGGTTCGGAGTCCATCCTCCGATTCTAGTTCTACAGCTCCAAAGGAAGAGACATCGACAACTTTGAAAGGGCCAGACCATTTAGATTTTAGCTTCCCCGGAAATAATTTTAGTCTGGAGTTGAAAAGCAATACTAGATCCAGTGCCTTGAATTCTCTTTTTAAGATCTTTTTGTCATGGACGAATTTCATTCTTTCTTTATACACGGCTGCACTTTCATATGCGTGGAGACGGAACTCCTCCATTTCATTCAATTGTGCTAGCCTCAGAGCCCCAGCTTCTACCCAATCCATGTTTAATATTTTTAAGGCCCAGATAGCCTTATGCTCAAGTTCCACAGGTAGATGGCAAGCTTTTCCAAAAACTAGCCAATAAGGGGATGTACAATGGGGGTTTTGTACGCTGTGCGGTATGCCCATAGAGCATCATCTAGCTTCTTCGACCAGTCGGACCTTCTTGCATTCACCATTTTTGCTAGTATGCTCTTTATTTCCCTGTTAGATACCTCCACTTGACCGCTTGACTGTGGATGATAGGGTGTGGCAACCTTATGCTTGACACCGTACTTGTCAAGGAGAACTTTATAGGCTTTGTTGCAAAAATGCGAACCCCCATTACTGAGAATGGCTCTTGGAGTGCCAAACCGGGTGAAAATATTCTTCTTTAGAAACACGGTCACACTCCGAGCCTCGTTGTTTGGTAAAGCAATGGCTTCTACCCATTTGGACACGTAGTCCACAGCTACTAAGATATAATTTATCCCACATGAGCTTATAAAAGGGCCCATGAAGTCAATACCCCAGACGTCGAATAGTTCGATTTCCATCACAAAGTTCATCGGCATCTCATGCCTCCTAGAGATTGGGCCCTGCCTTTGGCATTGGTCACAAGACTTGACCAACTGATTAGCATCCTGATAAATAGACGGCCAGTAGTAAGCACATTCCAAGATCTTTGCCTCCGTTCTATTTCCCCCATGACAACCCCCAACCGGTGAGTCATGACAAGCTTTTAGAATTTGCAGCATTTCTTCCTCAGGCACGCATTTCCTGATGATGTTGTCCGCACAGACACGGAACAAGAAGGGTTCTTCCCAGTAATAGTTTTGACAATCCCTCAAGAACTTCTTCTTTTGGTAAGACTCCAACCCTTCCGGAATAAGGTCACTGACTAGGTAGTTAGCGATGTCGGCATACCAAGGTGCAAAGGTATTGGATAACGCCAGTATTTGTTCATCTGGAAATGCATCATTGATTTCCAGCTCTCCTTTTTGTCTCCCCGCTTCGTCAATTCTGGATAAGTGATCTGCCACTTGGTTTTGTGTTCCTTTTCGATCCATCACTTCAGAATCGAACTCTTGTAGCAGCAAAACCCATCGAATCAACCGCGGCTTCGCATCTTTCTTCGCCATCAGATAGCGGAGAGCTGCATGATCGGTGTACACAATTACTTTGGAGCCCAGCAGATATGCACGGAACTTCTCAAAAGCATAACCAATGGCTAACAGTTCTTGCTCAGTTACTGTGTAATTCATCTGCGCCCCATTAAGTGTTTTGCTAGCATAGTAGATTGGGTGAAGAACTTTATTGTGTCGTTGGCCCAGAATAACTCCAATAGCTACACCACTGGAGTCACACATAAGTTCTAAAGGGAGTGACCAATCAGGTGTGACAATAATGGGTGCCGTGGTGAGCTTTTCCTTCAGTTCCTCAAAAGCTTTGAGGCATTTCTCATCGAAGACGAACTTGGCATCCTTCTCAAGAAGTTTACACATAGGATTTGCAATCTTTGAAAATTCCTTAATGAAATGCCTGTAGAATCCGGCATGCCCCAAAAAACTACGAACACCTTTGACAAACGTGGGTGGAGGAAGCCTAGAAATGATTTCTATTTTAGCTTTATCTACCTCTATGCCACGCCTTGAGATTTTATGTCCCAGAACAATACCTTCATCCACCATGAAGTGGCATTTTTCCCAATTTAGCACAAGGTTCTTCGCATCACTTGAGCACTTGTTTGAGATTCTTCGGGCAATGCTCAAAAGTCTCACCTGCTACCGAAAAATCATCCATAAAAAACTCAAGAAAGTCCTCTACCATATCGGAGAAGATAGACATCATGCATCTCTGGAAGGTAGCCGGAGCGTTGCATAGGCCGAATGGCATTCGGCTAAAAGCAAATGTTCCATATGGGCATGTGAATGTTGTCTTCTCTTGGTCCTCCAAAGCTATGTTGATCTGATTATAACCGAAGTATCCATCAAAAAAACAATAAAAGGACTTTCCCGCTAGCCGATCAAGCATTCGATTAATAAAAGGTATAGGGAAATGGTCCTTGCATGTGGCACTATTTAGTTTCCTCTAGTCCATGCATACCCTCCATCCGGTTACTGTTCTTGTTGGGATAAGCTCGTTCTTCTCATTTTTGATCACAGTCATGCCTCCCTTCTTCAGCACGCATTGCACCGGGCTCACCCATGAATTATCAGCAATTGGGTAAACTACCCCAGCGTCCAGCCATTTGATTTTTCCCTTCTTAAATACTTCCTGCATTGACGGGTTCAAACGTCGCTGATGTGCCACACTCGGTTTGGTCCCACTTTCTAACTGAATCTTATGCTCACAAATTCCAGCAGGGATCCCCCGAATGTCCGTAATTGTCCACCCAATGGCTTGTCTATGCTCCTTCAAAACTTTCAGCAACTGTTCCACCTGCACATCATTCAACAACGAAGAAATAATTACTTGTAATGTATTATTTAAGCCAAGAAATTTATACCTCAAACGCGGAGGAAGTGGTTTGAGCTCTATTTGTGGTGGCTAAATGATAGACGGCTTTGCAGGAGGTGTAGCTCTATTCTCCAAATCAAGGGACAGCTTTGGTGGAGTATATGAGTAAGAACCACGCCCCTCCAACGCATTCACCGACTCCATAAAACCGTCCATATCATCACCGTCGAAGTTTACCAGTATAGCTGCCAATGCTTCACCTAGGCAGTGTTCTTCCATCTTCATCTCAACAGCATCATCTACTTCATCAACAATACCAATCACCGAAATGCTCTCGTACTCATTTGGTAGCTTCATACCCTTACTAGCTTGGAAAGTAACTTCTTCATTGTTCACTCGGAATTTAATTTCATTACGTTCCGAATCCATAAGGGCTCTTCCAGTGGCTAAAAATGGTCTCCCCAAGATAATAGGGATTTCCTTGTCCACAGCACAGTCAAGAATTACAAAATCAGCTGGTATATGAAATTTCCCAACTTTCACAATCACATCATCAACAATACCAACTGGTCTCTTGATTGAATGGTCAGCCATTTGCAACCTCATACTCGTCGGCCTTGGCATTCCTAATCCCGCTTGTTTGTAAATGGCAAGCGGCATTAAATTGATGCTGGCCCCATTGTCACAAAGTGCCTTTGCAAACTCCCCCACCCCAATAGTGCACGGAATAGTAAATGCTCCCGGGTCTTCTTTCTTCTGAATAGGATTTTTAGCAATAATAGAGCTAACCCGGCGAGTCATACTCACCACCTCATTCTTGGTGGTTCTCTTCTTTGTGATCAAATCTTTTAGATACTTAGAAAAACCAGGCATTTCTTGAAAAGCCTCCAAGAACGGTATATTCACAGATAATTGCTTGAGAATATCACAGAACTTCTCAAATTTGATATCGCCAACTCTTCTTGCAAGTCTCTGAGGGAAGGGAGGAGGGGGTCTAGGAATCGGTGGAAGAATGTTTGACGATTCTTCTGCCTTTTCCTTCATCCCTTCTCGGGTCTTATCGCGGATTTGCACAACCTCTGGAGTTTTTTTCACTTCAGCAATATTGGGCTCTTCAACCTCGACTCCTTTTTCAAGTTCTTCCACATCAACTGCTTGCTCATTCTTCCTTTGCAGTATCTTCCCACTCCTGGTAGTGATATCCATGATATGGGAAGTTGGGCCACTCCCACTTGCCTTTAGATTTGCAATAGTATCACTAGGAAGTGTTCCCTTCTGCTGTGGATGTTGCTCACGAGAAAGATCTCTCATTTGCAATTCCAGTTTTTGAATCGCCGCAGTGTGAGAGCCAACAAACTCAGTCATGTTCCTCATGGAGTTATCATACTTTTGTTGGTTTTGTAGTATCCTTTCAAGCATGCTCTCCAATTTAGACTCACTAGAGGAACCTTGATTTGAGTACTGGCCCTTTGGAGGAACATAAGGATTGGAACTTCGATTTGCAAAGTTGTTATTGTTGTTCCCGTTTCCTTGGTTAGAACCACTTTGGTCGTTTCGCCATGGGTGGTGACCTTGCCCTTGCGGGTTTGGTCTCCACTGATTCTGAGAGCCTTGACCTTGGTAGTGCTGCCTTTGGTACCCTCATTGAGAGTTATTGACATAGTCTGCCTCCTCATAAACTTCATTTGGTACCGGCTGCACATTCTCAACCACATTCACTTTCTTTCTTCTGATTTTCCGTGAAAAGTTTTGTCGACACATTGACATTCGTAGCAAGTTCTACAATTACTTGATCTCGCTCTTGATTTTCCTTGATCAAGTTGTTCAAAGAAGGAGAGCCAATTGCAATTCCGCCTGTGGAGTCCTCTGAATGCCAAGCTTGGTTATGCTTTGCCATTTTATCCAAATATTTAGTCACCC
This sequence comes from Nicotiana obtusifolia, assembly GCA_002018475.1. Lineage (NCBI taxonomy): Eukaryota > Viridiplantae > Streptophyta > Magnoliopsida > Solanales > Solanaceae > Nicotiana > Nicotiana obtusifolia. Next base: position 57,808 of record MCJB01023278.1, on the reverse strand, counting down.
TAGCGAAGGAATTGTCCATAAAAGAACCAGCAGCTGCATTCTTCGCTATTGATTGGTTCATAGGATCCAAACCCATATAAAAATTTTCCAACAAAATAGAATCAGGAAAACCATGGTTTGGGGACCTCACTAAGTATAGTTTAAAGCGATCCCACGCTTCATGTAGTTGTTCGCCTGGTAGTTGCTTGAAGAAAAAGATCTTATCCCTAAGCTCTGACTTCTTGCTTTGTGGAAACCATTTCGACAATAAGGCTCGGACAAGTTCGGGCCATGAATGTATAGAATTTGGAGGAGGATTTTGGAGCCATTTCCTTGCATCCCCAGCTAGAGAATACTTGGCATCGTCGGAGACATTATTCTACTTGTGCATTGCACATACACCCAAGAAATTTCTGAGATGTTGTGTTGGGTCGTCATTTGTGGAATTCCTGAAAAATCCCTCCGCTTTCAGCATCAGAATTAATCTGCGTTCCACTTTGAAGGTAGCAGCACCAATAGCAGGAGGTACAATAGCATTTGTATCCTCAATATACTCCTCAATGTCTGCAAAAGGATTTCCTTCTGCGTCCAACTCCACATCATCACCATAGTCCGACATGTTCTCCTTTTAACACCAAACAAAACAAACAAAGTGTGATAGAATAGAATCAGACGTACAGTAAAGTATACACTAATTAGTAATTTCAAAACCGGTATTCCCCGGCAACGGCGCCAAAATTTGATATGCTCAAATTACACCTTAAGAACAGTGTAAGCAGTCGGTGTCAAATATAATAACCCAACAAGGTTGGGGTCCAATCCCACAGGGAATAGGTGTGAAACGTTTACTTAATTAGTATAGTACTCAACGAAGTCGTAATTCTATCAAGTAATCGTTACCGAAAGATGTATTGAATGTAAGTTTAAATGAAGACTAATTGCAATATTATGAAGGTAAATAATATGATTTAAAGAAACCAAGGTTGTGTCCCCCTTAATGTAGTATAATGCTATTGATATTAATATTGTATATTTCCAACGGAAGACTCTCTTGATATGCAATTGATGTCTAATTTACTACCCAATATTTTCCAATAGTTGGATAATATGTCCTCTTTATGATTTTCCCAAATACAAAAGAGTTGTTATTAAGAACAGTCAATTAATGCCAAATTAAAACCTACTTATTCCTAAGAGATTTTATTAAACAAGGTTTAAAGCCTTGAGTCTTTGTTATTTACTTCTACCAAATTCTACCCCACTTTCCCAAGCAAATGTAAAATTAAATGGCGTTTTTTAATGTTTGCAACCACCAATAATTGTTTGAAGAATAAGAAGTAAATAAGTATCAATCATCCGTTGAAACTATATTCAATATCAAAATCCCAATAACATCATACCCATCTAAGGTTCACAACCTTAGCGTTTGGAATTAGCTACTCATGCTAAAAACAGAATGTGAAAGAATAGTAATTGTCATAATCTTACAAAATAGAAGGTAGTTGATCCAAAAAGCTTCCAAGAATTCAAAATAGTTTAAGTCTCGTACTTTGTGCTCTCAATTCTGACAAGATGTCCTTCACAAAACCCTATTAAACCTATTTATAGAGGCCCAAAAACCGAGGTAAAGTTCGGACTAATTTTCCCCTGATGTTAATAACGCGGACCGCATTTCTGTCGCAAAACAAAAATGTGGTCCGCAAATATTCTTCATCCATCGCATATCTAACCCAAGGATTTTGCCTTCATCGCATTCTGGAATTGCGGTCCGCATTGAAGAAATGTGAACCCCTTCTGCATCGCTAATCCGACACTCTGTAAACTGCATACTTGATTTGCGGTTGGGTTTGCGGTGCGTATATCGATTATGCGATCGCGAAATGCGATCGCATTATTTACCCTGACTTTCACCCAAAACTCTACTTGCATCTGCGATTCCCCAGTGCATGTTTGCGGTTCGCATTCTAGTTATGCGGTCGCATATGCGATCGCATTCTTAACATGAAAAAGTGTCCAGAGTTCTGTCCTTGTTTGCGATTTGATTGTGAAATATGCGGTTCGCATGTGCTGTTTGCGACAGCATATTCACATCTGCGTTGCTGTTGGATTCTTTTCTTGTCTTCAGTTGGCTTTTTGAGCTCTTTTCCGTGCTTTTAGGTCCTTACACTTGATGTACTGCAAATACACTAAAATTACATAAGTATCGATGGAATTTGCACATAAAACAAGTTAAAATCTAAGCAAGTAGTATCAAAATGTGCCGAAATTCCCCGGCACATCAGGTTACAAACCTCCCAAGTTCGAAATGTTCGATGGTACTGGTGATCCGAAGGTGCATTTGAGAACATACTGCGACAAGCTTGTAGGAGTGAGTAGAATAAACAAATCTGCATGAATCTGTTCATGCGAAGCCTTACAGGAGATGCTTTGTCTTGGTATAGCAGTCAAAACCCAAAGAAGTGGGTTAACTGGGTGAGTATGGCATCAGATTTCATGGATAGATTCAGGTTCAACATGGAAAACGCGCCAGACATTTTCTAAATTCAAAACCTTAAGAAGAAGACGACGGAAACCTTCCGTGAGTATGCTACTCATTGGAGATCAGAGGCCGCAAAGGTAAGGCCAGCACTTGAAGAAGAACAAATGAACAAGTTCTTTGTTAGGGCTCAAGATCCGCAGTATTACAAAAGGTTGATGGTCATCAAAAATCAGAAGTTCTCCGACATCATCAAATTAGGGGAAATAATAGAAAAACGAATCAAGAGCGTGATGGTAACTAATTTTGAGGCACTGTAAGCCACAAATAACACCTTGCAATCAGGAGGTATCTCAAAGAAGAAAGAAGTGGGTATCGTGATGGTAGCCTATGGCCTTAAGTCTCCCCTCACATACCAAACACCTCCCCACATATCAACCCTCACCACCAAAATACCAATACCCTGCCACCACTCACCATACCTATAATACTCAACCTGCATATTAACATTCACCTCCACCCGCCCGTCAAAACTACCCAAAGCCACGTCTAAATTTTGACTGTAGACCGCCTAGACAATACATCCCAATTGCTGAACCCATAGCCCAACTGTATGAGAGACTGAAGGAAGCTGGTTACGTCACCCCTATTCCTGCTGTTGTTGTGGAAAATCCCTCCCAATAGATCAACCCCAACAAAAAATGTGCTTATCATTCAGGTATGAAGGCCATACCATTGAGGAAAGCCGCAAGTTGAAAGACAAAATTTAGACATTGATCGACACTAAGGTTATACAAGCTAAGGAAGCTACACCAAATGTTCGCAACAACCCTCTCCCGGATCACAGAGGCGAGGGAGTGAACGTGATAGAAATTGATGAGGAATGGGATCAGGAAGGGTCCATTAGACTCATTCGAAATGGAGACGCTCCTAAAACATCTCCGTTCACCCTGACACCAGTTGTGGTTCAAACCCAGGCGCCATTAGAAGTTGAGGTAGCTACACCCTTCACTGTAATGGTAGCTCCCACACCATTTTACGAGTCTGATGCCATTCCTTGGGATTATGTTGAAGAATCAAGGAGAAAGGGAAAAGCCAAAATGGAAGAAAAAGGTGTCGCTCAAGGTATGACTAGGACTGGCAGAGTTTACACACCTGAGACTCTAGGAGGAACGAGCAAGGAAACGGCACCTAAGCCACCTGTTGTTGAGACTGGCACTGACGATCTCTAAAGGAAGATACAAGCAAGGGTATACTCTGTTGTTGACCACCTGAACAAGACTCCTACTCAGATATCCATCTTATCACTATTGCAAAACTTGGACGCACACAAGAATGCTTTGATGAAGGTGTTAAGTGAAGCTTATGTACCCGTCGGCATCACTAGTGGAGAGATGGCTAACATGGTCGGACAGGTACTGGAGAGCCACAAAATCACTTTCCATAAAGATGAGTTACCATCAGAAGGACTGAGTCACAATAGGGCATTGCACACAGTGCAATTCGAGGATAAGTTCATCGCCAGTGTCTTGATAGATGGAGGTTGAAATCTGAACATATGTCAAATGACCACTCTAAAGAGATTGGGTAAAGGCCTGCACAAGATACGAATGGGAAGCATGAATGTGAAGGAGTTCGATGGATCTCAGAGAGCCACTATCGGAGAGATCAACCTCGATCTAAAGATGGGTCAAACTTGGTTTGATGTTGAGTTCCAAGTGCTAGATATATCTGCTACTTACAATCTATTGCTGGGACGCCCATGGATACATGCAGCCGGGGCAGGGGCTTCAACTCTGCACCAGGCTGTGAAGCTCGAGTGGAATGATCAGGAGGTGATCATTCATGGAGATGGAAGCAACCCCATCTACACCAATCAGACCATTCCAGTCATCGAGAATAGGAGGAAATTGGGCGGAGAAACATATCAACGCATTGAACGGGTGAACGCAATTGAAAAGGATCGATGGTGGAGCAAGAAGATAGAAAGTATATTGTTGTGGACAGAATATGAACCAGGCAAGGGTCTTGGCAAAACGTTTCAGGGGATCACCAAACTCGTACAACCACAGTATCATGGCACGACCTTTGGACTCGGATATGAATATACATGGCAAGAATATCAGGTTTGGACACCGCCGTGGCGTTCCCCTTATTATCCACTGGAACAACCCGTACCAATTTTGCACCAGACATTCCGTCAGGCTGAGATGATTCTGAGAAAGATGAGGTTTTGGCTGGCATGAGGAAGTTTTTTCTAGATGAAGAAGACATGGACTGCAGTGCAATTGTTGAGGAGGAGGAGGAGGAGGAAGACCTTACCATTCAGATGATGGAAGAGGGAGTTTTTCTCAAAAACTGGACCACTGCACCATCCCGGGCTTGACGAGCTCTTGGGTAGCCTGCAAATTAGCATGAATTACTTTCAACTAGTTTTGAGCATTTAAGACATTTTTCAGTATTTTGTTTTGAAATAATTACTCGAGCCATCGAGTCCAACTTGTTGAAATTTTAAAGTTTTAATGCATTATTGTTTTTCATATTTATTATTATCATTCTACTTTCTTTTCAACATAATTATTACATACCCTGATGAACCTACAACTCTGAAATATAATGAGACAATGCAACATAAAGACAGTGATTCTAGAAGATGATATAATACCTGAGGAGATCATCAAAGAAGTAGAGAACTTTGAAAACAAACCAAAGTCTAATCTGGAAGAAACTGAGGCCGTTAACTTAGGGAATTCTAAAATAGTCAAGGAAACCCGTCTAAGCATGCATCTATCACCGTCAAGAAAGAAGGGTATATCATATTCCTAAAGGAGTATGAGGATATCTTTGCATGGTCCTACGACGATATGACTGGTTTGAGCACATCCATAGTAGCTCATAAGCTACCCATCAATCCCATGTGTCCACCAGTAAAGCAGAAGCTCAGAAAGTTCAAGCCAGATATGAGTTTGAAGATAAAAAAGGAGGTCACCAAGCAAATCAAAGCCAAGGTTCTCACGAGTGGTCGAATACCCGACCTGGTTAGCCAACATTGTGCCAGTTCCGAAGAAAGATGGGAAGGTTAGGGTATGTGCCGATTACCGAGATCTGAACAGAGCAAGTCCTAGGATGATTTCCCGCTGCCCATCATACATATACTGATTGATAATTATGCCAAGCATGAACTCCAATCCTTTGTGGATTGTTTTGCAGGATACCACTAGATTTGGATAGATGAAGAGGATGCCGAAAAGACCGCCTTTATCACATCATGGGGAATATATTGCTACAAAATGATGCCGTTTGGCTTGAAGAATGTTGGGGCCACCTACATGAGGGCCATGGCGACTATCTTCCACGACATGATACACAAGGAAATAGAAGTGTACATGGACGATGTTATCATCAAATCTAAAAGAAGTTCGGATCACATAGCAGACCTGAAGAAATTTTTTGATCGGCTTCGAAAATATGACTTAAAGTTGAACCCTGTAAAATGTGCCTTCAGAGTCCCTACTGAAAAGTTATTAGGCTTCATCGTCAGTCACCAAGGTATCGAGTTAGACCCGTCAAAAATCAAAGCTATCCAGGACTTGCCACCGCCAAAGAATAAGAAAGATGTGATGAGTTTTCTAGGGCGCCTCAATGATATCAGTCATTTTATAGCACAATCAACGGTGATATATGAGCCAATCTTCAGAATGCCGAGGAAAGATGTTGCAACAAGATGGACTGAAGAATGCCAGAAAGCCTTCGACAAAATCAAAGAGTATTTATCCAAACTGCCCATGTTGGTCCCACAAGAACCAGGAAGACCCCTGCTGCTTTAACTGTCTGTGATGGATGGGGCCTTTGGTTGTGTTCTAGGACAACATGATAAAACTGGAAGGAAGGAGCAGGAGATATATTATCTAAGCAAGAAGTTCACGCCTTATGAACCCCGGTATTCTCTATTGGAATGCACCTGCTGTGCTCTGACATGGATAGCCTAGAAGTTGAGACATTATTTTTGTGCGTACACTACATATCTCATATCAAGGATGGATCTGCTAAAATACACCTTCTAGAAACCCATGCCTATAAGTTAGCAAAGTGGCAGATATTACTGAGTGAGTTTGACATCGTCTATGTAACTCAGAAGGCATTCAAAAGGGCAAGCATTGGCGGATCACTTGGCAGAAAATCCCGTAGATGGAGCTACGAACCATTGAAAATGTATTTTCCCAACGAGGAGGTATTGTTTGTAGGAGAAGATATTACCGAGGTATACCATGGTTGGAGGATGTTCTTCGACAAAGCAGCAAACTTTAAAGGAGTGGGTATCGGAGCTGTCTTAGTATCAGAACTCGGTCAACACTATCTGGTATCCGCAAAACTCAGGTTTCCATGCACCAACAATGGCGAAATATGTGGCCTGCATCCTGGGACTCAGGTTGGCCATTGATATGAGCATTCAGGAGTTGCTGGTAATTGGAGATTCAGATCTACTGGTGCACCAGGTTCAAGGAGAATGGGCTGCGAAGAACACCAAAATGCTGCCATACTTGCACTATGTACAAGAGCTGATCAAGAGATTCACAAACATAGAGTTCAAGAATGTTCCAAGGATTCAGAATGAGTTTGCAGATGCATTAGCCACTTTATCCACCATAATACAACACCCAGACAAGAATTTTATCGATCACATCCCAATAGGAATTCCTAAGCAGCCAGTTTATTGTGCTCATGTTGAGGAAGAAATTGATAGAAATATGTGGTTCCACAACATCATGGAATACTTAGAAAAGGGAGAATATCCCGAGCATGCTACACACACTCAGAAGTGCACGCTTCGAAGATTGGCCAACCACTTCATCCGAATTGGAGGAATTTTGTATAGAAGGACTCCTGATTTGGGATTGTTGCAATGCGTCGATGCCAAGGAGGCGTCTAGATTGCTTGAGGAAATACATACTGGAACTTGCGGACCCCACATGAATGGTTATGTTCTGGCCAAGAAGATATTAAGAGCATGATATTTCTAGATGACTATGGAAACAGACTGCATCAAATATGTCCAAAAGTGTCACCAATGCTAGATACATGTTGATATGATACGAGTGCCGCCCAATGAACTCAATGTAACAAGTTCACCCTGGTCCTTCTCTGCTTGGAGTATGGATGTCATCAAACCAATTGAACCCGCTGCTTCAAACGGGCATAGGTTCATTCTGGTGGCTATAGACTACCTCACAAAATGGGTTGAAGCCGCATCCTATAAGGCTGTAACTAAGAAGGTCGTAGCAGATTTTGTTCGGGACCACATCGTTTGTCGATTTGGAGTACTTAAGTCAATTATTACTGACAATGCCGCCAATCTCAATAGTGACTTGATGAAATCCATGTGTGAAACATTCAAGATCAAGCATCAGAACTGTACAGCATACAGGCCACAAATGAATGGAGCCCTAGAAGCTGCCAACAAGAACATCAAGAAGATATTGAGGAAAATGGTAGAAAATTACAAATAATGGCACGAGAAGCTACCGTTTGCTTTGCTCGGGTATCGCACTACCGTTTGTACATCCACTGGGGCAACCCCCTATCTACTGGTTTACGGTATTGAAGCCATTATTCCTGCCGAAGTAGAAATCCCTTCCTTAAGAACCATACACGAAGTCGAGCTCAGCGACGCAGGATGAGTACCGAACCAGTAGGAACAACTAGCTCTAATTGATGGTAAAAGAATGAACGCAATGAGTCACGGTCAACTCTACCATAACAAAATGGCAAAGGCTTTCAGTAAAAAAGTCAGGTCAAGGAAATCACACTGGGGCAACTAGTATTAAAATGGATTTCTCGCATCAGGATGAAGCAAAGGGGAAATTCTAACCCAACTGGCAAGGTCCTTACATAGCTCACCGAGTATTAACAGGAAGAGCACTTACACTTGCAGAAATGGATGGAGAAATTTGGCCAAAACCTATCAATTCGGACGCAGTCAAGAGATACTATGTTTAAGATTATGTTCGCACTTTCTATTTGATATAACTGAACTACGCTTGACCTGATTCCTGTTTAAGAGGGGATACGTAGGAAGCCTTGTGGGTTTGGTCACATCATAATAAAATCTTCATTCTCCCTATGGTCAGAAATAGGGGCAAGAACTCGAGTTTTCCCAATCTCATCATGTTTGGAACAGCGAAGGTATTTACCGACAGAAGTACGCATTTAAACTGGGACAGAATTTTGAGGAGGATCTGCAGAATTCCGAGTTAAGGAGGTTGCAATGTCTCAAAAGCGTGTCACAATCATCAATTCAACAAATTATTTGCTCTCGTGCATTATCGCATATTTCAAACAACTACATTTTCATAAATAATTTATCAAACCCATGTTTTTCAAAAATTTTGTTTCTATAGCAGCCAGACGTGACTCGAGGTAACTCAAGCAGGGACTTCAGAAAAAAGCAAAGGCGAAGCAAGGAATCGAGAGCACTGCCTTTCTTTGCATGAGACTAAGCATTGTCTCCATTTCTTACATGAGGCTAAGCATTGCCTCCATTATTGCATAAGGCTAAGCACTGTATTTCGTTGCATGAGACTAAGCACTGTCTTCACATTGCATAAGTCTAAGCACTACTTTTCTTTGCATGAGACTAAACACTGTCTCCATTTCTTGCATGACGCTAAGCATTGCCTCCATTATTGCATAAGGGTAAGCACTGCCTTTCGTTGCATGAGACTAAGAACTGTCTCCATTATCGCATAAAGCTAAGCATTGCCTTTCCTTGCCAGAGACTAAGCACTGTCTCCTTTCCTTGCATGAGACTAAGCACTGTCTCCATTCCTTGCACGAGGCTAAGCATTGCCTCCATCATTGCATAAGGCTAAGCATTGCCTTTCCTTGCATGAGACTAAGCACTATCTCCATTCCTTGCATAAGTCTAAGCATTGCCTCCATTGGTACATAAGGCTAGGAATTGTCTTTCCTTGCATGAGACTCAACATTGTCTCCTCCCTTTGCGCCGAGCTAAGCACTGCCCTCATCTCATACAAGACTAAACCTTGTCTCATCTCGTTCTCACCTATGACTAAGCATTATCTATTTCCTCTATCTGACGATCAATATCGCCGCATCTTTTCATCTCATGGGCTGAAACATGCCATATTTTCTAAAGGCGTCATAGTCTAAGGGCATCATCCTCGTAGCCAGAAGACATCATGCCATGGCCGGAGGATCTCTCAAAATTGCATATCGTTATTCAAAGGCGTCGTGGTCCAGAGGCACAATCTTCATGGCCCGAGGACACCATTCCATGGCCGGTTAATCCCTTCCTATACACTTCATGGCCCAGGACGTCATGGTCTAAGGACATCATCCTCATCGCTGAAGGCGAGCTTCATGGTCCAATGTGAATTTGCATCATGTTTAAATTGTCACAATAACCCATATATATTCGCATGCACCGTGTTTTAAGTTTTTCAAGTAACTCGAGAGGTAGCCATTCTACAAACAGGAGCAATTCTCGCTTCGGTTTTCGTTCACAACGTTCACATCCTTCGATCACCTCAAATGTAACTGATGATCAGCAATTGATTACCCTTTGTTCTATAACCGTCCAAATATTTGTCGTATACATCTATAATGTTCAAATTCGCATTCAGGGCTCCACCTAAATTATCCATTACCTACGACACTACCCTACCCATTTTTAAAGCATATGATTACTCTTATAACAACTCCATCGGTTTCGTTCACCATTGGATCCAAAACTACACACGGTCTGATTCCCGAAAAAACAGGGATATGTAGGCAACTCAAGAACAAGGGTTTGGCCCCCATTTTTTCAAATTACATCATTCCTCACTGACTTCGGACAAAATTGGCCATCATTTTCTTTACCCAACATCATTCCCTAGTAAAGAGGGCACTGTTGATACCTAATTTTGCACTCATATTTTTTCAAATAGTATATATATTTTTTTAAATATTTTTTATTATTTTTTATGTATTTAATTTGTGGCCTAATTTGGAGCCAATCCTGGACCAATTTAATGGCTCAAACATCCAAAACCTCTAAGCCCAATCTCCCCAACCCAAACCAGATGACCCCTTTAATCTTAACCCGATCAGTACCCGTTTATTTGGCCTGCTCAGCTTCTCCTCTAATCCTGGCTGTTGATCTTAAATGGTCGACGGCCCACAACCCTTTCCTCATTTTTAATTACACTCGCCCAAACCCTAAGTCGTCACTTAACTCTCCACAGCCGCCCTCACTTGCTCTCTTCTCCTTCAGAGACCAAACCCTAACTAATCCAAAACACCCCCTTTTTCCCTTTCTCATACGCGTTAGATGCGGATCCTACTTACCTTTTCTATTATTATCATTCACTTATGGTAACTTTTGTTACCTTTTATAGAAATCTCGATTCTCATAGATTTGGCTCCGATTTTATATTTCTGGATGTGATTGTGGTTCTATACACTCAGAAAGAGTAAATTTCTTCTCGTATGGGGCATATCTCCATTGATTCCGTCATGATTAGGATCTGCACATAATTTGCCCTGAGTCTGATTCCGAATAGGGTTTGATCTCCAATTTCTCCTTTACTAGTTCTATTAGTGATTGCATGTGATATTTTCTTTCCTTATTTTTGCTTGATTGACTATTTTCCATGTTTGTTCGTTCAATTTCTACTACTATATAAACCCCCTCCCATGATTCCCTTTGGAGGAACCTAAATGAATATTAGTCTCATTATCACCCATTATACACTGAAATCTGAGACCTTGGTCGGCTGAAAGCCAAAGCCATTCGAATTCAATTATGTTCTTTCTCAGTAAGAGCACTGCTCGGGGTTCATTCGAAACCCTTGGGAACTCTGACGCAGTAGGATTTCGGGTATTTTGCTGCTCTTTTATACTATTAATTGAATTACCACTTGAAATTACTCTTCTCATTTGCTTGTTCATTAATTTGTAACTGGTAAGTACCTTTGAACTTTGCAGTTTCACCCTCTATTTGTTTGTGTTATTGTTCTATATGTCTATGACATTGAGACTTTTTTGAATCAATATGCTACTATGCCATCTCCGTTTGTAGTCCTATTTGCTCTGAAATTATTCTCATGGTTCTATATTTTTCTGGCATCTGAACTAGCCTAAATTCTAACCCTAATTCTAGCTTTCTTAGGCATGTCTAGCCTGGTGTGTTTGTGTGTGTCTGAATGCTTACATCTACTGCTTGTCCTAAGTTTATCTTATACCCTGATCTCGATTTTTGTGATAAACCAATTTACACCTAGAATATGTCTTAATTCCTACTAAATCATTGATGTATAACTGAATGCTTTCCTAGAGTTGTCTCTTGATCCTGTTGATTAGCCAAACATGCTTTCTTTCTACTTAACATGTGCTCCCTGATTTGTTCAATACGGTGCTCTTTAACATTGCCTGAGACCTTTAGAAAGAGATGCAATACCTAGCCCCTACTCCTATATGTGGTTGATACTTAGTGTCCCATTAATCTGGAGTTGATATATTTTCACCTATCATGAGTTCTGATATTGTTTCTGAATGTCGGTATTGTAACTGATACTCTGTTATAACCCATATTTGTACGTGTTAGATTACACCGTAAGATAGTCTACCTTGGTTTGAGAAGGGAATTACCTTTGAGACAATAAGAGTTTAGTCCTATTGGTCCTAAACGATGCAAAGGTGTATAAGGGCGGTTAACAAGTATTAGAGGTTAAACGAGTTAAGGATGTTGTAACTCGCGTTTTTGGGAAAATCGAGAGGTGTTTAACATTACCAAGATGTCATGTTTTAAGGTATTTGAATGATATGATATCTGTTTCATAAGTCTTGAAGTCAAACGAGTTATGAAACAAAAGTCGACAAAAGTTGTCGCAACTTAGGTTCACAATTTTACTTAAACGTTAGGTCAAATGTTTCTGCGATTTTCTCCCAATTTACATGGAATTACGGGGTGATATACCTACCAAATTAAAGGTCTATGAGTCTAGTTTCCAATGCTTCAAACCGTTTTTCAATACGATCTCGGAGTATTGAGATAATTGTATTTCCGTAGAACTGCGCAGGCTGGTAGGTGACAAGTAGGTGCATCACCTACTTGCCAAAATTTAAGGGCTAAAAATTTAAAAGCCCAAAGTCGGTTAAGAGAGGGATTTTAAAAGCTTCTAAAGCCAGATAATTCACTATTATTTCACAGCTTCAAAACCTAAAAGAACCCCTGCAACCCCTCCCCAAAATAATCCCACACAAACCCTAATGGATTTCTTCCCTCTTTCAAGTTCTAGTTGAAGGTAAACCCTAGAGTTTGAGAAACCAAAGCAAGGGCTGAGTTACCTAACGAGCAAGGTGAGTTTACTGCTCTATTTAATACATGCTTTCTACTGTTAAGTCTTGGTAATTCGTTCTATGTGTGTAAGAACTCACGGGACGGTGATCGGAAGCCGTGAGTTCGAGTTATTCACTTGTAGCGAACTGTTTTGTGAACTGTTTTGTGTTGCTGTAAAGCTGCGTGTTATACTACTGATTTGTGGAGTTTTGGATGAGGAAGGGTGTGGAGAAACACCATATATGTTTAGGGTTGTGGCCTGATAGTTGTTCATAACATTTTCGGGTCGTTTGACACGACTATAGTGGCCATTGTACGTATGAAGTGATTGGTTTGTGCGTGGACTGTTTTGGGAGGTTCAATATGATTCTTATTGATGTTTTTTGGCTGTTTGGTGACTGTTTGGACTTGTGTGAAGTCATATATATAGGGGAGGTGCTGTCCGTTTTATTGCAAAATAGGTTACAGTCGATACATAGTAGTTGCGACGCCTGACGATAACGCTAGTATCATTTCTCTTATTGTAGACTAAGAAGTCGTGGAAGTTTCATAGCTTGAGATTGGAAAGTATTGCAAGGTATGTGAGACTATCCTTTTCCTTCTTTTGCACGACTCTGACTGTACACAATGCAATGAACGAACCCCAAAGATACTCTACTCTTAGAAGGTAGCAGTACGTATATTGTTTCCCCTCTTATGGGAGGATTGATATGTTATTATTTCACCATGGTAGTATGACTCTTATAAGTCCAGCATGCATTATCTATTTTACTCTACCGAGCCGCGCTATAGTCGGCCGGGTATGGCACCTATTGTGCAACTATACGTATGTATATGTTTTACTCTACTTAGTCGCGCTATAGTCGACAGCTATTTTACTCTACCGAGCCGCGCTATAGTCGGCGGGGTATGGCACCTATTGTGCAACCACTGATCAGTTGGGTATGATAATGAGGAGGCCCACAGAGGCATATGTATGAGATGATGATGAGGCCCACAGAGGCGTATATATGTATATGATGATTTTCAAAAGGATATGCATGTCAGGCATGACATGGTTAGTCGCCCTCAGAGGCATTCAGATGGTACAGGTTGTATGTCTCTTACCCTGATGCTTATTATTGTTCTTGCATTATGTTTCCTGTCTTACATACTCAGTACATTATCCGTACTGACGTCCTTTATTGTGGACGCTGCATGTCGTGCTGCAGGTCCAGGCAGACAGATAGACGAGGCTTCCCCACCACAGTAGGCTACCCAGTTCAGCAGATATTGGCGAGATCCATCCTTCAGACTTGCCACAGTCTTGGTATGCATTTTGTTATAGGCATTATGGGCACGTCGGGGCCCTGTTCCGACGTAGGTTGCATTATGTACGTTTTTTAGAGGCTCACAGACAAGTGTCAATTTATGCATAGACAAGTAATGGGTTGGCTTATGTACAGTTGAAAGCCTTGTCGGCAAACGTATATATTTTATTTTATGGTTTTGCATTGCAGCCTTATGGGCCATATTATGTATATAAGTATGTTCGTATCATGGCATGACGTCTCGGTTCATTATAATTATTGTTTGAGATTATATGCATATGATAAGCCTTATAGATAATAAGGAAAGTTAGATGAAGGGTACGCCGATGCCCATTGAGTAGGGTCCGGTGCCAGTCGCGGCCCTCCGGCTTGGGTCGTGACATTAGGCTTTCTTTGAGTAGTGATAAAACCTTTCTAGCCTCTTTCAGCCGACCTGTGCATATTAACTATCACTAGTACCCCATTTTGAGCCTTGTAGCCTTTTTGTTGGCCTCCGCATTATAACCTGAATCCATTCATCAAAATGACTCCTTTTGAACCCATTCCTCCTTGAACACTGAGAGTATTGATAAAAGATTAAGTTGGGGTGGGGGATCAATAAGAAAAGGGGTAAAATCATGAGACTCCATACCTCAAAAGCTCATGTCAATCTATGAAGCTTCGAAAAAAAAATATAAATAAATAGATACCACAAGTGTGAAAGCAAAAGAAGAAGAAAAAAATAGTCAATGTAAGTGGTATACAGAAGCTTGAGAATAAAATAATGAGGTATGTGAGTGGGGTTTAATGTGGAATTGTAAATTCAGTGAAGGCAAAGGAACAAAAGGCTGGAAGGAGAAAGAGAGTAATGAGCGTTCAAGGAGGAAGTAGCCACTATTATCTAAATTCACATCCTACCCTTCCTTAAACCAACATTACAAGCCTATAAAGTCCTTATGTGATCTTTAACTAAAGTGTTCTTATGAATAGGTGATGAATTAAAATAAGGGCAAGCCTATGGCATGGCAGGTGGTGACACTTGAAATTTTATTCGGAGAGAGAGTGTTTTTAGTCTTTTTGTCCCTTGATTTATTCTATGACAAATACTGTGCGAATGGGACTTTCTTTCTGGTAAGGGCACATACACTGCTAGGTTGATAGCTAGTTGAGCTTGGAGTCAAAGCACAAGTTGATTCAACTGAAAGTAGCATTTAATTACTTTGTTGAGGCTCAAAAGTTCACTAAGTGATTGTTTGTTCTTTGAAGCATTTTAATGATTCGAAGGGGGTACAGTAAAAGATGGTTATACTTACGATGTTATCAACAACCACGGTCCTTGGTCAATGTTGCTTTATATTTGATAGGTAGCGTAGTAGTTAGGGTGGTGTTGTGTTAATTGCTTGAGGACAAGCAAGAGCTTAAGTTGGGGGTGTTGATGTGCCGGGAAATTTCGGCACATATTGATACTATTTGTTTGAAAATTGCTTGTTTCTCTTGTTAATTATCATGATATTTATTTAGTTTTAGTGTAATTTCAGTATATGGATGAAAGAGACCCAAAATTGTGAAAAGTAGTGCAAAAGCCATCCAAAGGCAAGAAAAGAGATCAACAACACAGCAGGAGCAATTATGCGACCGCAAAGTGGATATGCGAGTCGCAGAATTAGAACGTAAATCGCAAAGGCGGACAGAACTTCAAGCCAAAGTTAAAGTAAGAATGCTGTCAAAAATGCGACCGCAGAATGGAAATGCTAATCGCATTTTCATCGCAGACACAGACAGAGTTTGAGGTAAAAAATAGAGGGAATCGCGATCACATTCTGCGATCGCAGAGTCATTCTGCGGACCGCATTCTTAAATGCGACAGGGAGGAGAAGTTCTGGTGAAGTCTGCGACACAGGATGAAGATTCTGCGGACCGCATTCCTGTTCTGCGACAGGAATGCGATCGCAGACGGAAAATTAGGTCAGACGTTATTTCAGTTCACCTCGGTTTTTGACCCTATATAAATAGCATCTCCAGGGTTGTGTAAAGGGAGACTGATTAGAATTCAAAGTGCAAAATAGTGCTTTTGGTTTTTTTCAAATTGGGAGAGATTTTAGGGTGATCAAAACTAAGAAATCAATATTGTTGTAAGATGAATTCTACTATTCTTATTTGTTTTTTAGTTTTCAATATGTGTAACTAAATTCTAATACTGAGGTTGTGAACTCTAGATGGGTGGAATGTTATTGAACAATTGATATTGCTTCCAATTTCGAAAGAATCTTGATACTTATTTATTTCTCGTTCTTAATTAAATCGTTAGTGGTTGCAAACATTAACGAGTGCCAATTTACGCTATTGTACCTTGGAAAAGGGAGATAGAGCTTGGTAGAAATAAATAACGACAATTCAAGGCTTTAATCCTTGTTTAACAAAATCACTTAGGAATAAGAGGATTTTAAGTCGGCGAATGATTGGGTATTCTTAATTTTGTCTCTAATGTATTCGGGAGGATCATAAGAGGATACGTTATATAAATATTGGAAAATATCAGATAACACTATAATAAGAACCGATTGCATATCAAGAACGGAGGTCAATATCAATATCGATACATTCTACTACATTAGGGGGAGCACAACCTTAGTATCTCAAATTCATATCTTTATTCAACTATTCTTTTCAAGCTGCAATTATTAGTTCAACTTTCTTTAAGTACTCAACATCAATTTACTATATTTGGTTACTTGATCGAATTACGACTAAGTATAAGATTGCTTTAATCAGATATTTGTTTCACGCCTATTCCCTGTGGGATTCGACCCTAACCTAGTTGGGTTACTATATTTGACATCGATCGCTTACACTATTGTAAAGGTGTAATTTGAGCGGATCAGTCCCCAATATACTTCCGGAGCATAGAAACATGAAATACCGGGTGAACACTCGACAGACTGGGTGGCAAAGCAAGCTCATAAGCCACCTCCCCGATTCTCCGAAATACTTCAAACGACCCAATGAACCGAGGACTCAATTTCCCTTTCTTCCCGAATCTCACAACACCTTTCATGGGCGAAACATTCAGCAAGACCTTCTCGCCAACCATGTAAGACACATCTCGAACCTTCCTATTGGCATAACTCTTTTGCCTCGACTGTGCTGTACGGAGCCTATCCTGGATTGTTTTCACCTTCTCTAAAGCATCCTGAACCAAGTCAGTCCCCAATAGCCTAGCTTCGCCGGGTTCGAACCAACCAATCGGAGATCTACACCGCCTCCCATACAAAGCCTCATACGGAGCCATCTGAATACTTCACTGATAGCTGTTGTTATAAGCGAACTCTGCAAGAGGCAGAAACTCATCCCATGAGCCTCCGAAATCAATAGCGCATGCCTGTAACATGTCCTCCAATATCTGGATGGTACGCTTGGACTGCCCATCTATTTGAGGATGAAATGTTGTGCTCAATTCCAACTGAGTACCCAACTCCCTCTGCACGGCTTTCCAGAACTGCGAAGTGAACTGAGTACCTCTATCTGAAATGATAGAAACTGGAACACCATGCAGCCGGACAATCTCTCGGATATAAATCCTTGCCAACCGTTCTGAAGAATAGGTAATACACACAGGAATGATGTGCACGAACTTGGTCAGCCGATCCACAATCACCCAAATAGCATCGAACTTCTTCAAAGTCCGTGGGAGTCCAACGACAAGGTCCATAGTGATCCGCTCCAATTTCCACTCGGGAATATCTATCTGCTGAAGCAAACCACCCGGCCTCTGATGTTCATATTTTACTTGCTGACAGTTGAGACACCGAGCTACGAATCCCACAATATCCTTTTTCATCCTTCTCCACCAATAATGTTGCTTCAAGTCCTGGTACATCTTTCCGACACACGGATGAATGGAATACCGTGAGCTATGGGCCTCCTCCTGAATCAACTCTCGGAGCCCATTCACATTGGGTACACAAATCCGGCCCTGCATCCTCAACACTCCATCGTCGCTGATGGTCACATCTTTAGCATCATTATGCTGGACTTTGTCCTTAAGGACAAGCAAATGGGGATCGTCATACTGATGCTCCCTGATGCGATCGTATAACGAAGACCGAGAAACCACGCAAGCCAACACCCGATTGGATTCCGAGATGTCTAATCTCACAAACCTATTGGCCAAGGTCAGAACATCGACTGCGAGAGGTCTCTGTCCAACTAGAATGTATGCCAAACTCCCCATGCTCACTGCTTTTCGGCTCAAAGCATCGGCCACCACATTGGCCTTTCCCGGATGGAATAGCATAGTAATATCGTAATCCTTGAGCAATTCCAGCCATCTCCGCTGCCTCAAATTTAGATCCTTTTGCTTGAACAGATGTTGAAGGCTATGGTGATCAATAAATACCTCACAAGATATGCCATACAAGTAATGCCTCCAAATCTTTAAAGCATGAACTATGGCAGCCAGCTCCAAATCATGCACGGGGTAGTTCTTCTCATGAGGCTTCAACTGATGAGAAGAATAAGCAATAACTCTACCCTCTTGCATTAGTACACAACCGATCCCAATTCTTGAGGCATCACAATACACGGTATACGAACCTGAGGCTGATGGTAGAACCAATACTGGAGCTGTGGTTAAGGCTGTCTTGAGCTTTTGAAAGCTCTCCTCACACTTGTCCGACCATAGAAATGGAACACCCTTCTGGGTCAATTTGGTCAAGGGCGACACAATGGATGAGAAACCCTGAACAAACCAGCGATAGTAGCCTGCCAACCCAAGAGAGCTACGAATCTCTGTGACCGAGGATGGTCTAGGCCAACTCTGGATCGCCTCTATCTTCTTTGGTTCAACTTGTATACCCTCGCTGGACACCACGTGCCCCAAGAAAGCCACTGAGTTGAGCCAAAACTCGTACTTAGAGAATTTTGCAAAAAGTTTCTCCTCCCTCAATCTATGTAATACAACTCGCAAATGTGCTGCGTGCTCTTCCTGATTGCGCGAGTACACCAGTATATCATCAACGAATAACACCACGAACGAATCCAGATAAGGCCGAATACATTGTTCATTAACTGCATGAACGCTGCTGGGGCATTGGTTAGCCCAAAAGACATAACAAGAAACTCATAGTGGCCATATCTAGTCCGGAAAGCAGTCTTAAGAATATTTGCATCCCTGATCTTTAACTGGTGATATCCTGAATGGAGATCAATCTTAGAGAACACTCGTGCTCCCTGAAGCTGGTCAAATAAATCATCGAAGCGAGGCAAAGGATATTTGTTCTTGATTGTTACCATGTTCAATTGCCTATAATCGATGCACATTCTCATCGTGCCATCTTTCTTTTTCACATATAGAACCGGTGCACCCCAAGGTGACACACTAGGCCAATAAACCCCTTATCTAGGATTTCTTGAAGTTGCTCTTTCAACTCCTTCAACTCTGCTGGTGCCATACGATACGGTGAAATAGAGATGGGCTGAGTGCCCGGCACCAGGTCAATACCAACATCAATGTCCCTGTCCGATGTCATGCCCGGCAGGTCTGCAGGAAATACATCCAGAAAATCCCGCACAACTGGAACAGAATCGATGCTTAGAGTCTCAGCTCAAACATCCCTCACAAACGCTAGGTATGCAAGGCAACCCTTCCCAACCATACGCTGGGCTTTCAAGTATGATATCACCCTACAAGGAATATAATCAGTCACGCCACGCCACTCGATCCGCGGCACACTCGGCATAGCCAAAGTAACTGTCTTAGCATGACAGTCTAAGATAGCACGACATGGAGATAGCCAATCCATGCCCAAAATGACATCAAAATCTACCATGCTTAGTAGCAATAGGTCCACTTAGGTCTCCAGACCCCCAATAGTTACTACACACGACCGGTACACACGGTCTACAATAACAGTGTCGCCCACCGTGTAGACACATAAATAGGTAAAGCAAGAAACTCTCGGGGCGTACTCAAATAATGAGCAAAATATGAGGACACATATGAATAAGTGGAACCGGGATCAAATAATATAGAGAAATCTTTGTGGCAGACTGAAATAATACCTGTGATGACAGTATCTGAAGCACTGGCATCTGTCCTGCCTGGGATTGCATAGAATCGAGCATGACCACCGTCTGCTCGACCTCCCCCTCTGGGGCGACCTCTGGCTGCCTGACCTCTACCCCTAGCTGGCTGGGCGGGTGGTAAAGTAACTGGAGCAGAAGTCAAGGTCTGACCCCTCTGTTGGGACGATCTAGCACCACGATGAGGACATTGCCTCCATATGTGACCTATCTCGCCACAATCATAACAACTCCCTGGTGCTCTAGCAGATGCACTTGGCCTAGGAGGACCCTGGGCCGATGGAGCATGAGCTGGAAGGGCACTGAGTGATGACTGGCCCACTGCAACCCATGATAGCCGCGACCTGCAGATGCCCCATGGTATTCTGGATGGGCTGACTGAGCAGGCCTGAAGGAACGGCCTCTACCCTGCTAAAACTGGCCTCTCGAAGGAGTACCACTGTAACTACCCGGTCCTCGAGGCGTATTAGCCTCCCTCTCCTCTCGCTCCTGACGGCGAACCATCTCAATCTCGCGAGCTATATCAACCACCTCCTCGAAGGTAGCACCTAATACCCTCTCCCTAGTCATGAGGATACGAAGATGATAGTTAAGGCCATCCACAAACCTCCTGATCCTTTCACGATCAGTCGGAACCATCCAGACAGCATGTCGAGCCAACTCAGAAAATCTTGACTCATACTGCGACACAGTCATATCCCCCTGTTGCAGCCATTCAAACTTTCTGCGCAGCTCCTCTCTGCGGGACTGCGGCACATACTTCTCCAAGAAAAGAGCGGAGAATTATTGCCAAGTAAGGGGCGCTGCATCAACCGGCCGCGCCTCTCATACGCCTCCCACCAATTAAAGGCAGCTCCAGTAAACTGAAAGGTGGTGAATGCCACACCACTAGACTCAAGAATCCCAGCTGTCCGGAGCATTCGCTGACCTTTGTCAAGAAAACCCTAGGTATCCTCGCCCTCGGCACCACAGAATGACGAAGGCTGGAGTCTGCCAAACCTCTCAAGGCGACGCTGATCATCATCTGGCATAACTTGAACTATGAATTCCTGAGCTGGTGCAGCTGGCTGGGCTGGAGGTGCCCCCGGCATCTGAAGTCCCTGCACTACCTGCTTAGGCGTACGGGCAAGTGGAGTCTGATTGCCTCCCCCGGCATGTGAAGTAGTTGCGGCTATGGTAGCTGAAACCGCCTGAGCCAGGTCAGTGCAAACAGATAATATCTGAGCCAAGGTCTCCTGAAAACCTGGAATATCGATAGGCACAACTGGTGCCTGAACTGGTGCTGCTGGAGCCTGTTCCTGAGCTGGGGCAGCTGGTGGATCAACATATGCTGCCCTCGCTGCTCTGCCTCTACCATGACCACGACCGCGTCCACGGCCTCTGGTGGCCTCAGTGGGTGGTACTGGTGGTCGTCCACCTCGTCCGGTAGTTCACGGCCTCACCATCTGTGAGAGAACAGGATAGCAGAAGTTTTAGTACTCGGATCAACAAGTTCGTACGACAAGAATTCAAGAATATGGAATTTTCCTAAGAAGGTTCTGCAGCCTCTCGAAGATAAGTCCAGACGTCTCCGTACCGATCCGTAAGACTCTACTAAACCTGCTCATGACTCATGAGACCTATGTAACCTAGGCTCTGATACCAAGCTGTCACGACCAAAATCCCAAACCCGATCGTGATGGCGCCTCTCGTGAATACAAGGCCAGCCAATTAGAACCATAACTCATTTTAAGCAATTAATTTAACAAGAGAACAACACAATATAGTTTAATAACGGTCATTTGCGGAAAAACATAGTGAACCATCCCAACAACAGCCCAAAATCGGGGTGTCACAAAGTAATGAGCAACTCTAATAACAAGATTACTATTACAATATCTCTGGCACAATTGTTTGAAAAAAGTGGAAATAACAATATAAAGAGATACGGGGCTGCGGACGCCAACAGCTACCTCGTAGTCTCAGTAGTCACCACTCTGACAATCGTAGTCAATACCTCGGAGCAAAATCAATAACCCCTGAATTTGCACACATGGTGCAGGGAGTAATGTGAGTACTTCCAACTCAGTGAGTAGCACATATAAATAATGACTGAAAGTAAGGAAACACGTAAAACACAAGGCAATGCATAATGAAGCAGTAAATCATTATTTGAAAATAGTAAATCAGTAAGAAATTATTTAAAAATCTTTCCAGCTCTGGTTACCAGCTGCCATTGTTACCAACTGTAACATCCCTGGGCTCAGTATCATTTAAAACAGTAAAAATCTCCCCAGTTCTGGTTACCAGTTGTCATTGTTACCAACTGTAACCTACAGTTGTCATTGTTACCAACTGTAATGTCCCCGGGCTCAGTATCAATCTCACAGCTCTGGTTACTAGTTGCCATTGTTACCAACTGTATCCAACAGTTGTCATTGTTACCAACTGTAATGTTTCTGGTTACCAGTTGTCATTATTACCAACTGGAACCTACAGTTGTCATTGTTACCAACTGCAATATCTCTGGTTACCAGTTGTCATTGTTACCAACTGTAACCTACAGTTGTCATTGTTACCAACTGTAATATCTCTGGGTACCCTACGCTCACTGGGGGTGCACAGACTCCGGGAGGGGCCCCTTACGGCCCAAGCGCTATATCAAGCCACATCGTGGCGTACATCTAGGCCCTCGGCCTCATATCAATCAAGCCACCTCGTGGCGTATACATAGTATCTCAGGCCCTCGGCCTCATATCACTCAGTAAAACCTCACATCTGGCCCTCGGCCGCACTCTGTCAGAAAAATCATCACAAGCCCCTCGGGCATAGTAAAACAGTAGTCCTCAGCCCAAAACATCATTTAAAATATGGTGTAAATTTCAAAACTGAGTAAAAAGTGGCTGCTTTGTACAACAGAGGAAACAACATGAATGAGTTCAAGTAATAAGTAGAAATAGTGAGGAAATAGTGATAAAAATCACCGGAGGGTTCAAACAATTGGCACGAAGCCCAAATATGGCAATCAGCCCCAAACAAGATGGTAACAAGTAAGTTTCAATCAATTGCTTAGTAAAATTATCAATCGGGATGGACCATGTCACAATCCCTAGTAGTAAACGACCCAACGCTCGTCATTGAGTGTGTGCCTCACTCTAATATAGCACTACGATATGCAATATCCGGGGTTTCAAACCCTCAAAACATCATTTACAATCACTACTCACCTCAAACTGGCTAAATTCCTAGCCCACGACGTCTTTGCCCTTCCAATTGGCCTCCACGTGCATCGAATCTATCCAAATTTAGAACAATTACGTCATAATATGTTGAGGGAACAAAGCCCATGCGAAAACAATCAATAAATACTAAGAAATCCCAAAATTAGCAAAACCCGAGCCCCGGGCCCACTTTTCAAAATTCAGTAATTTTTCACCTCAACGGGTTCCTTATCCTCCCATGAGTTCAACCATACAAGATTTATCGAATTTCGACATCGGTTAGACCTCCAAGTCTTAAAATCTAACTCAAGGGTTTTCCACAATTTTCTCCAACATAAATCACCAATTACATACTAGAATGGCAATAGGTTTGGGTAATTTGACCAAGATTGAGTTAAGAGCACTTACCCCAATGTTTCTCTCGAAAATCTTCCAAAAATCCTTCAATATTTCGCTTCAATCCGAGTTCCCTAGCTCCAATTATGTTCAAGATGGTCAAAACCCCCTTCTTCAAGAATTTGTTCAAGAAAATCTCTTTTGGATATAGTTTTTGAGGTTGATTTGTTGTGACTTTTATGGTGTTTGGAGGTGTTTCTCTTTGTGGATAACCAAAATGGGTTTTGCCTGGCAAATGGGCACTAATTTCTATTTATAAAGGGGTCAAAAATCGGAACAAATAAAACTTCAGGTGTTGAAAATGCTATAGCATTTCGCGTAGCAAAATCAACTTTGCTATAGCAAACTGGTCGCATTTCTGACATTGTATTGGCCCAAAAATCTGCTGCACTTTGCTATAGTATTTTCGCGTAGCAAAATCAACTTTGCTATAGCAAACTGGTCACATTTCTGACAATGTTTTGGCCCAGAAATGTGTTGCACTTTGCTATAGCATTTTCGCGTAGCAAAATCAACTTTGCTCTAGCAAACTGGTCGCATGTCACTGGTCACATTTCTAACATGGAAATCTGTTGCACTTTGCTATAGCATTTTTGCGTAGCATAATCAACATGCTGTCCACATTTTGGACAGCATCACGTAGCATTTCTGACATTTATGCAGATTTTCCTTTCCAACGATGAAATAGTCCGTTTAACTACCCAAAACTCACTCGAGCCATTCGGGGACCCCGTTCGGATATACCAACAAGTCCTAAAACATATTATGGACTTAGTCGAGCCTTAAATCACATCAAACAACGCTAAATACACGAATCATACCCCAATTCAAGCCTAATAAAACTAGCAAATTCCAACTTCTACATTCGATGCCGAAACCTATCAAATCGAGTCCGATTGACCTCAAATTTTGCACACAAGTCATAAATGACATAACGGACCTATGAAGATTTTCAGAACTGGATTCCGACCCCGATATCAAAAGTCAACCCCTCGGTCAAACTTTAAAAATCTTCTATTTTCCAACATTCATCAAAATGCGTTGAATTGTCCTACGGACTTCCAATTTCAAATTCGGACATACGCCGAAGTCCGAAATCACCATACGAAGCTATAGCAACTCTCGGAATTCCATTCCGACCCTCGGATCAAAATCTCGCCTAACAACCGGAAATCGCCAAAATACTAACTCCACCAATTCAAGCCTAATTCTACACCAGACCTCCAAAACCAATTTCGATCACACTTCAAAGTCATAAATCATCTCCCAAAACTAATCGAATCGTCGGAATTCACATCTGAGCCCTCTAACTCATAAATCAACATCCGGTTGACTTTTACAACTTAAACCTTCTTAAAAGAGACTAAGTGTCTCATTTCTTACCAAATCTACTCCGAACGCAAACCATTCAACGTGATTACATAAAACACGGATAACGAAGCATAATAAAGCAGAAATGGGGTAAACAAAGCTGTAACTCACAAGACGACTGGCTGGGTCGTCACATGGAATTAATTATGAACAGCCATTAGGACCAGAGACTTGGTTATGGGCATACGTATGATGAGCGGGCAAGAACGTGTTTGCTACAGCCTGTTGAGACTAACATGCTGTGTTGAATTAATTGGGCTGTGAAAATTTTAGCTTTGAAGTTTATAAATGTGGATAAAAGAACTAATCTTCGATTAAGAAGGCATTGTCGGATCCATGTTAAATTTACGGTGACGTAGAATTTCCCGCAAGTGTGTGTAATAATACACTTAGAAATTTAATGTCCTCGAAATGGTCCTTAGCACGTTCGAGGATGAACGTATGTTCAAGTGGGGAAGAATGTGACGACCTCTTGTGCCGGAGAAGCACATTCGATACTAATTGCTTAGATTGTTGCTTGTTTTAAACGCAATTTCCTTTTGTAATTATGTAAAAGAGCAAAAAGGCATCGCAAAGCAGGTTATGCTATCGCAAAACCCATATGCGAGTGGCATATCTCACACTGAGATCGCAGACCCAGACAGATTTCTGGTCAAAGATCGACGTCAGAAATGCGGTCTCGTATGCGGTCGCATTTATACAATGCGGAATGCATATCCATCACACTGAGATCGCAGACCCAGACATATTTATGGGCAAAGATCGACATCAGAAATGCGGTCTCGTATGCGATCGCATTTATACAATGCGGACCGCATATCCATCACCATGAGATCGCAGACCCAGACAGATTTCTAGGCAAGGATCAACGTCAAAAATGCAGTCTCATATGCGGTCGCGTTTCTACAATGCAGACCACAAACCATACCTCACACTGAATGCAGTGAAAGCTAGGGTTACAATCTGTGATGGCCATAGCAAGGATGCGGACCGCATGTTTGATATGCGACGGAAATGCGGTCGCATTTTAAACTTGAAAGGGGCGTTTTTGTCCCAATTTTTTAACCTTTATTATGTAAAATCCACTGTCATTACCATCTAAGAAACATCTCCCGAAACGCCCTAAATCATAGCAAAATCAGCCTCGAAAATATGTCCAAATGAGACTTGCTTGGACAAATTCTCAAAAGAGGGGATTTTTTCCATTTTAAACATATTTGGAGCTATAGAACTCGGATTTGAAGCAAATTTTGAGGCGAATTTCGGGAGATTTTCAAGGGAAACATTAGGGTAAGTGTTCTTAACTCAACTTTGGTCCAATTACCCCAGTATATCGCTATTTTTAGTATTTAATTGGTGATTAAGTTGGAAAAATTGTGAAAAATCCTTAAGTTTAGAGTTAAGATTTGGAGGTCGATCTGATGTCGGAATTCGATAATTTTCGTATGGTTGAACTCGTTGGGAAATAAGGAACCCGTTGATGTGGAAATTTTTTAGCTCTGAGAAGTGGGCCCAGGGCTCAGGTTTTGCTAATTTCGGAGTTTCTTGGTATTTTTGATTGTTTTCGCTTGGGCTTTGTCCCCTCGGCATATTGTGATGTATTCGTTCTGATTTTGGGTATATTCGACGTGCGTGGAGGCCAATTCGAGGGGCAAAGGCGTCGCGGGCTAGAGATTTAGCCTGTTCGAGGTGAGAAGTGATTGTAAATGATGTTCTGAGGGTTTGAAACCCCAGATTGTACATCGTAGTGCTATATTGAGGTAAGACACGCGCTCGATGATGAGCGTGGGGTCATTTACTACTGGGGATTGTGACTTGATCCGTCTCGATTGATGATTTTTTTTACCGTGTATTTGACCGAAACTTATTTTTTATCATCATGATTTGGGCTGATTGCCATATTTGGGCTTCGTGCCAATTATTTGAACCCTTCGGGATTTTTATCATTGTTTCTTTACTATTTTGACTTATTGGTTGAACTCTGTCATGCTATTTTTCCACTGTTTTACAACTCAGCCACTTTTACTCAGTTTTTTAGACTTAAATAATATATTAATGATGTCTTTGGGCTGAGAACTACTGTTTTACTATGCCAGAGGGGCTTGTGATGATTTTCTGACTGAGTGCGGCTGAGGGCCAGATGTGAGGATATACTGAGTGATATGAGGCCCTGAGATATTTTATATGCTACGAGGTGGCTTCTGACTGATACGAGGCCGAGGGCCTGAGATACTTTATATACGCCACGAGGTGGCTTGACTGATATGAGGCTGAGGGCCTAGATTTGATGCCACGAGGTGGCTTGATATTGCGCTTGAGTCGTAAGGGGCCCCTCCCAGAGTCTGTACACCCCAGTGAGCGCGGGTACCCATTGTGATGTGAGATATAGCCCGAGGGGCTGATAGTGTACTATGTGATAGCCCGAGGGGTTGGTATTGTTTTGAGATTTGAGCCCGAGGGGCTGGTACTGTTCTGCGATATTGCCCGAGGGGCGGATTTGTTGATACTGAGCCTGAGGGGCGATCTTCTATGTTTTTTTTCTTCACATTATTCACCTGAAAAATTACATGTCTTACTTGTTGAAAGGAGATTTTACTTGATTTCTCGCTGATTTACTAGTTTTCAAATGATGTTTTATTGCTTAATTAGAATGCCTTGTGCTTTACGTGCTTTCTTATTTTCAGTTATTATTTATATTTATTACTCACTGGGTCGGAGTACTCACATTACTCTCAGTACCATGTGTGCAGATTCAGGCATTGTTGGTTTCGCTCCGGAGTGCTGACTCCTCCCGTCCAGGCGGTGATTCAGAGACTACGACGTAGCTGTTGGCGTCCGCAGCCCCCGTATCTCCCTTATCTTATTGTTTCTATGTTCTTCAAACAGTTGTGCCAGATATTGTATTTAGTAGACTTGTATTAGGATCCATAGTTGCTCATGAGTTGTGACACCCCGGTTTGGGCTGTGTCGGGATGGTTTCTATTATGGTTAGCTATATTTCACCGAATTATTGCTATTAAATCATGCTTATATTGTTTTCATGTTAATTAACTGCTTAAAATGAGATTTTGGTTAAATTGGCTGGCCTTGTCTTCACGAGAGGCGTCATCACAACCGAGTTCGGGGTTAGGGTCGTGACAAGTTCGTATAATTAAATTCCGCGTGTTAGTTTCCTTGGTATTACGTGTGTGTGTGTGTGTGTGTGTATATATATATATGTATGTATGTATATGTATGTATATATTTGGTTGCATGCCGTAATGGAGAAGATAAGAAGATATTATTATGTGGGATCGGGTTGAACGCCGCAACGAATGTTGGTATTATTGTGTAGGATCGGGTTGCGCACCGCAATGGAGAAAACATGTTATGAATGTTATTGATTATGTTCTATATCTGTGTTACACTATGAATTGAGCATAGGTAATATTCAGGGGCCTCTATCATTTGTTTTCTTGTTTCATTTTACGTAATTATTTTACGTTTTTTCTCGCATTGCTCTTGTTGCTTATTATCTACACAAGTGAAATATTGAGTGAATATCTTTTGACTAAAAATCTCGCCACAATTTCATCGAGGTTAGTCAAATACTTACTGAGTACATGTGGTCCATTATACTCATGCTACACTTCTGCACCTTGCGTGCAGATCTTGGAGTTGCGTAGCTATTGAAGACGAAGCATGGCATTGAAGACCTTCCAGATTCAAGCTACCCCTTGTTCATGGTAGTTTAGGACTTATATTTTGCTTATGTACAATACAAACAAATGTTATTTTACTTTCATACCAGCTTTGTAAATCTATGTTTTAGAGACACATGACTTGTACTACCGGTCCTTGGGTTATTGTACAGAGATTAAGTTATTTCACTTATTTACTTCATATTAATTTAAGTAGAATTGTGCTGACTGTTATTTGGTTTACCTATCGGGTTGAGTTAGGTGCCACCATAACTAAGCATATTTTGGGTCGTGACAATGATTAACTTAGCTCTCAATATCATATTTTCTATTCTTGTCTTTCTGCTGAATTTTTATTTCTCTATCTCGACTGTACTTACAAAAAGATCATTTGTAAATTCAATGATGTTTTTTATAATAGTGCGAAGCGCGGGCAAATTAAATAATCATAAATATATTAAGAAGTACGTAAAAAGTCAATTGGAAGGGAAGAAAATCAAGATCAGCAAAAAAAAAATTAAATCTTATTATTGTTTACAAGCAAACGGAAAAAGTACAACACACAATACAAGATTGTATGGAGGGACAATTAAATGGACAAGTAAAAGAATTAAAATTAAGATCCTCTTAATGAAGGGTGAACTGCACAGTAGGTCTGGACAATATCTAAACAAAGGAGGAAGATAGAACCAACCAAAGCAATTATAGACCAGGGACTATTAAAATATGTATTTTTCAATTCAGACAACCAAGTCCTGGCTTTGTTGTTATAGTGATCCTCGATATACCTTTGCTGGGTGGGGATATACGATGTATCTTCTATGCCATAAGTATTCAATGATTTATAGACTTCTACCACTTGTTCATCACTCCCTAAGCTGTTCATTAAAATTTTCTTTTCTCGCAGCTCTTTGACATCCTCTTGTGAAACAATAAGTGATTTCATGAGATTCACGTAAGAAGTGACAACTTTAACGGGATAAAAATTGGGACATAACTCATAAGCAATCATGTTCATGAAAAATGTTCTGGTGTCTGGACGAACATACCAACATGGGAGTTTGAGCTTTGCAGATTGACAGAATTCAGCAGGGCTAAACTTTACACCATTCAAAGACGCAATCTCGTTAGGCCTGAAATGAATGCCTTTTGATTTGAGATCCGTCACAGAATGAAACACATACCTGTCACACCCAGGAGTTGACATTTTATCTTTTCTACAACACCAATATTCAAGACATATTCCCAACTGGTTGAAAATATCACGGACAAGCTTGCAAGCACGTACAGGTCGTTGTTCGACTTCCCCGCTGCCAGTGACGATTACACTTCGGAAAATTTCAAGAAGGTGAAGAGGCTGCTTATTATTGTCATTATCTTTCGGTAATATAGTGTCCTCATCGAAGAGTATTTTAAAACAAGAGCGTTCCACCGTCTCTATAAATCCTTTTTCATTTACAACATATCTCGAGCTAGCCAAGATCATGAGAATTCTGAACGGTACCTGATTTTCAAGCAAATATAAATCACGTTTACTTTGGGTATAAACTACAGCACCAAGATGCTCAGTCATCGTGCTCTCTTTAGATTTCTGATCCCATGGTCCTATAATATTTAGAATGAAGCATGCGTCAAGGAGCATCATTTCAGCAAAATATATGTCATCATACTTAGACGTGAATTCTTCGAGGTAACAACTTTTAGCATATTCAACTTCCTTTAGAATTTCCCCGAGGAAGAAAGCTTTGTCTTGATTACTCCCTTCAATGAACTTGTCTAGGGCCATGGCCTTGAAATTCTGAACAAACTTGAGCTTCTCCTTTCCATGGTGGTAAGGCCCCAGCGAAACCACTTTAGGATCATAGTCACCGCTTTCCTTATTCTCATCACTAAGGAAGAAAGGAACCTTTTGTATTTGATTCCATCTAATATTAGTTGAGCTATCCAGTTTCATTTCAGAACCTTCATGAACAGCATGAATAGGCAATAGTAGTTGTAAGTTGTGAAATTAGACCAGTTATATTTCAATCTGAACTTGTGTTTGACTGGACATACACATAATTCGAGAAAGATTTTTTTTAAAGATGCTTTATGTATGTACTCTTAATATGATTCCAAGACACTTCTATGAGTATAAAACAATATCATTTAAGGTAAATGAGAAAATTAAAGTTAAATCACTTTTAAATGTATAAATTTATGCATAGTTCTTTTTGGAGCAAAGAGTATATTCCTTTTTCTAGTTGTAGAAGCCACAATAATCAATCAAACCATTAACGAAAAATTAAACTTGAGTTGAAGGTGATGCCAATTAATGAATGCACCAAGTACTTAGATGTTTTCTAGGTAAACAACTAATAAGTACATTTTAATTTATCTATGCATTTTGTAAGCACAAAAAATATCACACGTTTAGTAGTTTTTAGTGAAAATCAGTCAAATTTGACAAAACTCTTCACTATTTTATGTCTAAATTTATAACTAATCCCCCAAGACCCCTTGCCAAAACAAAATTCGTAATACCTCTCCATTATGTTTCAGTTATTCGACTTTTTTTCAATCCTAAAGGTACTTCTAAATTTATATTTTTTCTGCAAATAGCATTATATGTATTTTGGTCATTTTAACAAAAAAATAAGGTTATTAACACTTTTTTTTTTACTAAATATAACAATTGTTTATATTTTCATCACTTCTATATACGATGCCTGTTTATTTATATTTTTGGTTAGGTACTGATCACTATATGGTCCAGAATGTAAGACGATAGAAAGTAAGGAAATAGAAAATCAAACGATGAATTAGTGCATACTGTCAGAGACATATAGAATAAGTTTCCTGAAAACAGGTGAAATCTATTTCATATGAAAACTTTCGGTCCCCTATAACCGAAGCCTAAAGGAAGAAGAAAGAAAATTAAAAAGCAGTTTGTGTAATACGTTTTTCTCCCATAAGTTGAAGTTTTACATTATTCTATATATCTTTGCATGCAAGATTATAGAATCACAAACAGAAAAGGATGCAAGCTTTAGGCATTTTCTTTTTTAGCTTCAGATATTAAAGTACCTTCTCGGCATTCGTGAACATTTTGTATAAAAGAAAGCGTTCCTATATTTAATTTTACTCGCTACGTGGAACAGTTGTTGGACTAGAAAAGAATAGCATCTACACAAATTCATTGGTATGGATTCAAAAAATCTCTCACGCGGGTGCAGGGAATTATGCTTGTGCTCTTTTTTTATTTTTGGTCCGAATTTGGATTTCGGTCTTGATTCGAGCAATTGTCTAACTACCGAGAAAGCTCGAATAATTTAAAGACTTAAATAATGAAAAGAATTCTTGATGCGTAAAGAGGCATACCAGGAAATTAAACTTAAAAAAAAATACATTTCTAGAGTAGAACACATTACATACCACTGTATTAGCGTTTTGGGTGCTCTTCCACTGAGATGTTTGATAATAGTTCAAGAATGTAGCCATATTTAAAGGCTTACGAAGGATGGAATATTTTAAGCCTTGGTTCCATAGTAAGGAATAAACGTTAAAGTGTTATTGGGGGTGCTTCAAAATGAAATAAAGACATGCTACTTTAATTTAGAATCCGAATTTTCTTTTATAATTTGTATCCAATTGTAATTAGTAAAACAGACGGAGATATTTCTTTTTCTTTTTTCTCTACTTTCTTAATCTTTTTTCTTTTCATTTTTTTGTTTTCTGTTTTGGTTTTGATTTTTGTGTTTTTCCTTTTTGATGCTTTGCGTATGATATGATGAGAATCTAACCACAACTTCCAACTATAAGATCCTTACAAAAAATCATAAACCAATAGATAAGACTATTCTAACTAGCTACTTACATTCGTATGAATATTATCACGTAGTTCTCTTAAACTAGAGGAGTTGGAAAAGAAAGTTGCTTGCCAATTCTGTACACGCAATGAAAACAGTCATTTCGACCTAAAATCTGGATTACAAGTTTTTTCCTAACACTTAGGGCGAGTGAGAAAGCAGAAAGAATAAATGTAGTTGAACATTGTTTTCTGCCAATTCTGATCTCATACATTAAAATCAAATTAACATGCATTTCTCTTTTCTTCTTGAGTAAAGATAGATTCTTCCCAGCTCTATGAATCACGTGGGAATATGAAGCAATTCTTTATTTTAACGTTAACCAGCTAACAAAAGCTAGCATTCCTTTACCCCACAAATAGGATAAAGCTAATTCCAGCTATAAGTTTATCTAATCATTTTAAAACGCAATTAGGACAAACGCATCATATTAGGTTCCGACTTTTCTTTTTCTGTTAATTATGGTGAAACATGCAACATGTTTCTTTAAGTACGTACTTACAAAAATTGAGGTACAAAAATAACCTATACGTTAACTTTCAGATTCATCTCATTGAAAGCACGTAATTGACCACCGTGGAATTTGGTTAGAATGTTTGAGATTTAATCACTCTTGATTAGAGATTTCAGGTATGAGCCCGGATAATTATATGCGGTGAATTGGTTATTAACAGTTGGACAAATAAGAAGATGATACGTGGAGTTGAAGACAGGTAAGATGTAAGTCAGCAAGTTGTTGATATCAGTTACAAGCATGTGACCGATGCTGGGTGAATTCTGAAGACAGGATAATCGATAACAAAGATTTAAAGAATTAATATCAGATAACATTCAATGAACAATCGTCGTAGAGAATATCTGCATTTATAGCAAACTATTTGTCACGCCCCAAACATGGGAATGTGTGGCCAGCACCCGGTGCCATGCTCGACCAGAGCGTACCACTCTGTAATTGTAAAATGTGGAGGGGTATCCCTCAACTTAGGCCAACGAGGCCTACCTGAAAGCTGACAATACCAATCGAGGTCGATGGGGTCATATTCTGAATCATTTGAAAATAATGTGTCTCTCATCTTAGGGCAAACATACCCCAAAAACTCATATAGATAACTTTGCAGGCCGACGAGGCCGCTATGAACGTCAACAATCAGCAGTAGCAAACTGAACATGTACAAAGGGATGGCAAAGCATAATACTAACATACAAAATACACAGGAGTCGTCTACAAGCCTCTAGAGATAACTGAACTGTATCATGGTCGGGACAGGGCCTCGACCTATCCATAAAACCTGTATATATAAAATTGACTCCAAGGTCTAGACTGCATAACTCCGAGGATGTGGACCTTATCGACCAAGCTAATGTATGACTCTATTTACTGGGAAGGTCTATCTAGCTGTCTATCAGGACATTCAGGCATGAAATGCAGCATCCTCAGGCAAAAGGGACGTCAGTACAAATAAAGTACCAAGTATGTAAGGCATAAAAAGCAGTATATAAAAGACATGAAAGAAACATGGAGTAAAGGACTCAACCTGTAAGTTTGAATAGCTTTGTGAATCATGGAACATTTATAATGTCATGCATATCTGTATAAATGCCATATCATGCATAGGTATATGCATACATAACATCATAAAGCCTCTGAGGGAATTCCATCATATCATCTCGGTCTCTGTGGCGAAATCATCAATATATACCAGCTGATCAGGTGGTGGTGCATATAACGCCATAACCTTTACCCATACCCTGTATACATATAATATACGAGTATATAACATTTTCGGGTCATAGGTCAATGTATATGTATAAATGAATGCAAAATGCATAAGAAGTTAGTCAATAAGATCTCTCGTGATGTTATAAGATCAATATTCCTTCAGTTAATAGCATGAAATAAAATTTATCAACTTACGTATTTTCTGAGACCCATGAACAAACGATATAATAATAGGACACATGCAAAATCAATAATATAGGCACCCCTACTACTTCTAAGAATAGAGTAATTTATGAAAGTTTTGTATTTGCCCGTTTAGTCTGTATCACATGGATCATGCTAAAAGGAAAAAAGGGATAGCCTTAACATACCTTAACTCCGTTGAGTTCTTAATACCTTCAAAGCAATTCTTCAAATAACTCAACTCAATCTACCATAGCATAAGGAGATTCAAAATCAGTGTTGAGTAAAGGCTAAGTCCGCAACTTAAACTAGTAGCTCGTTTATGTAAATTCTAGCAGCATCTCCCCTGTAACTAGGGCCTCCTCCAATACCATCTACCAACAACAACAACTAGAGCAAAAAGATAAGAACAACATCAACAATAGGGCAAAAAATATTTCATTAACAAGTCATCAACATATCACGACGAGAGGCAAGATATCCATTACTTGAAACAATATGGGGAATTTGACCGGTCCAATTTGCAAGGCCAAATAAATTTCTTCAATAGCATCCTTTTGTGAACCATCAAAGGCCCTTACCCTTACATGGCTTTCCATGACTTCTCTCAAATTAATTCCTAACTCCCGTAGGGTGGAGAGCGGACAGATGTTGAGTCTTGACCCTCTATCGACCAACACTGGAGACACCATTTTGTCCCCATATTTGACATTTATGTGAAGAGCTTTGTTCTGGCTTGCACCATCGACAGGAAGTTTGTCTCTTCTGAAAGTCATCATATTTGCTTCGATCATTTTCCCAATTGCCGCGGCCAATGCCATTACTGGTAGTGTTACTTGGTACACTTACCCCACTTAGTACTTTCAATAGGGCGTCCTTGTGACTATCGGAGCTCAATAACAAATCCATGATTGATATCTGTGCTGTAGTTTTCTTCAGCTGCTCCTCCTCGAATTACTCTTTGGTCGACATTCTCTTCCAAAACTCGGCGACTACTAGGTCTGTTATGTTCCTTTTCTGAATCTGCTCTCTTCCCAAGTTCCCTCGATTGATATCTTCAGGAGTGCAGCATCTCATAGACTTAGTCATACCATGGGTTATGGCATAGTCTGTCATTTAGGCCTTCCCCTTTTGCTGCTACGTCTATGAGACGGTTTTGTATTCTTGAGTTTCTTTGTCTCATGGTGGTGCGTATATAATGCCATAACCTTTTCCATACCCCATACCCCATAGACATATAATATATGCGTATATAACGTCATCTGGTCATGGGTCAATGTACATGTATAAATGAATGTAATGCATAAGAAGTAAGTCAATAAGATCTCTCAACATGTCATAGGATCAATATTCCTTCGGTTAGTATCATGAAATAAAATTATCAGGTTTCATAATTTTCTGAGAACCATGAATAGACGAAATAATAATATGACACATGGGAAATCAAGAACATATGCACCCCTTGTACTTCTAAGAATAGAGTCATTTTTGAAAGTTCTGTGTTTGCTCGTTTCGTTTGTATCATATGGATCATGCCAAAAGGAAAGAAGGGATAGCCTTAACATACCTCGACTCCGTTGAGTCCTTAATACCTTCCAAGCAATTCTTCAAAATAACCCAACTCAATCTACCATAGCATAAGGAGATTCAAAATCTATGCTGAGTAAAGGCTAAGTCAGCAACTTAAACTAGTAGCTCATTTATGTAAATTCTGGCAGTATCTCCCCTGTAACCAGTCATCATCCAATACCATGTACTAACAACAACAACCAGAGCAAAAACAATACGAATAACATCAAAAATAGGGCACAAAATATTTCATTAACAAGTCATCAACATATCATGTCGAGCGGCCATCTCGAATTGAATCCCTTTTCTACCCTTCAACCTCATCATTGTTCGCTCTTGAACTTAGTATTTTATCTAGTATAATAACCAATACCTTTTAAATGTTTTCCAACCTCTACTCAATTTCAAAGTTACCCGAAATAGTCAACACAAGATAATATCACTATGGACAACTTCAAATTCCTTTATAGCCATTTCTTTTTCTAGTTACCAATTTCCTCAATAAGATTGACATGTAAACTAACATAATCATACTAACAACTTGATAACGAACTTATTTTCCATAATTTTCAGCCACTTAAAGTCCATAGAGCAACTTTCAAATCAATTCATCAAGAACAACATCTCAAACTAATCAAAGTATTATCTTGCAGTTTATCATCCTAACAACTTAACCAACATACAAGCAAGCTTAAGCAAAATTAGTAGGCCGTTATACACACCTTATCCAGTAGCAAAAACTTGAAATTTTAGCCAAACACAGCCTACAATTATCCTCAATGACAGCACTACCTAATAGAGGTGTTGTTCTTCACTAGAACTAAGTTTTGATGTTGAAATATGGTGTAATCACTTTGGAATAACTTCAAACCCTTATGGTATCTGTTTAGGAGGGTTAGGACTAGGGTAGGGACTAAGTTGGGTCAAAAAATGAGAAATAAAGGTCGTCCAAATCATTTTTAAACTGAAGTAGGTCGACCACCGCCTAAGTGGGCCCCGTCGGGAGCTGCTTTCACAGTCTCGCGAAAATGTGAATATATCTCTGCTCCGATGTCGTACCGATGAGCGCTTTGATGTGTTAGAAACTAGACTCGTAGATTTTCAATTTGATACATGGATAATCCTGTAATTCCAAGTATATTAGAAGATAAGCTCTGTTACACATGACCTAATTTTTAGCACATTATGAATGTAACTTGTGATGACCTTTGCCAACTTTTGTTCATCAACTCGCTTGACTTGAAAACATAATACCCGACTATTATAACTAATAACATAACCTCCTTATCATATTAAGAACCATAATATCACCCCAAAAGTACATGTTATAATATTCCCAACTTGTCGACATTCGACGAAACTTATTTTCTTCAATTTGTTTAGCTTCTAAGCCTTTCAACCCTCTTGGTACTTGTTATCCATGATCTTAAAGATTTGTAACCTCTAATATAACATGATTAACTTACCTTATGTATTTTTAAAAATGATCTCATTTCTTAGCTTACATCAATTGTCTTATGACGTGTTCTTGCGTACGAAAATATGAGGTGTAACACCGTTATGTATCCATCAATGATAGTTTTATTCTCATGAAAGAGGAGCTTGATTTGGAGATCTTGTCTCACAAAATAAAGCTATAAATAGGATAATTTGCATCCATTGTAACACAAGAAATATTCTGGACGCAAAAGCTTGAATCAGCTCTCACCCTATAACGTTATTCTTTTACCTTGTTCTTAATATTGCTCTTACTTTTGCTACCGGGGAAGCTAAAATTCATAGCAAGTCTTGTATTTCCTTTAAGTTCATTTTATAAATCCTATTTCTATAATTATTTATTTCATATTTCTGGGTCAAATTAATTCAAGTGTCTACAAACAACATTACAGATTCAACAGTACTATTTTACGGGTAAACAGTTTGGTGCCCACCATGGGGCATAGATAATTGTGTAATTGCTTTTATCCATTCGCCTTTTACTGGCAAATTTTGATTCCTTTCATAGCAAAAGAAAAATCAGATATGGAAGCTAACGATGTCAACAATTCCAATAATGCCGAAGCATACAATGAACGTGAACATGTGTTCCAACGTGATGTTCAGCCAGCGAAACCCACAATGAAGGTGATGAATCAACTCTAGTTCGAGAAGGTTAAAATCCTCGGCATGTAAGGAATCCATCTCCTGATGATGCGGATGATGAACACGTTGTTGAAACAGTCAAAATCTTGAGAGAGCAACAAATGGCATTTATGGATCACCTCTCAAGACAAGATCAGGTAATGACAAAGTTGAATGGGTGCTATTAATAATGCTAATGGAAGAGCTCCGGTTCCTCCCAAAATTCTTGCAAATCAAAAATTTCAAAGAGACGGCAATAAAACTCAAAGTGAGGAGTTCGATTCTAACGAGCAGGAGGTACTAGTAGTGGATCTAGGAATGGCAATAACACAACTGACAATTTCAGAGTTGAGCTTATGAGATTCATGAGAGAAATGAATAAACCAATTGACCTGAATAAAGGAATTTCGTGCTTGGATGGGTCAGATCCCGAGAGCAACGCTGTTGTTAAAAGGACAAGATTCCTAAAAATATACTTAGTTGCCATTTTGTAATGACCCAGTCAGTCATTTCTTGTATTATAACCCGTTCCCCTATTTATCACTTCTTCTGTGTTCATTTATGATTATGTGACTTGACGGGATGGTTGGATTGATTTCGGGGGAGTTTTAAGTGAATTGGGACACTTGGTCCCAGGATTGGAAGCTTAAGTTGAAAGAGTTGATCGGAGTTTGATTTTCGTTTAGACAGCTTCTGAATAAAATTTTGATGATTTCAATAGCGTCATATGGTTGTTTTGGACTTAGGCATATGTCCGGATATTGGTTTGGAGGTCCATAGGTGTTACACCCCATGTTTTCTCACGTGAGAGTACGTCATAAGTCAATTGATGTAAGCTCAGAATTGAGATCATCTTTGAAAGTACATAAAGTAAGTTAATCATGCTACCTATGATATTAAAAATCTTTAAGATCATGGATAATAAGTACCAAGAGGGTTGAAAGGCTTAGAAGCTAAACAAATTGAAGAAAATAGGTTTTGTCGAATGCCGACAAGTTGGGAATGCTATAACATGTACTTTTAGGGTAATACTAGGGTTGTTAACATGAAAAGGAAGTTATTCTATGATTTATTGTAAGTCGTGTATTATTTATTGAAGTCAAGCGAGTTGTGGAACAAAAGTTGGCAAAGGTCATCACAAGTTACATTCACAAACATGCTGAAATTTAGGTCAAATGTAGCAGATATTTCTACCCAATATACATGAAATTATGTGATGATCCACCGACCAAATTGAAGATCTATGCGTCTAATTTCTAATTCAGTAAGTCGTTTGTCGATACAACATTCGAGTAGAGAAATATTCAAGTTTTTGTGAGACTGCACAAGCAACTCCCATGGGACCCACTTAGGCAGTCGACAACCCTTGAACATTTTCAAGGGGTTGGACGTCTCACTTTTGGTCATTTTCGACCAAAGACAGTTCCCAAACTCTTCCAACACTTCCCTAATAGTTCTCTAAGGTTCTAAGTTGCATCCAAGGCGGTTTTACCGAAACTTAGCCTCAAAGGTTAGCCTATGTGAAGAAGAGAGTCTTTATGGTGTTGTGATGTATTAAAGGGTGCTTGTAAGCTAAGGGAAGCTTTGGTTTGAGTTTGTTATGATTATTTAATGTATGTATAATACCTTATTTCTTGGGCTTAAGCTTATCTATGTGTTGGTTAAGTTATTTGGATGAAGAATTAAAAGTTAGAACTTGAAGTTGTATAAAAAGTTATTGTCTCTTATTGGATTATTTTGGAGTTGTGTATATGACTTCATATGGCTGGAAATCGTGGGGAATTGCTTGGCTATAATGTTCTTATTGTTTTTATGCTTGTCAATATGTTGAGTATGTTGATGATGTTGTATATAGGAGAAGAAGCAACCACACAATACTTAGAAGTTGTCCATGTTATTGTTATATCTTGTTGGGTTGTTTGATGTTACTTTTATGATGGATATAATGTTGAATGTCATATATATATATATATATATATATATATATATATGTTATATGCTGGACCTATGGATGGTGTTGTAAGTACAGGGGAGATGTGAAAAAGAGTTGGTGTTTGGTTCCAATCCAAGCTTGCCGTTCGACCTGTTAAATAGTAGTTTCAGTGGTGACATTTGTGCACTTGTTGTTGCGTAGATTGATTGGTGTTGTTTGGCTGTTAGGTGTATTGTGGTGCTGAAGGTATATATTTAAAGGTTGTATGTGTTCTTTTTGTTTTGATGGACTTGGAGAAAGCAAGGATAACAGGGAGATGTTGCCCATTTTAATATAAAATAAGCTTGTTATTCGTTGTATGATAGTTGCATCATTCGTAGCTTAATGATGACATTATTATCATTGTTTTAGATTTAAGTGCGACGAGACAAGTTCAACGTGATCATTAGACAGACTAAGATAAGGTGCGTTAAGGCTATTCCTTCTTTCCTTTTGACATGGTCTTATGTTCTTGATTCCCCACATGTCCTATTATTATATTTTCTGTTCATGGGTCTCGGAAAATATGTAAGTTGATAAAGTTTAATTCATGATATTAACCGAAGGCATATTGATCTTATGACATTTTGAGAGATCTTATCGACTTACTTCCTTATGCATTGCATTCATTTATACATGCACATTGGCCCATGACCAGATGGTGTTATATATGCATATAATATATTTATATGATGTATGGGGAAAGATAACATCATTATATATGCACCGCCACCTGATCAACTGGTTTACGTTGATTATTTCTCCTACTGAGGCCAATATGATATGATGGGATTCCCTCAAAGGTTTGAGGATGTTATATACGTATATACCTATGTATGATATGACATTTATACATATATACATGACACTATAAAGGTTTCATGATTCACTGAGCTATTAAGACTTACGGGTTGAGTCCTTTACTCCATGTTTTTTTTATGTCTTTTGTATACTTCTTTCCATACCATACATACTTGTTACTTTATTCGTTCTGATGTTTCTTTTGCCTGGGGACGCTGTATTATGTCCGCTGGTCTAGA
The DNA here is from genome assembly GCA_002018475.1 of Nicotiana obtusifolia. Lineage (NCBI taxonomy): Eukaryota > Viridiplantae > Streptophyta > Magnoliopsida > Solanales > Solanaceae > Nicotiana > Nicotiana obtusifolia. The sequence continues at coordinate 16,541 of MCJB01023278.1, read as the reverse complement.
TAGACAGGTTGACAGTCCTCATAGTAGGCTATTAACTCAGCGGAAGGTGTTGGTTTACTCCACTTGCTCTAGGGTTGCCTATTTGGTTAGTATGCTTTGGGCATGAATTGATTTGTATGGTGGGGCCCTGTCCCGGCCTTTATGACGTTTATGTACTCTTAGAGTCTTATAAACAAATATCATGTATATAAATGATCATATGACCTTGTCGCCCTATGTTTTGAGTGTATAAATGATCATTTTGGTCTTATTGGTCCGTATCTTACATGTATACATTTGTATGGTTATCCTATGTTGAGTGTTCTCTTATATTTGATTCTGATTATATCATGAAGACCTTTACTGCTCATTTATCCATGATAGTATGATAGGAAGTATACGTTACGTTGGTACTCGGTTGAGTTAGGCACCGGGTGCCCGTCGTGGCCCTTCGGTTTGGGTTGTGACAAAAGTGGTATTAGAGCAGTTGTGTCCTAGGGAATCAACAAGCCGGGTCTAGTAGAGTCTTCTTTATGGGTGTGTTGTGCACGACACTTATAAATAGGAGGCTATAGGAAATTTAGGACTGTCACTCTTTCCTCTCACTCTAGATCTTGTGGTAGAGCTCAGTTGTAAGAATTCAAACTCCTAATTCTATTTTCTTCGTAACACAACGATACCTACATGCAGAAAAACAGTTGGTAAGAGATTAAATGTGGCTGTGGAAAAGTTGAGTCAGAGGAACTCGATTTTTCATCATGCCTATAATGAGTAAATGTGAGGTCTTCAGCAAATCATGTATGTACTAAGACATGCAAGCTTCTTGATAAGGAGCCCTAAGGAATTAATATCTATCCACTCATAATAGTTAAAAGCAATAAGAAAATTAGAAGGTAGATACAAATTTCAACAAGCAAAAGAAGCAAGGTGAAGAAGGGTGCGAGGTACTCGGTTAGTAAAGATTATCAGTATTTACAATTCAGACAGAGAAATATAAGAATTCTGAGTTACTTTCAACAGTAATAGAGATATATACAATGGGCCACACCCACCTCAGTTATGCCATATGTGAGCTAACAAAGATAGTTTAAGAGAAGAATGTGATATTACGATCTAACTAGGTTTGAAGTAACCGAAAATGGTGGATGAATTGTTATCATTAGCTAACATTTCCAAAGGATAGTGCAAATATGGTAATAGATCTTCTCGTGAGACACCCAAATGGTGCACTCTAGAATAATACAGTTAGATATGAATACTACAATGTTCAGAAATTTCAAAAGATAGGCAGTAGAATCCTAGAAGAAATAAATATTTACCTTAGTATGACCCCTCCCCCCCCAGTAAAAAAAAGAGAGAATGTTAGGTGTCGCAAGAAGGGGAGCTAAAAGTGAAAGAACGTTTTGTTGAAGTGTTTAGAATAAAATGATAGACAGAAATATTAGCCGGAGAATAAGAAGAGAGTAAATGAAGTATTATAAGATGTGATGAATGGGTGATAACAGTAAATCAAAATATGATAGCATGACATAGTCTATAGTTTAGTGAAGGAAAAGACAAGCAATGACAGGCCTTGAGACAATAAAACTGTATAAGCCATAAAGTCATACCCTCATTTCGAGAAATGAGTTGGTGACTAGAATGTGATTATCAGAAGGCTAAGTTAGTCCCTCAGAGTAATTGAAATCAGTATAGGCTGGTGAACAAGATAAATTGAACATGAATTAGGGATCAGAAGATAATAGTCAGCATAGTGAGAATTTCGGAGATAGCGTTCTAGAAATAATAGAATGGAGAACAAAAGAATTACCTTTAAAGTTCATTCAGGAAGACGCTTCCCAAAAGCAAGCAATGTGAGCAGTGTTAAGCTTAACGGACTAAGTGTGCTAGTTACACTAGGTGTCAGCTTTGTGCATTAGGAATTTAGTTATCCCTGTTACAGAAGGGTTTCCGTAAAATGAGTGAGGGTCATTGATGATGTTAAAAGACGCTAAAAATGAAGAGGTAAAACATCTATAGATATATTGCGGTAGCACTAAATTAGTACTCCCCTAAAGGGGAGAAGATTGTGTGCTGTGGTGTAAAGAGGTTCAGGTAACTATGGAATGGTAAAGGAAGAATGTGGTAAAAAGACTAAAGGGATGAGGTTGCATTTATTCAGATCCTACATATATGTCGCGACTCTAGAACATTATGCAAGCACGATGCCGGGGAGAGGCAGTAAGATTTCCCAGCCAAGATGTTATTGATAAATAAGTGCAAATGGACACTTGATACATCAGGAGCCAGTCGAGAGGTAAATCTAGACCAAGGACATATCCCAAGAGAGATTACACAGAATATAGATATGAAAATGGACCAACGAGTATTAAGTAGTTGATTCAGGAAGAGCCTAGCTATGGCTAGACAAGAGGATATGTACTATTCAATAGATTGTGCAAGATAAACATAGTGAACCCAACATAGTGAATTCAGTCTCGCAAATATGACATTGTAATCCTTGGCAAATATTCAGATAGGAGTTGGGATAGTTAAAGGTACCATACAAGTATTACAGGAATAAAAGAAAGTGCCACTAGGAAGATAGTTAAAAAGTTTTAGTTCAGAACCAACCCTACGAGCACAAGAGTGCAGGTAAGTAACTAGGGATAACAATAGGCGAGCAAGAACATCAAAAATTCCATCAGGTATATGATGTAATAAGCTCGCAGCTTTACAAGAGTTAGAGGGTCTCCCCTAATTACTACGACGAAAGACTAACTGGGGAAATAAGGAAAAAGGCTTCAACCTAAGCATAGTAACTTGAAGAAGAAATGGTCTTGTAACACTATTGTCACTACAATATTGTATACAATCCATAAGAAAGTGGCAACTATCTTGGCTAATTAATGGGAAAAAAATCAAAGGTCATATTTGAGATTATATGAGTTACAGGAAATTTCAGTATTCGTGGGCAATAAGATAAGCCACGTATTCATGAAAAAAGTGGCAAGACGACCTGGAAAAGTAATTGCTTACATTTATAGACAACTGAAAAAGCGCAAAAGAAAATCTATAGTGCTAGCAAGTTAAAGGAAGGTTGCAAGTAGTACAAATAGATGTGTGTAGGCCACAAGATAGAGTATCTTAGAGAGATAAGATTTTAGGTAGATAGGAGTAAGGATAAGAAAAGGTGAGTGAGAAGGTGATGAGAATAGGTAAGTCCTCGGGATTAAACCCATCAAAACAAGAGATTTGATGGTTTCCGTAAGTTATAGAAAGCTCGGTACATCCTGAATGAACTCAGAGGAGTGTAAGACTAGGAGCAATTAGAAGAGATTAAATGTTACCCTGGTAGTAGAATAAGGGTGTAATGGTGATAGATAGTAGGATAAGATTTAGGCCTTTGATTGAGTAATGATTTTAAGTGATTTCACGAATTACGTGAGATTATAACACCCTCATAAGATGAATCACATTGGGATGTTACGAAATACAGTTACTGAAGTATAGTATCGTCCCAAGGTGTATCAGGCAAATCACTTCAAATGTTCCCCGATGCAACGTGAGCCCTAGTGACAATGTATTACGTAATAGGTTTCAAGTTATCAGTGGTAGATTGTGGATCAACATTAAGGTGAATCAACAATCGGTGCATAAAATTTACAAAGTATGAGATGAGATTAGGCCGTCATTATTAAGATTAAAATTAATCAGGAAGCATTAATGGACTTAGATTTATACATATAACGCTACACAAAGCGGTCTTGCAGCCTCACCTCAATGTATGGGGGTGGAAGTGTTTCACAATACCACAATCTCTACACAAAGAGGCCCTGCCGTCTCACCCCAATGTATGCAGGTGGAGATGTAATCATAATACCATAATCTCTACACAAAGTGGCCCTGGCACCTCACCCCAATATATATGGGTGGAGTTGTATCACAATACCACAATCTCTACACAAAGTGGCCCTGCCGCCTCACCCCAATATATGTATCACAATACCAAAATCTCTATACAAAGCGGCCATGCCGCCTCACCCAAATATATGCAGGTGGAGGTGTATCACAATACTAAAATCTCTACACAAAGCGGCCCCGCCGCCTCACCCCAATGTATGCGGCTAGAGGGGTAATCACAATACCACAACTCTAAATTCCCAAGACAATAATAGTTTGTAAAAGGGGTTCTCTTCCAATCAACTGTTTGGCACGTTTGGCCTTAGCAAGAGTAGGTTCATAAGGTTTCATCATATGAGAAATAAGCGTTTGATTACATTGATTTCATACAAGGTTTTCTTCCCAAGAAGGGGGTATAACATAATTAAGTCACAATAGAAAATCTTTAATACATCATTCATTCTTGAAATAATTTTTCCTAAAAAGGGCAATACACCATTTCAACATATGAATATATAAGAGCTCAAAACACTTTGGAAATACTTACAAAGCATAGCATTAATTAAGACAACCATATTTGGGCATGACCTGAATACATAAGCTTTTAGGCACATCTATTTTTCAAAGTCAATTTGGAACGGTTGAATCAAGGCCTATTTCATAACCTTTCTCACATCATTTCATTTCCTCAACACCATTGGCCACAAGTGTAACTGTCATTCTTGGCACGTTGGCCACACTTCATATCTCCAACCCATTTCCTTCACTTTCAAGCATCATTATAGATTATGAACAACAAGGCATTTCTACTCAAGAATTTAAATACATATTTGAGTAACTAACCCAAATTAAGGGTCTTAGGCACATGTGATTTCTTACACAATTCGACATGCTAGTTTTCATTAGAATCATGTTTTTAAATCATAACATATTAACACACGACCCAGACTTAATCACCTTCTCAAATAGTAACTCAACATAAGAATTACAAATTAAACGTATATATCTCTTGACACAAAGCTTATTCGGAAAAATCAATATACAATGAGCAACACGGGACTTACAAGGCCATTGTGGGGTTCAATTCAAAAAGAGGAGTTTAGCCAACATACCTGGAATTCACCACTTAATAATATTACGACATTCCACCACACTAAGCAACTTCAATCTATAACAATGCTACAGAATTGCACCAATATTAGCAAGATTTCTAGTCATTTAGACTTTTTATCAAACATCTAGTGTGCATATCTTTCTACAACCTCCTCCAATGGAATTTCTTCGCCTAGCAACCACCTTCCACACCAATGATTCACCTCACAACTTCCATAAGCACGTGCATGCCCAACACATCACTCCCAACCCATAAATGTTATCAATTAATTCATTTTACAATCTCTACAGAACCAACACAACTTAGGCACTTATGGCTTCCAATCACCATCACATAAGTCATAACACATATTTCATACATAATGTATCACCATAGATTAGTTAGAGATGGTAGACATACCTTTTTTACTGAAACTCTTGAGAATCCCAACTTGTAGTGTTCTTGACCAATTTGGGGATTTGAATGGAAATATATGGATCTTCAAGATTAATCCTTGTTAATGTAATTGTTTAGGAGTAGTAATCAACTCAAAATACTCCAAAAACTTTACCTTGGTTCATGGGAGGGAAGTATATGATAGATCCTTGATAGAGCAAGCCCTAGCTCAAAGAAATGACTTAGCCACTGTCTCTATCTGGTTTTGGGGGTATTTATTGGGCACCTAAGTGCGCGGTCGTGCACCTAGGCAAGTGACCGCGCATCTGGCCGCACACAAGGCAGAATACCCTCTAATATGTGCCGCCACGCATCTGGGCGCGCATATGGCATAGGTCCGGTAAACTTTCCATAACTTTCTGTAGAAATATCCAAATGACAAACGGTTTGATGCGTTGGAAACCAGACTCAGAGGGATTTAATTTGATAGGTATTCACTACCTAAGTATTTATATTGAGGGAGTTCTATTTGTCTGAAATCGGGTCTTGTGCTAATTGAAACATCCTTTTCACTTAATGTATCCAACTTGCTCCACACAAGTTCTTGCCATTCACAAAACTCCTTAGTATGTTCCAACACACCTTAAACATTCATTTTCATTTTAAAATGATGTGGCTCTATCCCATAGGTCTCCTTTAATATTCAAATACGTTATTCCCAAATACCGCTGGCGCACTATAAGATCTTAAATCATTAGGAAATTTTTAACGAGGCCTTACATACTCCCCCGCTGAGGATAATTCGTCCTCGAATGGGGAGTAGTGTTCGCCCCGAGCACCCAATATAACTCGACTCTTCTTTCAAACATTTCTAGCGCCCAAATTTGACTAACTCCAATATTTTTCAGAAATTTCGCCAGAGTCTCCCCTGTAAATGGGGCTTATCCGCCTGCCAGAGAATCCCGTAACAACCCTAACAATATATTCATAACTCAAAAAAGCATCACAGTATATATCAACTGCACTGATCCCAACATTAAGGGCATTAAATTAACAAAAGTGGTATCTAGACATGAGTTGCCCATATTTAAATCATAACACATAACAAGTACCCTTTTGAACCTTAACCATTTGGTTATGCAGGCAAGTGAGACTACTTCCTTTACTTTTACGGAGGTAGATCTCAATTTCCAGACTTATCTAACAGGGATGACAACTAGGTACCTCTTATAAATTAACTTCACCTTCAATAGTTCTCACTGGAACAATAGGAAAAGGATTTCCAACAACCTTCTGGAACCTAGATACATAATGCATCGAGTGCATGGAGGACAATGATGGGAAAACATCATACTCATAGTTTGGCCTATTTCCTTCATATTCCATAAGGCCTAATGTGACTACATATACTTTACCTTCCTTAAATTCACCCAATATATTTATAGAGAAAATCTTGAGAATAACCCGTTCACATTCTTCAACTCTAAATCCCTACGTCGAACACCCAAACTAAACCTTTGGCGACCTCCAACAATTACTCTAAGATGTGCTAGCTTGAATATTACCATAAAACTTCCTATCCAATATATTTGATCATGGGATGATGATGCTTCTTTGACATGTTTGAACCTTCAACGTTCATAGGTTATTATAAATAGGAACAACGAGGTTCGAGATTGGGTTGGAATTTTTCAAGAATCCATCAATGTGCTGAGCAGGGCATTTCAGGAGGTTATATCCTAAGAGACATGAAGGTTACTACCAATAGTGCTAGCATGGTTAATCATTGTGATGACATCATTGATTCGACAAATGAGACATAGAGTTGCCTAGTAGGCATTGATAATGTAGGGACCATGTTCATGATTATTAGATTTAAAAGGAATGAGTCATTTTAGACATGTGACATATGGGAGGCATGGCCGGGAGGATAAAGACATTAGCGTCAGTTATTCTTGGAAGACTATGAGTCATGAAAAAGACAGCAACAATTGTTTCATTCCGTATGTGCCTTGTTCGGCAATAGTAGGCCTCGAAGAGAAATAGCCAAGTACATGACACCAGTCGCCTCTTGGAATGTAGGGAAAATCAGTTTAACTCGAAATGAGAATATTCTGGGACCCTGAATGTGATATGGGTTTCAAAATACATGTGGTTGCATTACTCTCTTAACACTAACTAACGCAAGGAATAGATATGCCACAAGCCCATGAGGATGAAAAAAAAGAAGTTGAACACTTGTGAGATTATTATCATTCTGACAGCTTAACCCTTCACAATAGTTGATCCTATATGAGAGGACTAGAGATACAATAAACTTGTGTTTCAAATCAATATGCTCATCATATGTGCCAAAATCTGAAACATCCACCTAAAGTGGGAAGGAAAATTCGCTGTAAGGCTGCTTAACTTTCAACCACATACCATGTAGCTAGGAAATCTTAATGTTTGGATGAAATCATGTATTGGTTATAGAAAATGTACACTTTGCTATGAGCTAGACATGTCTCTGCCATAATAACTCTCAAGCCGCAATACCAGGCCACTTCATGGGCAACTACAATACTAGGAAAAAAGTGAGCTACTTACTGCGGAATGATCTAAGTGGACATGAAATTCATACTAAGATGGGAAAACAAAAAGATCTTCCTGTGACGAATTTGTGAAAATCTCAAATTTCCCAAAACTTTTATGCGGACAAGTGACCCCTTTAAATTGGCAGATACACATATGATAGGTGCTGAGATATGCTCTCATGTTACTAGACAGTGAAAGGGTTCATCATAATATTCACAAAGGAGTGAAGTGATTCTTCAAACCATAGGAGCCACATACACTAGAGAGAGAAAGAGTGGCTCAAGAAGGATCTCAGCATTGGGCTGCTATACATTGGATTTGATACCGCATAGGTAAACTTATGACGGTGCATGCATAAGCATAAGTGAGCAGATGTTATACATTCGAATCAAAGCATCTGTAAGAAATTCACCAGGTATAGTCCCTTGTTGAGAATATAGGGAAGCAAGTGGGAATTATTAACCTAGGGTTGTGACTCAATTCAAAGAAATCATTATAGAACTTAATTCCTCAAGAGGTTGCAAGTAAGATAATTGTGATAGAGTGGCTTCACGAATAATGCATCTCGTTTAGAAAGTAAGTACATGCAATGTTTTGTGATTCAGCATCTTATTAAGACTGTGTTTATGAAGGCTCTTCAATATGGATGTACATATACAACAAGGAAAAATTATGCGTGTTCATAATGATATGCTAAGGAGTGACTTACTTGATGACTTTAGGTTGACAGGACAGTACCTTAACTGATGCCCCTCGAATCCACATCGATAACATACATTGGTACCATAGTGACATACCCCCAAATGATATCTCCTACATTTCACATGATGGGTATGAGGTCCGCTAAACTGACACGCCCCACTAACCTGAATTTTATTCCTTTTTGCATGCATTATAAGAACCCCCCTTATCCTTCCTCCAAGCCTTCATGGCGGGAGTAACAATATCTGTAGCGGTTTATTGTGCAGGCCTTAGGAATTTTCCAAGCCTGCTACCCCTAACACGCTCCTGAGCATACTCACAACACGACGCTAAATGTTCCTTCCCACATGTCGGGCAGAATAGGGAGGGTGTACCCAACCTAGGGCATTTGACCTTCTTGTGCCCCTCTTTCCACAACCATAACGTATTTCAAGAGTCATCCAATATGAACCTGAGTGGCGCTTCTTACATATCAAACATTCTGGCTTATTGGTGCCAACAATCCTAGTTCATTTCTTAGGTGCTCCCACCACATGATCTGGCGGCACAATACATTGATAGGAACAAGGTTAGTTCCCCTAGCAATTAGTTCTTTCAATCTCTCCTTCCTGTCTCGAACTCGTGTGTTACACATCTAGAAAATGAGACATGACGAGGAAATAACTTCCTATCTTGAGCTCTATCGCACGATCTGGAGTATCAAAGAAGGGTGAAATTCCTAAATGCCTAAGTAGCGTCCTCGTTATAGATGTGGTCGACAACACACCGATAAGAAGGACTCTACTAGACACGGCTCCGAGACATCATATGACACTTTAAAACCTTAGGCTCTGATACAAAGTTTGTCACGCTCCGACCTCGAGAGCGCGACCGGCGCTCAACCGAGATACCCCGGCCTCGCAAGCCTGCTAGATGCCTTCTACTCAACCTTACCCATTAACAATATAAGAATCAATACAAGTGATAGACATGAGAAAAAATCAAGTATTCCTTATTCTTTTCCCATTACTCAAAGGATATTCATTTATGATTCCCAAAATATTACAAGTTTATGGATATGAAGAAAAACGGGTTTTCCCAAATACCAACACTTACTAGTTCAATTCCAAACTTCAAAAACAACCAATAACCTGTCTACGGAGCCTCTAAGTACAACAGAAGAGTAGTATGGAAGTGCCGGCGAAAAGGCCCTGGCTATACCTCAAAACATAAAATACAATGTCAAATGACATGAAGCCCGGAACATAGTAGGCTCACCAAAACCTGCTGAATATAGAGTAAGTGCTAACGAGGATTAAAACCGCCCGCTGGAGAACCACCTGCATCCATTGAAGATGCAACACTCCTAGCAAAAGGAACGGTAGTACATATGGAATAGTACTAGTATGTAAAGCTAAAACAACTATTCAAGGACATACAACATGAACATGATGAATCATAGTAACAATAAATGGCTTAGTTAGCCGTTAAAGCTACATCAAATTTATTAAAAGCTTTCAATAACATTTATAAATTTTTAAGTCGGGGATCCTCTACCACTACCTTTACACAAAGCGGCATTGTCGCCTCAACCCAATGTATGTGGGTGGAGATGACAATACCACAATCTCTACACAAAGTGGCCATGCCGCCTCACCCCAATATATACGGGTGGAGGTGTATCACAATACCAACATCTCTACACGAAGCAGCCTTGCTGACTCACCCCAATATATGCGGGTGGAGGTGTATCACAATACAAAAATCTCTACACAAAGAGGCCCCGCTGCCTCACCCTAATGTATGGAGGTGGAGGTGTAATCATAATACCAAAATTCTGAATTCCCAAAACGATAATAGTTTGTATAAAGAGTTCTCTTCCAATCAACCGTTTGGCACGTTTAGCCTTAGCAAGAGTAGGTTCATAAGGTTTCACATATGAGACATAAGTGTTTGAGTACATTGATTTCATACAAGGTTTTCTTCCCAAGAAGGGGGCATAACATAACTAAGTCACAATAAAAAATCTTTAATACATCATTTATTCTTGAAATAATATTTGTGGAAAAGGGCAAAACACCATTTCAACTTATGAATATATAAGAGCTCAAAACAATTTGGAAATACTTACAAAGCATTGCATTAATTGAGACAACCACAATTGGGCGTGACCCAAATACATAAGCTTTTAGGCGCATGTATTTTTCGAAGCCAATTTGGAACAATTGAATCAAGACCTATTTCATAACCTTCTCACATCATTTCATTTCCTCGGCACCATTGGCCACAAGTGTAACTTTCATTCTTGGCATGTTGGCCACACTTTATATCTCCAACCCATTTCCTTCACTTTGAATCATCCTTATAGATTATCAACAAAGGCACTTCTACTCAAGATTTTAATTACACATTTGAGCAACTAACCAAATTAAGGGTCTTAGGCACATGTGATTTCTTACACAATTCATCATGCTAGTTTTCATTAGAATCATGCTTTCAAATCATAACATATTAACACACAGCCCACGCTTAATCATCTTATCAAATAGTAACTCAACATAACAAGTACATTTGGAATACAAATTGAACGCATATATCTCTTGACTCGAGGCTTATTCAGAATAATCAATTTATAATAGGCAACACAGGACTTACAAGGCCATTTTGGGGTTCAATTCTAAAAGAGTTTTGCCAAAATACCTGGAATTCGCTCCTTAATAATACTACAATGTTCCACCACACTAAACAACTTCAATCTTCAACAATGCTACACAATTGCACCAATATTAGCAAGATTTCTATACTTTAAGTCATTTAGACTTCTTATCAAACATCTAGTGTGCATATCTTTCTACAACCTCCTCCAATGGAATTTCTTCACCTAACAACCACCTTCCACACCAATGATTCATCTCAAAACTTCCATAAGCACATGCATGCCCAACACTTCACTCACACCCATAAATGTTATCAATTAATTCATTTTACAATTTCTACAATACCAACGCAACCTAGGTTAGGTGCTTATGGCTTCCAATCACCATCCCATAAGTCATAAAACATATTTCATACATAATTAATCACCATAGATTAGTTAGAGATGGTAGACATACCTCTTATAGTGAAACTCTTAACAATCGTAACTTGTAGTGTTCTTGACCAATTTGGGGATTTGAATGAAAATCGATGGATCTTCAAGATTAATCCTATTTAATATATGTGTTTAGGAGTAATAATCAACTCAAGATACTCCAAAAATATTACCTTGGTTCAGGGGAGGTAAGTATAGGACGGATTCCCCTTGATAGAGCAAGCACTAGCCCAAAGCAATAACTTAGCCACTCTCTCTACCCGGCCATGGGGGTATTTATAGGGATCCTACATGCGCGATCGCGCACCTGGGCAAGTGACAACGCATCTGGCCGTGCACACAAGGCAGAATACCCTCTAATATGCGTGGCCGCGCATATGGCATAGGTCTGGTAAAATAGCCATAACATTCTATACAAATATCCAAACGACAAACGCTTTGATGTATTGGAAATTAGACTCGGAGGGCTTTAATTTGATATGTATATCAATACTTAAGTCTTTATATTGAGGGAGTTCTATTTGTTTGAATTCGGGTGTTGTGCTAATTGGAACATGTTTTCCACCTAACGTATCCAACTTGTTCCATACAAGTTCTTGCCATTCACAAAACTCCTTAGTATGTTCCAACACACCTTAAACATACATTTTGATTTCAAAATGTTGTGGCTCTATCCCATAGGTCTCTTTTAGTACTCAAATACGTTATTCCCAAATACCGCTGGCGCATTATAAGATCTTAAATCATTAGGAAATTTTTAACCGGGCCTTACGAATGGTCCTAGGATCAATCCCCTCTTAAACGACAAAAATACGGGACATTGATAAATATGTAACGGCAAGTCATGAATTCCAAAATATCTATAACAGATGTGTATTTAATACTGAGGAATATTTTTCATTGAATGTCATCTGGTGAAAAATATTTGTTTGCTCTTGTTGATAATGTTCCCTTTGGGGTCTACCCAATGCCAACCGAAGATGTTGTCCTCGGTCTTGATTTCCACTAGCTTCGTCTTCTATCTGCCCCCAGTTCCACGTGTCGCTCTGTCATTCGAGTATTTAAGATGAATTGATTTTACACTATACAGATAGTCTCCCTGCTTTCCGGTGGCACATCTTTGTGTCACCGGGAAGTTGGTGAAGATTCCTTTCTTGGCGGAAAATTTTTTGAACCTTTCTGAAAAGTTTCTGACACTTAATAATACGCATGACTCTTTGCATTTAATACTCCATGATTTAACAATATTTTTGTCGGTTCACTAGGTAATCATGGCCACGATTTAAGCTGCCTATTTCTTTACTTATACCCTCATTTTTCTTCTTTTACACTTAGCAGTTTTACAGGCTCTCTCAACTTCTTTACATTTAACTCTTTTCTTCTTTCATCTTTCTTTAATCTTCTTCAAAGAACTCTTATCATCTTCTGCTGATCATGGCTTCTTTCACTATCTCTTCCAAGAACTCCGGTCTTCTCTTCATTGGGGGCCCTAATAGGAGCAAATAGAAAGAAATCGACGTTGATGCTGACCTTCCTGCGGTCAGCACCATCATCCCCAAACATCTCAATACAGCCAGGACTTCGAAGAGAAGTTCCCTTCTTCAAACTCTCGCACTTTGGCTGTTGGAAAATACCCTTCTTCTATTCGCCCTTACATCATTCCTGCTGAGGTCGTCTCATGTTCATTCCCGCACTGGCATTTGAAGTACTTGATTAAGTTTCAAATGTTAAACCAATTCGTTGTTTGGACAAGAAACAAGATGTCACGACCCAAAATCCTAACCTGTCATGATGGCGCCTATCGTGGTACTAGGCAAGCCGACATTTAAAAATATTTTCAACACTTTTAACATAAAATGAATTTCAGTAGCTTAAACAATAAAAAATTTCATAAATAGGATAGAAACCGAAAATACATCGAGAAAATTCCCAACATCAGGGTGTCACTAGGTATATGAGCATCTATATATCACAAGTCCGAAAAATACTATCTATGATAATCTGAAACTAAATAGAATAAGTGGAAAGATAGGGATGGAGAAACAAGGTCTGCCAACGTCAAGCAGCTACCTCGATAGTCTCCGAGAAAGCGAACTCCACAACTCATCAACCGCCATGATCGGATGCACCTGGGTCTGCACACAAGGTACAGGGTGTAGCGTGAGTACAACCAACTCTATAAGTAACAAGACTAGATAAAGCACTGAAAGTAGTGACGAGCTTCAGTATTATAGTTCAATTACAGTGACTTCAACATAGGAGAGTAGGCATGCTTTCAAGTTTGATAAATCATGTCAAAATAGTTATTTCATGACAAGTTTAAGTGAAACAGAGTGTAATATCGTTCAGAAAATTTCAAGACAGTGATGCATGAAAGCTAAGTGCAACAGTAATGAAATCCAATGCATCCTCTCAGGGCCACAGTCACTCAACTCTCCCATTCACTCAGCACACGGCACTCGGCACTCACACTCAGTAGGTACCTGCACTCACTGGTGGTGTGTACAGACTCCGGAGGGGCTCCTTCAGCCCAAGCGCTTTAGCAAGCCAATCATGGCATAAATCAATGAAACTCGCTGCGGCGTGCACATATATATATATATATATATATATATACCCATAAGGCTCATTGCGCGTACAACTCGATCCACATATACACAGCCATAAGGCTTGTTGCAGCATGCAACCCGACCCAACTATATGCATATCACTCACAGTCCGGCACTCAGGCTCCAACTCAGTCACCAACCTATCCAGTCTCTCGGACTCTCAGATATAATGAAAATCAGCCCAAACAGAAATGATGTAATATATCAACAAGGAACAAAAGAGACTGAGATATGATATGCAAGTAAAACGGAAATTGAATACAATAGCAATTTAGCAGACAATTTAACATGTAACACGGCTTCTAAGGGCCCCTTCAGTACCAGTACATGGCCTAAGCATGATTTCTAACAGGATTTGCAATTCAATTTCTATATCACGTGAAAAATTTACATATATCAACAGATTAATCATCTATACAATTCCATGGAGTGGGCCAAACCCACACGCCCGTCACCTCAAAACCAATCACATGTGATAAATTTCGGGGTTTCATACTCTCATAATCAAATTTGGATTTGTACCTTACCCCAATCCGAGCAAATCTCTACTCCAATACACCCTTGCCTCGCGAAACGGCCTCTGAATTCCTCGAATCTAACCATAGACAATGCGATACAATCATCAGGGGCTAAAGGAATCAATTTCACTAGAAAACATGAAGTTATTAATCAAAATCCGAAATTGGCTCGAAGGCGGCCCTTGGACCCACGTCTCAAAATCCGATAAAAGTCACAAAACCCGAAGCTCATTCAAGAATGATTTTAACCATACAAAATTTATCAAAATACGGCACCAAATCCTCATGCAAATCCCCAAATCAAACCCTTCAAATCCCTAGCCTCAAACCCCCAATTTACACCTTAAATACACACTAACTAGAGGAAAAATCAATGGGGAAACAAGATTGTTAATAAATAAAAGAGCACGAGGGACTTATCTCAAGAATCCCCTCGAAAAACCTCTCCAAAATCGCCTTAGACCGAGCTCAAAATGTTTGAAATGGAGAAAATCACGAACCCTTGTATTTTTAACTCTGCCTAGCCAAACCGCTTCTGCGGTTAACTTAGCCGCATCTGTAACCAATCACGCTTCTGCGGAGTACAATCCGCTTATGTGGACATGCTTCTGCGAGGAGCTGTCCGCTTCTGCAAAGCTGCCTCACCAAGCGCCCTTGCCCTTATGCGATCAAACGCCCGCAGGTGCTGGACCGCTTATGTGGTCCACTTGCCGATTCTGCGACCACAGCCCCAACCATGCCTGGTCGCATTTGCGATGGAGAGTTCGCTTTTTCAAGCTCCAATGAGACTTTCGTAGGTGCGATTACAGCAGCAGCGTCCAACTTCAGCAATTCTCTAAGTTCCAAACTTAATCCGTTAACCACTCAAAATCTACCCGAGGCCCCTGGGACCTCAAGCAAACATTCCAACAAGTCCTAAAATACTTTACGAACTTAGTCGAGTCCTCAAATCACCTAAAACAACATCAAAACAAGAATCACACATAAATTCAAGGCTAACGAACTTTGAACTTCCAATTTTTCTACAAACGATGCCGAAACTAGGCAAATTACGTCTGGTTGACCTCAAATGTTGCATATAAGTCAAAAATGACACCATGGACCTACTCCAACTTCCGGAATCAAAATCCGACCCCGATATCAAAAATTTCACTCCCAGTCAAACTTTCCCAAAATCCATCTTTCACCATTTCAAGTCTAATTCAACTACGGACCTCCAAATCACAATCCGGATATGCTCCTAGGTCCGGAATCACCCAACGGAGCTAACAGAATCATCAAAACTCCACTACGGAGTCGCTTGCACATAAGACGACATTCGGTCAACCTTTTCAACTAAGCTTTCAATCATGAGACTAAGTGTCTGAGTTCATTCCAATACCTCACAGGACCCGAACTAATTACCCCGGAAAGTCACATAACAGCTATAAGGTACAAAATAAGCAGTAAATAGGTAATCTGGTCTACAACTCTTGAAACGACTGGCCGGGTCGTTACACCAGATATAAATAAAAGGACATTATTTTTTTCCTTTTGTCTTCAAAAGTACATAATTATTCGTTTTGCTGAAAGAAAAGAAATTGCCATTACATGTGGCTAATTTGTACGACTTATTTCTATGAGGATGGGTATGCAGCACCCGGTTCCTATGAGATATTATTGTTCTGGCAATCAGGTTGTCGTATTCTTATATAATCCCCTCCTCCCCCCCCCCC
>MCJB01023267.1:164782-177027 GCA_002018475.1 Nicotiana obtusifolia | reverse complement strand
AATTTGAATCTAATTATAAAGTTTGAAACTAATTGAAACTTTGTAAGAACATTATATAGTAACTTCTTTAATTCTAATTATAAGTTATATTTTTCAAAACTTATAATTTCCTTCTACTACACTACTACAAAAATTATAATTTTACTAACTTTGAATATATTTAAAGGTTTGAAATTTGAATCAAATATTATAAAGTTTGAAACTAATTGAAACTTTGTAAGAACATTATATAGTAACTTCTTTAATTCTAATTATAAGTTATATTTTCAAAAACTTATAATTTCCTTCTACTACACTACTAAAAAATTTATAATTTTACTAACTTTGAATAAGTTATATTTCTAATTATAAGTTATATTTCCAAAAACTTATAAGAATATTATATAGTAACTTCTTTAATTCTAAAATTCGGATTTGAAACATAATTTTCAATTATTTATAAAGTTAAATAAATGAGTCAAATGGTAATTAACTAATTATTAAAAAAAAAATCAAAAAAAAAATAGAATAAACCGGAGACCGGACCGGATCGGACCGGTAGGCCGGCCACCGGTACCGGTCACGAGCCGGTCCAATGGTTTTTAGCCGGTAAGGCCGGACCGATTGGGACCGGTTAGGTCCGGTTTTGGGCGCAGTAATGGTACCGGACCGGACCGGACCGGGAAAAAAATCCGGTCCGTGACCGGACCGGACCAGTAGCCGGCCTTAATTAACACAATGGCGACAGAAGAAAAAGGAGGAAATATTAGGGTACCTGTGAGGAGACGAGGACTTGATAATTGACAGGAAATTTCTTGAGCCGTTTCAAAGCGTCAAGGCACCTACTTTCCTCCGGTGACGAATCAGCACCGCCGTCAACTGCGGCTGCATCAGCCGCTCGCTTTACCGCATCGAACAGCTCAATCAGCTCCTTCTCCATCTCTTTATTTCACCAATATACAGACCGACTAAGAACAATCAAAGATACACATAAGAAAATTAATAAAATAGCAATGCGCAGAAGGAAGGAATCGAGCTTACCGATGCAAATCGAATTAGGATTAGGAGAGTGGCGGAAGCATAAAAACCCTAGAGCTTAGATGTGGGGTGAGACTGGCCGTATTGTAGACATGTAACGATTTGAGGCGGGAGGAAGAGAGAGAAAATCGAGGTTGTTGCAGCACGTGTGCGGTGATCGGACGGCAGAGAAGGTGATATCAAGATCCAATGATGCGGGATCGGCCACCGTGTTAGAGAGGGTTACGACTTGCAAAATCTGAAAAACTGAAACTTGGAACTTCTGTACTTTGTCCAATGTTGTTCTCAACCTGTAGAAAACATGTAATTGGTACGGAGGATACCGTAGAAAAGAGACTCAATTAGCTTCTTTTATGTGGAAAAAGAAATTAGCTTCTTTTATTATTATACTCCCTTTTTAAAAAATAATTTACATATTTAAAAACTGTATAAGAAATTGTTGATCAAAGAAATGTTTGAATCTTTTGTGGACAAGGTAAATTTTGACTCCCAAAAAATAATATTGGCATATAATATAAAATATGAGTTTATTATAATAATTTATAATTTCTTGAGGATCGTTGAAGCATGCTTAATTAAGTAAAAGAAATTACTCAAAGTAATATTCTTTTCTTACTAATGAAAGAGAAAATTAAGTGAAATTGTATATAACAAATACTATAAAAGTAAGTAAATAGGGAACTAGGGACATGATGGCCCTTTGAAGTCTAAGTTGTATAACTGGAGAATCCAATAACTGACTCAAAACGATAAAGTATACAACAAACCTGCTAATTTAACAAGATCTTCTACATGCGCAAAGCATACCATGCTTCTTCTTCAGAAGCATGACTTGATTCCCAGATTCTTCCCTATCCTGAGACTTGAGAGAATTCCAAGCCTATTTGCCCGTTGCCACTTTTGGTACTCTTTGCTAGGTAGTAAATGAGCAAAGAATTAGTTGAGGAGTTCAAAACTAGAAAGTCTACTTCAGCACTAGATTCGCTTGCTTTTGCTAATCGTTGGATAGGCAAAGCTAACGCATTTCATTTCTTTTCTTTTTTTCTTTTTATTTTTTCTAAAATTATCTATGTGTGTTAACTCATCCAACCCCAGTTGGCTCGCATGTCCAAAAATCGGATAGTATCCACCTCTAACCCATTTTCTCTTAAATATCAAATTTCACGTCTCTATTAAAGTTCAAACTCAAGACATGCACTCAATAAACCCAACTCACACAATCCCATATTGTGTTCTTACCACTGAACTCAAAGCCCAAAGGGCTAAGGCTAAATAATTGGGATCGTATCTTCTACAGTGAAATGGTGAAAACAGAACTGAGTTTTCTTCTAAATTCTACTCCCTTTTCTTTGCTTTTCGTTCCCTACACCCTCAATGCCCACCCCTCCCAACAAAATGACTTACACATAGCAGCTTAATTATAGCAGCCAATTGTTTAACCATGGGAATGATTTTTTCACCAGTGCGGATGGTCTGTTATAAGACGTTGATGAAGAAAAAGCACCGGGACGCTTGGACATTCACACTTGTCTATAAAGATAGAGCTACTGGCAAATAAGTCGGATCATAAGACGCTCTATACCATCATATCTGCCTGCACTCAATGCGAAACTGCATATCACAAACTGGATTCTAGACGTAAAGCCTTAGAAAATTAAAAGTCTTCTTATTTTGAAAACCCATTCAAACTCTGCATACACAGATCACTATTCTTTCTGGTGAATACACCATATGAAGCATCAAGTTAACAATATGAACACTAACGAAGAACAAAGCTTGATCGTCGAAAAAAATTTCCAAATGGGAAAATTGATTGAAGCAGCTAACAACAAGGGCTCATGATTGTACTAACGAGGACCACGAAATGAAAATGAATTATTGATTTGATCCTGCTCAAGGATTGTTTATCATCAAAAATGATAAGTTAGCTACCATCTTCTTTGACATTTTTATTCACTTCTCTTCTTCCTTCTTCTCCATAAATGTCTTCCTCAAAAAATCCCACGGCTGCAAAAATATGGGAAGTTAGAATAAAGTCAGATATGCAAATTAAATTTATATATCACTAAACCAAGTTTACATGCCAACACCGAGGAGGTAGCAACAAAATTAACTTCAGAAGCACTGAACAGTCTCAAAAGGAAGTAAAACCCAAAACAGGTGACAACAGAAACCTAACCTATACTTTCTTTTTAGCTCTGGGGACTGGTTATACATCACTTATCCCATCCCAGGGATATCAATTCAAACAGCTAATTACATAAATATACCATCCCAGGGATATCAATTCAATAACTTCCCTCTAGGAAATGTTCATCTAACATCTATTACTAAACCTACCTCTCTATTTGTTTAGCACAACGTAAATTGCAATATACCGCATTGTGAAATCAGCTAAACAAGCAATTTCTATGTAACGCTATATTCATAGCAAGTTAAGAGTTTACATATGAAATTAAAATCTTCACCAAAATGGCAAGGAAAACAAGTGGATAAAAACTAAGAAACAATTTCCTCCTCTTTCTCGTTAATGACAGGTGCATGCTAATTTAGGCTGAATACATCTGCAGCCCCTTAAACTTGTCCCTTTTTTTCCATTTAGGCACTTGAACTAAACCTTGTTCCTATTGAAACTTCATCTTGTTAGAAACTGTATCTATTAAACCCCTCACAAACAGCCGACCCTAAAATCTAAACGCGTAAAGTATATACACGGATGACATGGAATAAAACCAATAAAGAAAAGGCACATCAGCAAAAGAAATTGAAAGAAGAAAAAACATGGCTCTTCTTCTTGCTCAGGGAATACAACCCACATAATACTACAGAAACTTCTGTGGTGATAAGTTTTGAGAGGCGACGATGCCACCGGTAAAGGCACTTGACGAAGCTGCATAAAAGGATCACAACCAACGACCTCCAGCTACCCTATCGCTATTAGCAACTCCGCCTCCGGCATCCACCACCCCTGCTCTGTCCTCCACTCGACACCACCTCCACCAACAACAAATGCTCCCTCTAGCACTGATCACATCCCAGAACCTTCAAACTCGTCTTCTCTATTTACAAAGGCTGGGGCAATTTCAGAAGACCCAATTATCAAATTGCCACTTGATATATAAAATATGAAGAAGAATCGATTATTAATGAGATCCTAGTATCAAAAAAGTTTTCTTTCAATTCTCCAATTGGGTTATTGATCTTCCTACAAAAATGAATTTTTGGTGTATTTAACTTGGTTCTTATTAGATTCCAATTTGGTTTGAATGTGAAATATTTTTGAAGCTGAATCCATGTGGCTTCCGCAATTCAACCTACGCATTTGCATAAAAAATTTCCTGCTTTTGTCGTTTTCACTTTTTGCTTCTATGTTTTTTATTTCAGATACATGATGAATAAAAATAGTGATGGTGAAGTTGGACGGCAATTTCCATTGTTGGTGGACCGTGGCCTTTTTGGTGGTTCAAAAATAATGGAAATAGTAACTATAATAGTGGAGGCGGGCAAGATGGTGTTGGAGCTAGTGTTATGGAAGCGAAGGGATGGCAGCAAATTGGAGATGGTGGAAGGAGAAAGAGAAACAGAAAATTTTAAATAAAAAAATATGGCATTTCACGCTCTCAAAGGAGGTGAATTACAACCACTTTGACATGTCAGCAACTTGTGTCTAATTGATACATTTTTAATTGAGTTCAGGTGTTCAATAGGAACAAGGTTTAGTTTAACTGCCCAAATGGAAAAAATGGACAAGTTTAAGGGGCAACATATGTATTCAGCCTGTTAATTTAAGACTATTTTGAGAAAAAAATGAAGTCTACGGTTGACACTGAACAGAAAAATTTTAAATTACAAACGAAGCAGAAGAAAAGAAATAGAGAACATAGTTATACAGTGATAGGGGCATATAAACCATAAGTATATATATTCTGAAACCTCCTCATTACTGCAGGTAAATGCTAAGGTTCGTCAAGGAAAGATCTTGTCAAACCTAATAGGAAGAAGTTTCTTTATGTTTTTTGGAAACAAGAGAAAGAAACAGATTTCAGAAAACTTAAGGAAATAGTGGAGTTGAGAGCTAACAGAAATGTCAAACCCCAAATAATTGTAGCTATGCAACGCAAATATAAGAAATAAACCATCAAGGACACATCCTGAAGAACTTTTCGAACTAATTAATAAGCAGGCAACTCATGAAAGGCACTAACCGGTTGGTTAAAGAATTCAAACAATAAATCAATCAAGAGCACCAAATTTTTCCATATGAAATAACAAGAGAATAAAGCTTCAGAAACAAAGGCAACCACCAAGAGAGATGAAGAGTAAACCAGTATTAAGAATAAAAAATATAACAATTAGAAAACAATAGCTCAATAAGATGTCTGCCAGGAAACTATTGCCACCTGCACCCTCCTCCCCAAAATCCTAACATTCATGTCACCTCCATGGAAAACCAACCCAGTACCACAACAAATGCACCAGAACTCTTCTGGCTTTTTCTCATTAAATGGTAGCATATAGAGGAGCATAGAAGAGGAAGCAGGGAAACCAGTACAGGGACAGAGATAGGGTTCTGGTGGATAGAGCCAG
Source organism: Nicotiana obtusifolia (assembly GCA_002018475.1). Classification (NCBI taxonomy): domain Eukaryota; kingdom Viridiplantae; phylum Streptophyta; class Magnoliopsida; order Solanales; family Solanaceae; genus Nicotiana; species Nicotiana obtusifolia. Next base: position 171,423 of record MCJB01023267.1, on the reverse strand, counting down.
CTGAGTATTTTCCTGGAAATTAGTTTTGTAACTAGTTGACATAATAACTCAGTTTTGACACATAATATAGAATAGTATTTCATATTTTCTTCATGAAGGAATTTTAATCTTCCACTACAACTTGCTGAAAGAAATTTTAACGAAAGGAAAAAATGCCAAATCACTGAGCAGATAATTTAATAACATCTTACAGCGTAGACTGTAGAACAAATGCATATACGTCAAGTTGTCTAATAGGTAAATTTTATTTGAAGAAAACACCCTAGCAGGTGTAACCTGTTATACCACAATTTATGGTATAAATTTATATCAATATAGAATGCCAAACAAACTAAAATTTCTTTGATGGCTTAAAATGAAAACACTATTACTGCAGAATGTCTCTTGCAGAAATACAGGGTAAAGCTGCGTATGATAGAACCTTGTAGTTCGGTCCTTCCCCGGACCCCGCGCATAGCGGGAGCTTAGTGCACCGGGCTGCTCTTTTTTATTACTGCAAAATGAAGAAATGCACATAAAAGAGTGGCAAAAGCTATGAGGTGGTGGGACATCTCAATTTATCCAGGATCCATACTGACTACAACAGTAACTTGCTTAAAGACATTCAGTGCAGGGCAGATCATGGATCACCAAAGTTCATTTACCACCCTACAAACCCACCCACTCTTTTGTTTGTGACAAGGATCAAGGAAGAACGGTGTGTTATATAGTTGCAAAACCAGCACAACGATCCTTTCCCTTCTCTTTGTTTTCCTGCCAATCTGTCAAACACGCTATCAATCACAAGTGCAAAAGCAGATTATTGTTTCTTCCCCTTCTCTTTAATCGTTCCTATCTGCCTAACACCGCACTAATAACCTATGCCTCCCCTCTCCTTTCTTATCATTCCTTCAAACCAAATTCATCCATCTGCTAACGCATCCTATTTACTGAAATTTTTGCACATTTAATTGACATAATATCACATAGATCATGAATCTAGCAACTTTATCGTGGAGATAAAAAGAAAATAAAGCCGACCAATATTCAATTAGTCAACCATTTAAATCTCCAAATTAGTCCTGATTAAGCACCTGAAGATGATTATGATTTACGAGATCGACGGAGAATCTGACACAAATAATTTATTATCTGATCAATAACTCGCATCTCAATCTTCGACATGGTATCGGAATTGAATGGAAGACAGTACAAAACGAAACAGAAAAAGATATAGGAGAAACAAAGATCTGGAGAAATACAAAGTGCAGATCTCAAAATATTCAAAGCAGAAATGAGAGATTCGCTACCTGGATGACCCAGAGGGCGCCGGTACCGGCGGCGACCCCCCACATGGCGGCGGCCTGGATATCGGTGGATTGAGGGCGGAGTTTTGGGCGGAGGAACTTGAAGAGTCCGTTACCTGCTGCAGCTGGACTTGTCATCTTCGGCGTTCTCAAAACTGAAGACTTTAGGTTTTGCAATAATGGAACTGAAAATGATCGCAAATCCTAGAAAAACAGAGCCCCACAATTTAATGTCAAAGTTGCTCGAATTTCGAACAGAATATTAGTAGTACATTCTCGGGCCAGCAGGCCGAGCCTCTCTCCAGCTGGTGGGACCTTTTTCCTAATTTTAGATAATAAAAAAATTTAAAAGAGTTTAGGTTTTAGTATGTACTATTGAAAAGATAGAAAAACATAGGAGTATATAATTAGATTCCTTAGATAAATTTTTAAGATATTAATCGAGAATATGATAATTAAACATTAATTTTATATTGATAGAGCAATAATAACAACAATAACACATTCAGTGTGGTTCTGTCAATGGGATCTCGAAAGAATTGTATGTATGCAAACCTTATTCCTTTTTCGTGTGAAACGGAAATTATTTTCGATAGACCCTCGGTTTAAGATGCGTTTTTAAAATAGGTTTAAAAAATATAAAAATAAAAATATTATGATAGAAATACTGAAAAAAAAGATAAAATATTAATAGCAAAAATAGTAAGACAAAAAGAAAAAAAAGAAAAAAGAAAAAAAAAAAACAGAAAACCTCTACGTTATATATAACCAAAATGAGACACGATGAAAAGGGAACTTACTTACCTCAAAAACCTACTGGGACTACATGCTACAATATGACAGAAGCTCGCTCCACAATATAAGGAAGGGTACTATCACTTTTAATCGGTATCAAAAATTATTTATATACAATAAGTAAAAAAGTATATAAAATTTATATAATTTTTGTATATAATATATATAATGTATATATATATATACAAAATATGTATATTTTTTTTGTTAATACTTTGAAAACGGCTATACAATGTCATTTGCATATAAACTTAAAAATCTTTTCTTTGTTGGTGCCAATGTTACTATTATTGAAATTTAATTTATATGTATTTGATAGTATGATAAATTTTTATATTATCAGTTTTGTTTTATTAACGGTAACAAAGCAATTGTCAATTTATGCTAATCATAAAAAGTTGTTTTTCATATTGTTAGTATATATAAGTTAAAACTCTAATTAATTTGGTATCCTTTCTGTCAGAATTTTGTGTATGATCTACAAAAAATTATATTACAAAATATTTGTGTGTTTAGACGTGGGACTACCATCTTTTGTAAAGGAAAAGAATGTTTTTCTCAATTGCGTTTCCAACTACTTTCTTTAAAGCAGAGAATAGAATACCTTTGAAGGGGTAAGCACTCACCTGCATCTGATGATATACACCACTCCACACTAATATTCCCGTAAAATTTTCACGTGGGACCAAGTTTTACGTCATCTATTGAATTTGTATTCACTTTTTAAAAAAAATTAATTTATATTCCATTTAAAAAAAAAAAATAACTTATACATAATTTCGGATAACTTCAAATGCATACATTTTTCTCTTCTTATTCGTTGTTGCTTTCGTCTTTTTTGTGCTTAGGATTTCTTCTTCTTCTTCTTAGTTGCAAAATGGATATGTTAAATTTATTTTTATTTTGATAATTTAATGATTGAGGTTTGTTGTTTATTTTGATAATTTGAGCTCATTTGGAGTAGATTTGGGCGTTGAATCGTGTGTTGGATTTTAAAATTTGAAGAACAAGTTTATGTTTCAAAACTTAAGATTCGAAATCTGAAGTTGCATCGAAGAGATTGAACTACTTAAAATTTTAATTTTTGAAGTTGCATTTGAAAGTTAGAAGAACTAGTTGCATTTATAGGTGTTAACCGGAGGGGCTGGTCCGAGCTGGACACGAAAAAAAAGCCCATTCAGTTATTGTTCCGGGCTGGTTAGTGGGCTAGATAAACGGGCTGAGAAATTTCAGTCTAATAAGGGCCCGTCCAGGTTCGAGCTTAACGGGTCCGGATCGGGCCGGGTTACTTTTTTTTTTTAGTATATTTTGTTTTTCTTATATAATGTTACTGATACTTAAGTGTTTGCAAACTTCTAAGGCTTGGAATTAAAAGAAATTGAATTTTAAAATTTTAAAATTCAAATTTGATTGTAAGTGGCTATAAAAAAATATTTAATAAGACCAATAGGCAATATGTAAGGATCAAACTCCGAAGGCTTTCGTTTTATATTTTCATTTAATAATAAATACTACTTCAAATTAATTTGCAAGTTCTATTTTGATTTTTTTTTTTTTGAACTTGCAAATTAAAAGTTTACAACAATTATAAAAAATAAGAAAGAGTACTTCACATGCTTTGCATCATTTTTGTAAGTTCATCCATGTCAATACAAGGTTCTTGATTTTCGGCATTGCTTGAATCGGAGCCATAAACCACTATATCTCCAATTTCTTGGTCTTCCGCTTCATCTACCTCTTCACGCCCTTGATTTCGCCGTTCTGATCATATCCAATCAGTGAAGCACACTAGAATTTCCAAAGCGTTGTTGCCCAATAAATGACGAGTATCTCCTAGTTGCTGCCTTGCTTGGCCTAGATGCACTCTCTAATGCGACTGTTGAAATCGGCACATTTAGCACGTCTTGAGCCATGGTTGAAAGAATAGGAAATTGATTTGAATTGCTCCTCCACCAACCCAGCGGTAGAAATTCCTTTGTGCGGGGCTCTAGTGACTTTTGCAAGTAGAATTGGAGTTCATCAATGTTCCTGCTACTAGTTTGTTGATGCTCGCCTAGCGTAGACCAAATCAAATAATCTTCAACACTATCATTATCCTCCAAAGCACGGATACAGATGCTGAAACTGAACTTGAAGGAATATTTGCATCTACGACAGCATAAGCATCAACAATGTTAGCATAATAATTATATAAAGTTTGTAAATGTTTGTGTAGATCAGAAATACAAGTTTCAACATCAGAGGTTTCAGTTGGTCCAATATCCATATAAACATATAAAACAGTGATTAATTGGCGACAAGTAACCATTTTGATAGAAGGGTTTATAATAGCACCAATTAGGTAAATAAGGGGAATTGGGTAGAAATATTTTTTAAATTTATCTAGCATAGATTCAACAACAGAAGAATATCCTTCTTTCTTTTTCAAATTATGGAGTAAAAGAGAAATTTCAGCAATATAAACTAAACCATTAGCAATAGTAGGATAATAAGCTCCAGAAAACTCAAGTGTAGCCACATAAAATTTTTGTAAAATTTTACAATATCTTCAATGACATCCCAAATTCTAGACGTTAACAAACGGTTAGGATCGGTACAATGAGAACTAGCAACTTCAGTTATAGATAGTTTATATTTATGGCAACATCTTAAGAATGAATAAGTATAATTCCACCTAGTAACTATTTCTTCAGACATGAGTCTTGGTTTTAGTCCATACTGTATACATTTTTCCTTAAATGCATTTAATCTAGCACTTCTATTATTTTCTTGAATTACACCAACAACTCTTATAACTAAAGTGATCTCATCTCTAAATAATTCAAGGCCACTATTCACAGTTAAATTATAAATATGACATGCACACCTAACATGAATATTTCAGGAAGTGGTGGGTGTAGATGCAATTTTAATATTGTAATATCATAATTATTGTTAGAAGCATTATCAAATGATATACACAAAACTTTTTCTGAAAGATTGTAAAATATAGCAACTTCATGGATAGTATTACTTATAAATGCACCACTATGACTTTGATCATCATTATATTTAAAAGCAATAATACGTTTTTGCATACAAAAATTATCATCTAGCCAATGGCATGTAACAGTCAAATAATCATTTTCACTGACAGCACGACCAATATCAGAAGTAAGAGAAACTCTACAAGAAAGACTGGTGAACAAATAACGGATATATGTTTGATATTGTCCAAAAAGCCGAAAGATATCAGCTCTACAAGTACTTTTAGGAATACATTTAAACAAAGGGTTATAAATTCTTTGAATATAAGTAACAAGATATGGTGAAGCAGCAAAATTAAAAGGTAAACAACCTAAAATAACCATTTTAGTTAATTCTTCCCGATTTTCGTTATATCGTATTTACCCATTAAACCGCCAGTATTGGGGTTAAGTTTTTGTTGCCACCTTCCTCATCAACACTCCATGTAATAGGGTGGTTATCTACCATGTGCCTACGAAGTTGACATGTTCCCCTGCCTTACCTCCGGTCTCATGTTTATAAATTTCCTTACAAATTTGACTTCTTACATAACTAATTTATCTTCTTCTAGTCTTTCAAAAAATTCAAACACTTACTTTTTAATCTTCGATTCCTCTTAATAGGAAGGGGAGGCCTACCTATATTACCACGACCTCCACCCCTAGTATTTTGAGTTTGACTAGCATTACCAGGTGTAGCTGGTGGTATTTCAAGATTATCAGGTGATTGAATATCATCTAAATTATCATCTATACCATAATTTTCTTGAAGTTGCTCATAATCTACATTAAAATTTTCAGGTGAACTTTCAGAAATATGTGTAAAGCTACTAGAAGAACCAACACCACCTTTTGATTTTTTAAAAGTTTTACTCTTACTACTACCACCTCTACTAGTACACGCTTTTTTGGCTGCTCTAAATATGTCCATTATGTAAATTAAATTAAGAAATTAAATTAATAATTCTAAATAATAAAATAAAAATATACACCAAAGAAGAGAAAGAGATGGAACGATTGTACCGGAATTCCGGATGCCGCACTAAATTTGATATCAAATTTCAGTTGATAGAATGATACTTGATATTTGATGATATTAAATATTAATACCAAACTTCACTTGAATACTTGATATTTGATAATTATAATTTTGTAGTGACTAAAATAAATATTTGATGAAACTTGAATTAAGTAATTGAGAATTTAAGAGCAATAAGCAATATTATCAAGAAAGAATTGAGAGAGAATTAGGATAGTAAGAGAGCAAATTGTGAGAAAAAAATAAAGAACAAGGAGGGCTATTTTCTTAGGGGTAGGCCAAAATGGCCATTTTTGCAAAAAATGGCCGTTGCCCAATGGTCATTTTTTAATTTGACCGTTGGCAGCAGTCAAAAAATTAAAAAAAAAAAAATTTACAACGGCAACCGGACTGGATCGGGTTGTAGCCCGGTAAAAACCCGATAAAGGAGAACCGGGCTAATCGGGTTACGGGGCACCGGTTACTAAAAATTGTTCGTTCCCGCCCGGCTCCCCCCCCACCCTCCCCAACCCGTCC
>MCJB01023267.1:138514-156344 GCA_002018475.1 Nicotiana obtusifolia | reverse complement strand
ATATATATATATATATATATATATATATATATATATATATATATATATATATATATATATATATAAGGGTTATTGTTAATACTCAATTTTACAATCATATTTTATAAAGTATTCCATATAGTAATTTTTTCATATTATTATCAAATTCATACTACAAGATTTCATACAAATAATTTTTGTATTTTTTTAAAAAGCTTTTATATTTGATTTCTTGCATTTTTAATTTTTAAATATTTATTAATTATCCCTTCAATTATTTTGGGTGATTTAAGTTTCTAAATTAATTATTTATACCCACATGCATATTCTATGATACTTTACTTTATTTTATATAATTAAGTTTGTAGCCTATGTTTTTCAAATAATTGCATTCGTTGTATTATTTGGGTCAAAATAGTATTTTTAAAATATTTTTACAATCCTAAGCCACTATTCTAAAGTATTAAATTGCATAAATAGAATTTTAATATTTATTTAGCTATTTTATTAATTTATTTTTCCTTAATTACAACAACAACAACAATATACCCAGTACTATCCTGCATCGTGGGGTTTGGGGGAGGGTAGTGGGTGTGCAGACCTTACCCCTATCTTGTGAAGGTAGAGAGGTTGTTTAATAGATCCTCGACTTAGAAAAATATAAGCACCACATTAATTAAAAAGATAGACAATAAGGGACAATACCAAAAAGCCATGTAAAAGTAGCATAGAAACAACACGATAATAAGATGATCAAAATGAAAGAAAATGACGGTTATTCATAGAAACCTACTACCAACAGAATGCGAGAATGCGTACTAATCCTATTGGTATGAACAATCTACTACCTATCCTACTACCCTAATGCTCGACCTCCACACCTTCCTATCAAGGGTCATGGCCTCGGTCAGCCGAAGCTGCGTCATGTCTTGCCTAATCACCTCTCCCCACTTCTTCTTCGGCCTACCTCAACCTCTCTGTAGGCCCTCCAATGTCAATCTCCCACACCTCCTTACCGGGGCATCTGTGCTCCTCCTTTTCACATGTCCAAACCACCTAAGCCTCGCTTCTCGCATCTTGTCCTCAATGGGGGCCACACACACCTTGTCGCGAATAACCTTATTCTTGATCCTATCTAACCTAGTGTGCCCGCACATCTATCTCAACATCCTCATCTCTGCTATTTTCATCTTCTGGATGTGGGCAATCTTTACAGGCCAACACTCAGCCCTATATAACATAGTCGGTCTGACCACCACTCTGTAGAACTTACCTTTAAGTTTTGGTGACACCTTCTTGTCACACAAAACACCAGAAGTAAGTCTCCATTTCATCCATCCTGCCCCAATACGATATGTGACATCTTCATCAATCTCCCCATCCCCCTGAATAATAGACCCAAGGTACTTAAAATTACCTCTCCTAGGGATGACTTGCGAGTCCAGCCTCACCTCCCCTTCCCCTCCCTGAGTCTCACCATTGAACTTACACTCCAAGTATTCTGTTTTGGTCCTACTTAACTTGAAACCTTTAGACTCTAGAGTCTGCCCCCATACCTCTAACCTCACGTTCACACTGCCTTGTGTCTCGTCAATCAATATAATATCCTCTGCAAATAAATGCACCACGGCACCTCCCCTTGTATGTGGCATGTCAGAACGTCTATCGTCAGGGAAAACAAAGAAGGGCTGAGTGCCGACCCCTGGTGTAACCCCATCATGACCAGGAAAATGGTCTGAGTCCCCTCCCACCGTCTTCACTCGGGTCTTTGCTCCATCATACATGTCTTTAATCATCATAATGTAAGCAACAGGTACACCTCTAGCCTCCAAACACCTCCATAAAATCTCCCTCGGACTTTATCATACGCCTTTTCTAAGTTAATGAACACCATATGCAAGTCCTTCTTCCTTTCTCTATATTGCTCCATCAAACTCCTAGCAAGGTGAATGGCTCTGTAGTCGAGCGCCCCAGCATAAACCCGAATTGATTCTCAGAAATAGACACACTCCTTCTCACCCTTAGCTCCACCACCTTCTCCCAAACTTTCATAGTATGGCTAAGCAGCTTGATACCCCGATAGTTATTGTAATTTTGGATATCACCCTTATTCTTGTATAAAGGAACCATCGTGCTCCACCTCCACTCCTCGGGCATCTTCTTCGTTCTAAAAATGACATTAAATAACCTAGTGAGCCACTCCAAGCCCGTCTTGCTCGCACTCTTCCAAAATTCCACCGGGATTTCATCTGGCCCGATCGCTTTACCCCTGCTTATCTTACACATAACCCCCTCAACCTCCTCAATTCTAATCCGCCTAGAATACCCAAAGTCGCAACGACTCCCGGAGAATTCCAAATCACCCAGTGCAATGTTCCTGTCCCCTCCTCATTCAAGAGACTATGAAAGTAGGTCTGCCCTCTGCCACGGATAAGCCCCTCATCCAACAAAACTCTACTTTCTTCGTCCTTGATGCACTTCACTTTGTCCAAGTCACAGGCCTTCCTTTCTCTTACCTTCGCTAACCTGAACAACCTCTTATCCCCACCTCGGCCCTCGAGTTCTTCATACAAATGACCAAAAGTTGCACTCTTGGCTGCCGTAACTGCTAATTTTGCATCCTTCTTAGCTAACTTATATCGTTCACCAAAGCCACTATAATCTAGGATACACTACGTAAAATTACCCCGAAACAAGCGACAAAAATAAAATGAATAACTGAAATATAACCTCTAACTACTATATGTCACAGAGAGAATGGGCAAAATTACTATAATATAGCTTGGGAAGCAAAAATTAAAGAAAAAGACGAGTAATCTAGACCGGCAAGTCATAACTAATAGCTAAATAAGGAGGTCTATTAAAAATGATTTCTACAGTTAAAGCAAGACAAGAGACAAATTGTAAATAATATGTTCAAGGAAATAAATATGGCAGGCAAGTCCTAACTAATAGATAAATAGGGTCTACAAAAATGGCAGTAAAACAAGTGATGTTCTACAGTTAAAGTAATACAAGTAAGACAAAATATCGAGATCAATTACTGGATCAAATTCGGGCGAATCATAAAACGGATGAGACACACTGAGCTTTGAAAGAGAAACAAGTTAAGCAAAAGATCTATGAAAGAATTTGGAGTGCGGGTTGAATTAACATGATTAAAGATCTCGTTGTGAAGTCGCCGGGAAAATGTGGAATCGGAGTTGAGAAAGTCGACGATATTATTTTTATTTAATTCCAGCCCAATTTGATCCAATTTTCGGACCAAATAGGCCCAAATCACTAGTCCAGAGATCCCGAACTCTTAGCCTTATCTCTCTTGGCCCAAACCAAACGACCCCTTTCCCAAACCCGGTCGGGACTAGTTAAAACAACTCGCTCCGCCTCTTTTAAAATCTTGTCCGTTGATCTCTCAAGATCAACGACCCATAATAACCCGCCCACTTTTAACTACCCAAATCGGGAAAAGTAATCTCATTCCCCCCACTTCCGCCGCCCCTATACGTTCTCAACTTCTGATTGGGGAATGAAATCATTCTACGATTCACTTACCTTATTTGTATTATCTCGCTACTCACGCGTTTATGGTATTACTTAGGTACTTACCCGATTTTGGCAAGTACTATCTTCTAGATCGGACCAGATTGACTTCAATCTTCGAGATTTGGACTATATTTCGTCCATATATACGGAAAAGGGTCTGATTCCTCACACCAACTGGCCGATTTCAAATGTTTAACCCAAATTAGGATTTGGAATTCGATTTCTCCCTTTACCGGATACTTTACTGATTTGCATGTGATATTTTCTTTCCTTGTTTATGTATGTGTGATTTCTTTCCTTGTTTGTTCGCCTGATTGAGCACTATATAACCCCTCCCTAGTTTTCCTTTTAGACAGACTTTTGTCACGACCCAAAATCCAACTAGTCGTGATGGCACCTGACCCAACCTATTAGGTAAGCCAATTAGCAACAATAATCCAATTCATTGATATTTACTGAGAAATGTAATGATAATATAGCTGAACTTCTATAGAAAGAATTCCCAAGGACTGGCAGTACAAATCATGAGCTTCTAAGATTTAGAGTTTGCAAGCTGGAATGAAATAAATACATCATCTGTTTGAAATATCTGTTTGAAATATACATGAATAGATTAATAATTCTAAAGCTACCAAGAACAAGAGGCAGCTATGATCAGAACATAGATACATCTTCAATGCCGACTCCTGCCATACACAGCAACATCAACATCCAAATCTGCACGCAAGGTGCAGAAGTGTAGTATGAGTACAACCGGCCTCATGTACTCAATAAGTAACAAACCTAATCTTAGGTTGAAAGTCTTGACGAGCTGGGACAAAGGTCAGAGTCCAACACCAATAGCCAACAACATCTCATAACAATATAATAAAAGTGGCACAAGAAATAACTCAGAGATATAATGCTCAGCTCGTTCACAGTTTCGAAAAATAGGCATGCTTTTCATGTATAATAGTGAATATCCAAATCTTTTACTGAAATCACCAAAATGTGAGTAAATATGGAAAACTGTGATTTTTCCCAAAAACTTTCAACAACAGGTAAGATGTTTCATTATCAAATGGCATGAGGAAAGTACATTCCTATGCCTACATGTCAATGTGTATGTGAAGTCATGAATGACCCAATAACGTACAACATGAGGAAAATACATCTCTATGCATGTATGTCAAATGTGCATGTCGAATGCAATGCAACACAATGATGAAACCATATGCATACTCTCAGAGTATCAATTCACTCAGTCCTCCTCCCAGTCACTCAGGCCTCCCAATCACTCAGTCCTCATAGTCACTCAGTCCTCACATCACTCAGTCCTCCCAATCAGTCGGCACTCGATCTCGACACTCGCACTCGTACTCAGTAGGTACCTACACTCACTGTGGGTGTGCAGAATCCGGAAGGGCGGATCCTTCCCAAGCGCTAATATAAGCCAATCATGGCATAAATCAATAAAGCCTGCTGCGGCGTGCAGCTCGATCCCATAAACCTCCTCACAATTAGGCCCTCGCCTCACTCAGTCATTAATCTCTCCAATCTCTCAGCCAAACAACAATAATATGATGTGATACAAATGATAACATATACTGAGATATGATATGCAATGAATGAGTATGTAATTGCAAATTTAAGCAAATAACTCAACAACAGAAATGACTGTATTGGGTCCCAACAGGATAATCATAGAGCCTAAACATGGTTTATAACATGGATCACAGGTCAATTACACTAGCACGTAGAAATCTCATGGATAAAGACAATATTAGGTAACTACAAAGTACCACATAAACAACCGAGTCATAATTCATACGGTGCACGCTCACACGCCCGTCACCTAGCATGTGCGTCACCTCAACACCAAACATATAACACGTATATTCGAGGTTCATACCCTCAGCACCAAGTTTATAAGTGTTACTTACCTCGAACAAGCTAAATCCAATACCGAGCAAGCCACACAATACTCTAGAAATACCAACCTGCACGTATCAACCTCCGAACGTCTTGAAACTAGCCAAAAGTAACTCAAGAACATCAAATAATGCCAAAGGAAACAAACCCAATTGATAAAGGTCGAATCTTTAATCAAAACCCCGAAGTCAACCAAAATATCAAATTCGGGCCCGCACCTCAGAACCTGACAAAACTCACAAAATCCGACAACCCATTTACTTACGAGTCCAAACACACTAGTTTCACTTAAATCCGACTCCAAATCGATGTAAAAAACTCGAAAATTCATTTTTCTGAAATTATGGACAAAATCCCCTAATTTCTCTTAAAGCTTCATAATCCAATTGCTAAAAATGAAGATAGATTCGCGAAATATAATCACAACCGAGTTAAGAATGCTTACCCCAATTCGTGTGGTGAAATTCCTCTCCAAAGTCACCCAAAACCGAGCTCCAAGTCTCAAAAATGCGAATAAAACGATCAACCCTCAAAATTATAGCTTCTGCCCAGCACTATTCGCATTTGCGATCAAATGAGCCGCTTCTGCAGCGTCGCTTTTTCGACCAAAATGCCGCTTCTGCAGAGAAGAACTGAAACTCGCCCATTGCACCTTCGGAAAAAAGCTCCCCTTCCTCGCAACGCAGGTGCGAACCAAAAAGCACGCTTCTGCACTGGCCTTTGCTTCTGCGCCCACACGCACCGCATCTGCGATGCTACTGTCTCTTTTGCGGCTCTGCACCTTTGCCCAATGCTTTGCTGGTGCGGCCACAGCAGAACCCTTCCAAACCAGCCTTAGCCAAAATAATCCAAAATGATTCGAACCTTGTTCGAAACTCATCCGAGCCACTCGGGACCCCGTTCGAATATACTAACAAGCCTATAACATAACCCGGACCTACTCGAGGCCTCAAATCACCCATAACGACATCGAAATGGCGAATCACACCTCAATTCGAACTTAAATGAACTTTGAACTTTCAACTTCCAAAACTCGTGCCGAAATATATCAATTCAACCCAGAATGAGCTTAAATTTTTCACACGTTCCAAATGACATAACGAAGCTATTCCAATTCCCGGAACCACAATCCAAATCCGATATCCTCAAAGTCAACTCTCGGTCAAACCTATGAACTTTCCAAACCTTCAAATTTCCAATTTTCGCCAATTAGTGCCGAAACCTTCTAGAAATTTCCAAATGCAAATCCGGGCATACGCCCAAGTCCAAAATCAGCATCCGGACCTAACGGAACCATCAAAACTCCGAACCGAGGTCAAATACTAAAAAGTCAAACTTGGTGAACTCTTCCAAATTAAAGCTTCTTAGTTGGGAATCATCTTTTCAAATCAAATTCTGAATAACCTGAAAACCAAAACCGACGATACACACAAGTCATAATACATCATATGAAGCGAATCAAGACTCCAAATAACTGAACGAAATGCTAGTGCTCAAAATAACCGGTCAGGTCGTTACAACTTTAATCACTCCTACTCCCTCACTTACTCACTTTGCTATTATGAGATTACTAGGTTCTTGGCCGGCTGAAAGCCAAGGCCACCGGAATTGATTCATAACCTTCCCAATGCGAGCACTACTCGGAGCTCGTTTGAAGCTCTTGTGAACTTTGACGCACTAGGTTTGGGAGTCCTGTTGTTCTCTCTTTGCTACTGATAATTGAGCTACTGCTAGAACTTACTTTTCTCATTTATGTCACGACCCAAACCGCAGGGTCGCAATGGGCACCCGGTGCCTTACTCAACTGAGTACCTACGTAACATATCTTTCTTATCATACCATCATGGGTAAGTGGACCAGAAGGGCCTTCATGAGATAACCAAAATAAAACATAAGAGAATACTCGACATAGGACAACCCAACATGATATACAAACTTATACATGTGACATACGGGCCTCTAGGATCGAAATGATTATTTGTACACTCAAAACTTAGGCCGACAAGGGCATACAATCATCCATATACATGACATATATCTATAAGCCTCTAAGAGTACATAAACGTCATAAAGGCTGGGACAGGGCCCCGCCATACCAATCTATACATGTCCAAAGCATACTGACCAAATAAGAAACTCCGGAGCCAGTGGAGTGCCCCAACACCTTCCACTGAGCTGATAGCCTACTAAGAAGTCTATCAACCTGTCTATCGGGACCTGCAGGCTTGAAATGCAACGTCCCCAGGAAAAAGGGACGTCAATACAAATAAAGTACCGAGTATGCGAGGCATGAAAGCAGTATATAAAAGACATGAAAGAAACATGGAGTAAAGAACTCAACCTGTAAGTCGGAATAGCTATGTGAATCATGAAACATTTATAATGTCAATGCATATGTGTATAAATGTCATATCATGCATAGGTATATGCGTACATAACATCATCAAGCCTCTAAGGGAATCCCATCATATCATTTCGGCCTCTGTGGGTGAAATCATCAACGTATACCAGCTGATCAGGTAGTGGTCCGTATATAATGCCATAACCTTTCCCCGTACCCCATATACATATAATATACGTGTATATTACGCCATCTGGTGATGGGTTAATGCACATGTATAAATGAATCCAATCCATAAGAAGCAAGTCAATAAGATCTCTTGGGATGTCATAAGATCAATATGCCTCTGGTTAAATAAACTTTATCAACTTACGTATTCTTTTGAGACCCATGAATAGACAATATAATAATAGGACACATGGGGAATTAAGAATATAGGCACCCCTAGTACTTCTAAGAATAGAGTCATTTGTGAAAGTTCCGTGCTTTTTGTTTGTATCATATGGATCATGCCAAAAGGAAAGAAGGGATAGCCTTAACATACCTTAGCTCCATTGAGTACTTAATACCTTCCAAGAAATTCTTCAAACAACTCAACTCAATCTACCATAGCATAAGGAGATTCAAAATCCAAGCTGGGTAAAGGCTAAGTCCAAAACATAAATTAGTAGCTCGCTTATGTAAATTTTGGTAGCATCTCCCCTGTAACAAGAGCCTCCTCCAATATCATATACCAACAACGACAACCAGATTAATAAAATAAGAACAACATCAACAATAGGGTATAAAATATTTCATTAATAAGTCATCAACATATCACGATGAGCGGCAAGCTCGGATTGAATCCCTTTAGCACCCTTCAACCCCATTTATCATTCATTCTTAGAACTTAGTAATATATCCAGTATAATAACCAATACCTTTTAAAGGATTTACAACCTTGTATTCAATTTCAACATTACCCGAAATAGCCTAACACTAGATAATATCACTATGGACAACTTTCAAGTGCTTTATAGCCATTTCTTTTCTAGTTACCAATCTCCTCAACAAGAGACATTTAAACCAACATAATCATACTAAAAATATCATATACAACTTATTTTTCATAATTTCCAGCCATTTAAAGTCCATAAGGGCAACTTTCAAATGAATCCATCAAGAACATACAACATCTCAAGCTAATCCAAGTATTATCTTGTAGTTTATCTTCCTAACAACTTAACCAACATACAAGCAAGCTTAAGCACAATTAGTAGGCTGTTATACTCACTTTAGCCAGTAGCAACAACTTGAAATTTCAGCCAAACACAGCCCACAATTATCCTCAATGACAACACAACCTCAGAGAGGTATTGTTCTTCACTAGAACTAACTTTTGATGTTGAGATATGGTGTAATCACTTTGGAATCACTTCAAACTCTTATGGTATATGTTTAGGAGGGTTAGGAGGATTGTTTGGATGAGGTTGGGTCAAAAAATGAGAAATAAAGGTCGTCCAAATCATTTTTAAAGTGAAGTAAGTCGACCACCGCCTACGTGGGTCCCATTAGAAGCTGCTTGCGCAGTCTCACGAAAATACGAATATCTCTCTACTCCGATGTCGTATCGACAAACGGTTTAATGCGTTAGAAAATAGACTCATAGATATTCAATTTGGTATATAGATCATTCTGTAATTTCAAGTATATTAGGAGAAATGCTCTGCTACATTTGACCTAATTTTCAGCACACTATGAATGTGACTTGTGATCACCTTTGCCAACTTTTGTTCCACAACTCGCTTGACTTCAAAACGTAACACACGACTATCATACGACTAAAATAACTCATAACATAACCTCTTTATCATGTTAAGAACCCTATTCTCACCCCAAGTGCATGTTATAACATTCCAAACTTTTCGACTTTCAACAAAACTTATTTTTGTTTAGCTTTTAAGCTTTCCAATCCTCTTGGTACTTGTTATTCATGATCTTAAAGTCTTGTAACCTCCAAGGTAACATTATTAACTTACTTTATGTACTTTAAAAAATGATCTCATTTCTGAGCTTACATCAATTGTCTTACGACGTACTCTTACGTACGAAAATATGGGGTGTAACCACTTACTTGTTCGTTAATTCGTAACTGGTAAGTACCCTTGACTCTTGTAATTTCATTCTATTTTAAATTTGTGTTCATGCTATGTAGATTAACGTGAGCTAATATGATACTATGTTGTGTTTGTTTGTGATCCTATTTGCCTTGAAGTTATTTTGCAGTTCTATATTTTCTAGTATCCAAACTTGCTTAAATTCTAAACTTTTATATATGCTCATTATGTGTGTTCAGTTTGAATGACTTCTGAGCATCTTAAGCCTGCTTAGTCTATTATGTTTATGTATATCTGAGTTCTTATATTTGTTGTTTGTTATGAGTCTATCTCCATGCCTTCTTTGGATTCTTGTAATAAACTAATTCATGCCCAGAATTTTTCGTATGTACTTCTTTTTGTTAAAATCCTTCATGTACAATTTGCTACTTTCCTAGAGTTAATCCATGATTATGTGAATTCTACATGCCAACACTATCTGAACTTTGGGCAAACATGACTTATGTTTTCTCTGCTATTTGTGAATCCAATACTGTGTTTGTTGCATATCATGATGAAGTTCTATAGAACTCTGCCTGTTACTGTTAAGTTTGCTTAAGTTTAATGCCTTATGGCAATCTTGGATACATATAATTAAGCTCGGCATGTGTGATCAACCTATAGAATCTCTGACTTCTCTAGAACTAGGTGAATACTTGCTGACTGCTCTGTCACACCCATTAAACCGAGTTTATTAGATTAGTTTGTTGTGAACTTTCATGTTAGGGATCTCTGTTTGGCTATATGATTAGTTTCAATCATGTCTTACATTAGATCTTCCTATTAAGTCTTCTATGTATAAACTTCTATTGAATCAGGATTATTTCTGAGCCATGCCTGCCTTGAACCCCTGTTTGTTGAAATCTCTTTGAGAAATTTTTGCCAAAGTTGTTTTGTTCTTGTTTCATGTGTCTCTGTCATCTCTTGGGTATCTTTTTGTTTAAAAGCCCAGTTTCTCAATTAACTATAACACAAAGCATCCAATGTGTACATGTTTGCATATGAAATTATTTAAGCAATTTGTTTGTGTGGGCTGTTTGTACCCCTGCTGATTGTTAGCAAGATAATCGCCTTCATGTTTGGGCCTGGTTCATTGGGCCATGTTTGTTGTTGAATTTGAGCATTGGATTCACGTACATGAAGAGTAAGGCTAGTGAAGACCCATAAAAGCATTACTGGGTTACTTTGTATTTATGTTAGGCCTGTAATTTTTGTATTTAAGTCTGTAACTATTCTTTTGAGCTTGTATTATTTCATGTGGGTCTATAATAATTTATAATAACGAATGATGGGGAAATTAGTGAAAGCGGGGGCTGGGATATTTTAATCTGCCCGGAGGATTAGGCTTTTTCGAACCTCGTTAAATCCTTGTGTTAATTTTTCTCCTCTATTTGCTTTGTGTTTGATTTTATGCTAGTTAACCCATGCTCTTCTGGAATAATTAGTATCAGAGCAAGGTTCGAATTTCTACATATAATATAGGGTTAAGATATCTTCATCATTTTCAACAAAGTACGAAGTAAAGAAATTCGATGGGGTTCTAGTTTCAGTTTATGGAAGATTAGGATGACATCATCCCTGGTGTTACAAGGATTATGGAAGGCAATGAGAAGGATTTTCCTAAAGAGATGAAAGAGACAAAGAAGGCAAACTTGAAGGAGAGGGCTTTGAGTGCGATCTTCATGAACACTACAGATAGAGTTCTTCGAGAAATTGCTGAAGAAACTTCTGCAGCAATGGCATGGAAGAAGCTAGAAGGTCTGTATTCTAAGAAATCGCTGACAAACCGCCTTTACCTGAAAAGATGTTATACGATTTCCATATGAATGAAGGTATACATGTTAAAACTCACTTTGATGAGTTTAATTAATCAAAATGGACCTGAAGAATGCAGATATCAACATTGAGAGTGAGGATTAGGCATTGATTGTGTTATGTTCTTTACCACTATCTTATGATACTTTTGCTGATACATTTTTATATGGGAAGGATAGTATTTCACTGGAAGATGTTAATTATGCACTAAAACCTAAAGAGTTAAAAAAGAGTTTTCCGGACAGTAGAATTGATGGCAAGGGTCTTGTGAGTAGAGGAAGAACACAACAAAAAGACTCTAACAAGAAAAAGTCAATCGCCCGATAGAAGACTGGAACAAGGAAGCAGAACTGTTATGAGTGCTGGGAGTAAGGTCACTACAAGAGAGATTGTCCAAAGCTGAAAGAGAAAAGAAGGAAGCAAAACATAGATAATTGAGAAAATATTATTCACACTGGCATATTATGATGATAGTGGATATGTAGGGGAAGTTTGTGCTGTGAGTTCTAGTCATGGGCAGAATTCATAGGTTCTTGATTTTGGCGCTACTTTCCACATGTGTTCACACAAGAAGTAATTAACAACTTACAAGCAGATGAGTAGAACTATCTACAAGAAATATTGAGGGTTGGCATGTTCCTCGGATAAAGAGAAATCTGATTTTCCTTTCGACTTTGAATGATCAATGGTATAAGTTTTACTCCGAAAATGGAATACTTAAAGTGTGTAAAGGTTTTATGGTACTCATGAAGGGTAAACTGCATTCTAAATTGTATCATCTCCGGGCAGTATAGTTGAAGAGGAAGTTGATGTAGCTTCTAGAAAAAGTAATCTGAATCAGTCTCAGTTGTGGTACTTGCAACTTGGTCATATGAGTGAGAAGAAATTATCTTTGTTGAGTAATTATAATTTGATATATGGGTAAAAAAATTAAGTTTTGAATTTTTGTGAGCATTGTGTGTTTGATAAATATACAAGGGTAAAATTCAGCAAGAAGGCAGAGCACAAGACCAGAAACAAGTTAGATTATATACATTCAAACATGTGGAGTCCAAACAGAGTTCTCTCCAAGAGTGGTGCCACGTGTTTTATGGCTTTGATTGATGACTCAATGATGGTGTGAGTGTATTTTCTGAAAATAAAAGATGAGGCATTTTCAACATTTGTTAAATGGAAGATGATGGTTGAGAGGCGGAAGAAAAGAAAAGTAAAATATCTTCAGACTAATAATGGGTTAAAATTATACAATTCTAAGTTCAATAATTTCTGCAGCAGAGAGGGCTTAGTGAGACACCACACTTGTGTCAGAACACCACAGCACAATGGTGTTGCAGAACATATGAACAGAACGATTTGTGATAGGGCACGAAGCATGCTTTCACACTCATATGTTAGCAAGGATTTTTGGCCTGAAGCAATCAATATAACTTGTCATTTGGTCAACAGATTTTCATCCACAACTATTGAATTCAAAACTCCTTTTGAGGTATGGTCCAGTTCGCCTGCTGATATTCAAATTTGAGAATATTTAGTTACCTGCTTATGCTCATATGAAGGATGAAAAACTTGAGCTGAGGGCAAGGAAGTACATGTTTCTAGGGTATGTAAATGGAGTGAAAAGTTATAGATTGTGATGCACAGATCAAAAGACTCCAGGGTTAGTTATCAGTAGAGATGTGACATTCATTAAATCTGACGCACTGGACAGTCAGAGGGAAAGGCAATAGCATAAACAGATTGTGGTGTCAGTGACTGCATAGAGCTAGAAATTGAATCTCCACTAGCTCAACCTAGTAGTTCTTAAGTAGAAGAAGAAAAGAAGATAATATTAATATACCTGTGCAAACATCAACCATATAGCATTGCAACAGGTGGAGAGAAGAGAGTGATCAACCGATCGCCAAGGTTTGCAAACGTAGTTGATGGGGATCATCTTGGATATGCAAATCATGTGGGATTTGTTTTAGTAGTTGCAGAGACTGTTGATGCATTTGAGTGTAATAACTATCCAGAAGCTATTTCGAGTACATAAGTAAATCGACGAATTTGTGCTATAGTTAAAGAGATTGGGCCTCTTAACACGTTTAGGTGTTTCCTAGAGTTGGCTGATATTTGCGGCAATGGTTAGAACCCTTGTGAGGGCCGAGGGTAAGGTAGAGAGACGTTGTTCCTGTTGACAAAGAGAATTTGGAAGATTTGTTATTTGTGGCTTGGATTATTTTCTTTTCTAGGAAACCCATAATCCCTGTGGGTTTGCGAAAACTCATTATTCTAAATAGATTTGGGAAAGGTAAACTTATTGTCCTTATTGGATTGAGAAACCTTTCTTTTATAGGTTTTGGACTATTTGAGATATATATATATAGGGGTTATAGTTGAGGAATCTAGAGATTGTATTGTGCTTTTTTTCTCATTCATAGAGGAAAACTCTCTTTGCCTCTGCCCCAAGGATCAGGCTAAGCCGAACCTCATTAAATTTTTGTGTTAATTTTTCTTCTCTATTTGCGTTGTGTGTGATTGTGTGCTAGTTAACCCACGATCTTTCGCAATATATATGTTATATACCAAAAATATATAATTTTTATACACTTTTGTGGCTATCAAATGTAAATAATTTCGACCGTGGGCTAAAAGAGATTTTTGCCCAAAAATGTTCTTTCTCTTTTTTACACTTTTTCCTTTTTTCAGAGAAAATTACCGGATTTGAAGTATGATACCAAACTGCATAATGTTAATTGAATTAATATTTTTGAATTTCTATAATATTTCATGCTCAATTATTTTATTATTCAAACATTATATAGTTAATATTTTTGACTTTTTTACTTTATAAATAAGATTTATTTATCTTATTGGCCAGTCCATAATATAGATTAAGGAAAAAATTAGCATAATATTAAAAACTAAAAAATAACAGATTGATAGTTTAGATGGTATAATAGATATTTAATCGTCGAAAAGCATGGAAAATTTAAACAAGTGACTTTATAAGTGATATAAATATAATTAAGTAATTTACTTTTATGTTACAAACAACAAAAAAAAAACCTTTACTAGATAATTTAATTATACTATTAGATAATTTGGGATAACAGTATGACAATTTGAGTAATAGATTAGAGTGATTAGACCGCCTTTTAGGCACGTGATCTATCATATGATTTACAAGTTGAAAATAAAAGAGAAAGGACGAAGAAGTTTTGGTGGATCCAAGAAGACAATTGTTATTTATTACCCTACCCACTTCTCTCCCACTTTAATTTATCAAACAAAGCAAGGGAAAAAATAAGGCATTTCTCTTTTTCCTTGATTGTCATGCATACTAGTCAGACAATGATATATCGATCAAGTAGAGGCGCAGCCCACCTTGAAACGGTGTCACATGATACTGTTTCGTTGATGTATTTTTATAATTTATATATATAAACAATAAATAAAATTAATATATTAAATATAAATATAAAAAATAACATTACTTGTCGTTACAGTAATTTATTAATTTGTTCACTTCTTTAAATATTGATATGGTTTATAAAAATTCCCTGCGTACGCCACTGAAATCAAGTGAAATGAACCATACTTGTGAATTAGAACTTAGAAAGGCCACATGAAGAATTAATTAAATATCCAATCTTATTTCTTAGAAAGGAACTCAGTTTAAGGGAATTGATTAATACTGTTTAGTTCATAATTAAACTTTTGAGTTTGGATCTTTGTTAACTTGTCTCACATAAATGAAGCGTAGATCAATCTAAATAAGGCATGAAATAAAGAAAAATAATTTCACAAATTTCCTCAGAGATTTCGACTTGTAGTACACCACCTCCCAAATTTGATACTTATAAGTGTAACGCAACTATTTTAAACTTAAAATTAAAAAGTTTATTCTTTGTTAATTAATATAATCTCTTCTACTTTGACAACAAAGTAATTAACTCTTACTTTGTTTTGATAGTGAGAGTGATCCACTTCTTTTATGGCTTGTTTTTCCTTTTACATTAAAATCTTAATTACTTTCATGTGCATTTTTAAAATTTATTTATAAATATTATTTCAAAAGTATAATGAAAGATGATAGGATTAGATTATAATTTAATCAAATATGAGAATATATTTTTTCTATATAAATAGTAGTAAAAGAGTGTAACAGCTAGGTTTGGTACTTGTAAATTAAATTATATTGGTAACCAGGGGTGAAGCTACACTTTGATAAGGGTGGGTGGTCAATTGACCATCCTTTGTTGGAAAATTATACTGTGTATATAAGTAAAAAATTAGATTTTAGAGGTATATAACATATATTGAATACCTTTACTTCTTTCAAGTTTGAATACCTATGAGGAAATTTCTTGTTTCGATAGTGCTAGTAACGCTATACATTGAATGAAGTGAAGAATAAATATATATACATCTAATGATAACAAAAGAAAATAAGTTAATATTTTTATATAAAAACGGAAAACTTAAATTAAATTAAAATAAAGGGACAAATTTGTCCATGTTTAAGTTACAAAACGGTTTTGTAGCACCAAATACTAAAGAAGAGAGTTCTTCTTTGATATTTGAAATTATAAATAAGGTATGTGTTAAAACTAAAACCTCAAGAGTGGAGAGAGGTTTGTGATTATTATTATTATTATTATTATTATTATTTTTTTCTGAAAAAAAAACGAAAAAAAGGTCGAAGAAAAAGAGAAGAAAGAAACAAAAAAGCAAAGATACCATAGGCACGTTTGTCGGCAGACTTGTCCAAGATTAGTAAAATAATAGGGCAAAACCGATTAGTACTACCATAAATTAGCCAACAAAAATATTTTGACGTCATTATTGGCATCACTTGCTGACATCAAATTCTGGAAGAAGAAAAAAGACTCTAGATTTTCTTTTTCCTATTTGTCCGTGCTTCCTCGGAGTTTCCTGTCACGTTCGTTTCTCTTTCCTTCATCCTTTCCATTTTACTCTTAAATAACACTACCAACTTCTCATATCTTATCCAAAACACTACACTCACACACACACACACACAAACTTGAATTCTAAGTTAAAATGGAGAAGCCATTAGTTCATCAAAATCCACGTAAAATTAGAGTGATCAAAGAACTGGTTGAAGGAAAAAGATTTGCAACCCAACTTCAAACATTATTTCAACAGCCTATTGCAGATCATGGATCAGTTTCAGCTGATGAACTTCTTCTCAAAATTTGGAGATCTTTTAGTGAAGCTATCACTGAGTTAAATACTTGGGGTTTAGCATTCCAGATCGAGGAGGTTGATCAAGCTGATTCCGATGATCGGAAGTCCAAAGATTCTACTTCTGAATTGAAGAAGAAGAAGAAGGACAAACAAGGAGGGAAAGATCGCAGAGGTTGCTACAAGAGGAGGTAATTAATTAAGTATTTTTTAATGTTGTGTTTGATTGGGTTTAGATTTGGTATGGCACATACCATTTTCATATATGATTACAAGAACATATCATTAAAACTAAAGTGAGAGCTTTAAGATTAAAAACAAAAAAAAGTCTTCAACTATAGAAGTATGTCACTAGAAATGGGTCAATAATATTGTAGCAACTTATCCTAAATTCCTAGTTAATTACCATCACATATATTATGCATGTTTAAATCAAACTAATGAGCTTAATTTGGGGTTTGCAGGAAAACCTCAGGTTCATGGATGAGAGAATCTGCAACAGTGGAAGATGGTTGTGCATGGAGGAAATATGGGCAGAAGAATATACTCAATTCAAAGTATCCAAGGTATATTAAGGATTTCTCGGCCCAAAATTGTAATATTTTTCAAGTGAAATGCATGTCAAAACATAATTTCAAATTTTAAATATTATTTTTTTCAACTTAACTCCAAATATTACTTCAAAAACTATAATCTTTATGCTTCAACTTATGTGAATCTATTTTTTTTAGTCTGTGCCAAAAAAAATGACCCTTTTTCTTATTTGAAAATAATTTACATTTATGGAATGATTTATAACCACACAAAATATATGTCGGAGCACGACATATATTAGGTTCTTTCCTAATATAATTTTTATGCCCATACGCGTACTAAATATACTCAATCGACTAGCTTCTTCCTTCCCCCCCCCCCC
>MCJB01023267.1:127515-138482 GCA_002018475.1 Nicotiana obtusifolia | reverse complement strand
CCCCCCCCCTTTTTTTTTTGGAGCACGACAAATTAGGTTCAACTTTTTTTTTGGTTAACAGTCCGAATTTTTCAAACACAGATACTATCTTTCTAATTAATATTAATATTAAAAAAATGCTGAGATCATTGGAGAAAAAGTGTTTTAATTACTAAAGGATATAACCTTATCGATTTTGTAAATAGAATTTTATATTTGTCATAACTTGTAGTAGGTCACATGTTTTATTGATCCGTTTGCTAATCCTATTTTTTGTATGGACATTACATTTAGTAGTTAAGTATATATTTTAAGTAACTTGATGATGATGTAAATTCTTTTACAGCACCAGTGTTAAAATAGCTAAACTTAGTGAAACTAATGTTGGCCTCTTTGTGGATAATTATAGGTGCTACTTTAGGTGCACCCACAAGTACGATCAAGATTGCAGGGCCGCAAAACAAGTTCAAATAATTCAAGAAAATCCAATCATTTACCACACCACATACTTTGGGCAACACACTTGCAACTCAGTAAAGATTCCAAAGCATGAAATGGAATCTCCTTCTTTTGAAGTAAAACAAATAATATTGCCTAGCAGTGATACTATTGACAGTAGTCATGATTCTACAGTGAAAGAAGAAGATCAAGAAATTAAGGTACAAAGTGATGTATCATCAACCATGGATTCCAACCTATGGCAGGATTTTGCTCATGATTCTATAATGGCTGGTCATTCTTCTTATTTTGAACGAGTTATTTCTAGTGATATGGAGGATTTTGATAAATTTAGTGACTTTCACTTTGATGAGGCCATAGAGTTTTCTTGATTGTTAATCCTTGTAGCTAACGTTGTAAAATAAATAATTCTGCACTATTTTGTTAGTATTTCCAAATGGAAATCCTTTTTTTAAGTTTTATTTTGTAACTTTTGGCCACTAACATGAAATTACTGTGACTTAATCCTCATTTAAGATTCACTTAGTATCGATAAATTTTATTTGATATTTTAATAATCAAACAAAGCCTACAGTATTACACTCTCGCAAGGATAATCAACGATGATTGCAATAATCGTACCCATCATATATCTAATCCCGCGAGATGAAATGTACATAGCTTCTCCTGAGTCCTAATTGTACTTTTCTGCTTTTGTTGTACTTATCTTTTACTAAGTTGTACTTTGAAGTGCACGAGAAGATAGAAGTAAAGTAAAAATTAACGATTGTCTTTTCACACAAACATTTGAATTAGGTTCAAGATTAAATTATTGCCTGGAAGGCTATATCAATGTCCCACCAGCTAATTAGTTTGGCATATAAGATATCGATATTTATCTATTTATTTATTTATTTATTTATTTATCTATGCTATATTAAAAGCACGAAAATATTTAACAAAATGTCGTTCGTTTTTTTTATTCTTTTAAAAATAACTTTCACATTGGACAAAATTATAATTTAAATTATTTGTCTAATATTTACGACCTTAAAATCAAATTAAAAAATTATTAAATTTTTTTCTTATTTGAATTAGGTAAAAATTCTTAATATTTAGGACTTTAAAGTTCATTAAAATGTTACCTTATATGAGCATTGCTTTAAAGAAATGACACTAGATTTCGGTCATATTTCCTTATTGGAATCAAATTGTAAATGTTATCCCATAAAACTGACAAGTAAATGAGTCTCAGTCAAGATCTAACATTGTAATTTCTTCATTCGAAAACGAATAATTTTTACGGATCTTCCATATATTTAGGAATTCTTAAATTAGAAAGAATACGCCAATTACACAGTATAAGAATAGAATATCAGAAGTATACAAGTAGGTCGCCCTCCCTGCCGATTCAACTTCTCTTATTTGCCGTTAATTTCAATAATTTTTATCTATAAAACCCTTAGCTAAATGTCGTTTGTCTTTTTTATCCTTTAAAATTAGATTTCATGCTAGACAAAATAATCATTTTAATTTGTTTTATCATATTTAAGAATAATTACTTAATAGAAAACAACCGTTCTAACGGTTACAAAATAAAAAATAAACAAATACTAACAAGGAAGCAATATTCTCAAAATTTAGAGTAATGTGTAAACTACAGCTCATTAATTTAAAAATTAAATAGTTTATGGAAAGCAAATTTTACTTGAATTTTAAAGTTCTAAATATTAGGACTTATTATATAGTTCAAATAAGAAAAGATTTAATAACAATAATAAAGTTATGGTATATTTTAAAATTTTAAATATTAGATAAATAATTAAATGACCTTTTTATTTAGTGTGAACACTATTTTTAAAGGGTAAAAAAGACATTCAATTTGTTTGCCGGTTTCATTGACCAAAGAGTTGATAGCAAGGATCGGTGTCGGTGTGGACACACATAGATCTTCGTACTAACGAAAAATTTTGAAACGAGACTCTGATTTAAAAAAAAATTATACTTATTGAGATGGGATACACGCGCAACGCGTGTACCAAAAAACTAGTACTATGTTAAAAGCATGAAAGCCCTTAGTGAAATTTCGTTTACCTTTTTTAGCCATTAAAAATAAGTTTTACATTGGACAAAACTATAAATTAAATTATTCCCCTAATATTTAAGAATTTAAATTCAAATAAAATTTTGGTTATAAAATCTTTCCTTATTTGAATAATTTAGGAAGTCCCAATATTTAGGACATATAGTAAACTAAGATCTTTTCTTATAAATGGAAGTTACAATTAATTTTTAGTATTTTCATTGTTTTAGTAAAAGAAAAAGAAGAAAATAATAAGAAGGTATTTAATATTTGTAAGAATATTCACGCCTTCCTATTATCTTCAAATAGGAATAGTGCTACCGGTGATACTTAAGAATTTGTAACACTGTAGGAGTTTACAATATATATCTATATCTATATTTATCTATCTATCTATCTATTATGTACGACGCCCTTTATGAAATATCATTTATTTTTTTTACCCCTTAAAAATACTGTTCACACTGAATAAAATTATTATTTATTTATTTTTCTAAATTTAAAGTTAACTAAAGTTTTAGTATTAATTAATGTTTTCTTTATTTGAACTATATTGAAAGTCATACTATTTAAGAATTCATGATTTTTATTAGTTTATATCGATTTAATAATAATACGATGTCTTTCCTGTTAAGTTTTCTATTTTTAATAGTAGTATATACGGGAACTCCTAATAATTATGACGAATATATTATTATATATTTAGAGGTCGCCAATTTGCTCCACTCTGGAATATAATTGTCATGATCCGGAATCTCACTCTTGGGATCGTGTGGTGCCTAATATTTTATTTACTAGGCAAGTCAAATTTAGCTAAATTACTTAATCAGTTTTAACAACTCAAATCAAAATATTAATAATAATTAACTGTAAAAGTCTGAAGTTGATTGATAAAATACCAAAAGGCATGATCTAAACATATCCCAGAAATTGGAGTCACGAATACATGAGCATCTTGTGGCACAGCATCACCCTTTGTGCTTTTACTCTCGTCCTCACTATGTAATATCATAAATAAAATGGCACAACATCACCCTTCGTGATTTTTCCTCACCATGTAATATCATAAATAAAATGGCACGCATCACTCTTCGTGCTTTACTCTCAAGCTCGCATGATGTGGCAAATGATAATAAGAAATCAAATGTACGATATCGCCCTTCATGCTTTAATCCTCACAATCTCTCAATAAATAATATTGTATGCAAATAAGGCATGACAATACCCTTCGTGCTTTTCACTCTTCCTCACCGAGCAATAATATTAATCCAAATAACAAAACAAGGTGGGAAGCTATGTCACTTCAATCTCAGTGTAATGATAATTGATCTCAACTTTCAAAATCCGAACAACTTCAAAATAAGCCATAGATATGAAAAACAATCAATTAAAGAAGTAATAATCTAACTACGACATGGAAAACATAATCATGAAAACGACATAATACAATAAAATAATTTTCACTCGCATGCTTTACCCAATAATAACGTATATATACTCGTCACCTTCAATATACGTCGTTCTTGCACATAATTCACATAGCAATTAAACCAACAAGTTCTAATCCCTCAAATCAAAGTTAACCACAACACTTACCTCACTCCGCAACCAAGTCAATCAACCAACCACGACCTTGCTTTTGAAACAAGCCTCCAAACCAATCAAATCTAACCAATTATCGATCAAACACTTTCAAAATAAGCTTTAGAAACTACTCACGAGTGAAAAAGTTTCAATCTTTAATGAATTTGGAAAAAGTCAACAAAAGTCAACCCCAAACCTGCTTGGTCAAAACCTGAGATTCCGACCAAAACACGATTACCCATTCACCCCCGAGCCCGATAATGTGATTTGTTTCGAAATTCGACCTTAATTTGAGGTCTGAATCTCAATCTTACAATCCCCAATTTCTACCCCAAATCCTTAATTTTTACCATGGGAATCCTAGATTTGATGTTGAAAACACATGAAAAGTATTAGGTAACTGAAAGAAAATAGATCAAAGTTGCTTACCAATGATTTTGGGAAGAAAAATCTCTTGAAAGTGTTTAGGGTTGATAAATGGTGTAAAATGAGCTAAGTCTCGATTTTTCCCATTTTTACCCACGTGCGGATGTCGCAATTGCGAGCTTGACTTTGCAAATTGGGGCAACCCCGACATGACTTAGGTCACTGTCTTGGCGTGACAATCCAAAATGGCGTGATAAGGTGACAGTCAATCCATACACAAGATAACATCAAAGTCCACTATATCAAGAAGTAGAAGGTCAACCCTAGTCTCAAAACTTCCGATAGAAACCACACACGAGCGATAAACACAATCTACTACAATAGAATCTCCGACAGGCTTGGACACATAGACATGAGCACTTAAAGAATCACGGGACATAACCAATACAACAACAACAACAATAATGACGGTCCAGTAAAATCCTACTAGCGGGGTTTGGGGAGGTTAGTGTGTATGCAAACCTTACCCCTAACCCGAGGGGGTAGATAGGCTGTTTCCAATAGACCCTCGGCTCAAGAAGACAAAAAGAGGAAATATATCAGTACCATCAATAGAAACCATAGAAAAAATAACAGCATCACAAGAACCATTAAATAGATGATAAGCAAAACAATAACCAGTAGATAAGGCCCGACACTATAAGAAACCAAAGAGTAGTGTGAACACAACATTAATCACTAGCAGTCTAAGACAAAATCCTAACAAACTAGCCTCACTCTGGTGCGCCATAGAAATATACACAACTACCTCCTAACCTACAACCTTGATGCTCGACCTCCACAACTTCCTGTCTAGGGCCATGTCCTCGGTAATCTGAAACCACACCATGTCCTGCCTGATCAACTCTCCCCAATACTTCTTAGGACGCCTCTACCTCTCCTCATACCCACCAAAGCCAGCTGCTCACACATCCTTACCGGGGCATCTAGGCTTCTCCTCTGAATGTGCCTGAACCATTTGAGCCTCGCTTCCCGCAACTTGTCATCTATGGGGGCCACGCCCATCTTTTCTCGAATATCCTCATTTTTAATGTTGTCCATATTAGTGTGAAAGCACATCCACCTCAACATCCTTATTTCAGCTACTTTCATCTTCTGAATATTTGAGTTCTTAACTGGCCAATACTCAGCCCCATACAACATGGCCGGTCTAACCATCGCTCTATAAAACTTACCTTTGAGTATCAGTGGTACTTCCTTTTCACACAGGACTCCAGACGCTAATCTCCACTTCATCCACCCCACCCCTACACGGTGTGTGACATCCTCGTTGATTTCTCCATCCTCTTGTATAACCGACCCAAGTTACTTGAAACTTCCCCTCTTGGGGATGACCTGTGATTCAAGCCTCGCTTCCAATCCCGCTTCTGTCTACTCGGCTGCTGAACTTGCACTCCAGGTATTCCGTCTTAGTCCTGCTCAACTTGAAACCCTTAGACTCAAGGGCCCGTCTCCAAACTTCCAGCCTCTCGTTGATGCCGCCTCGCGTATCATCAATAAGAACTATGTTGTCAGTGAATAACATATACCATGGCACCTTCCCTTGAATATGGTGTATTAGTGCATCCATCACACGGCAAATAAGAATGCGCTGAGCACAGATCCTTAGTGTATCCCCATAACAACCTAAAATGGCTCTGAATCGCCTCCCACTATCCTAACCCGACTCTTAGCTCCATTATACATGTCCTTAATCACCTTAATGTAAGCAATCGACACACTTTTTGCCTCAAGGCATCTCCATAGAACCTCTCTAGGAACCTTGTCATACGCTTTCTCCAGATCAATAAACACTATGTGTAGATCCTTCTTCCTATCCCTGTACTATTCCACCAACCACCTAATAAGGTGGATATCTTCCGTAGTAGAATGCCCAGGCATGAACCCGAACTAATTATCGGATATAGACACCGTCCTCCTCAAACTCACTTCTACCCCCCTCTCCCAAACTTTCATAGTATGACTCAGTAATTTGATACACCTATAGATATTACAACTCTGGATATCACATTTGTTCTTGTACAACGGAACTACCGTACTCCATCTCCACTCCTTCGGACGAGGCATAACTAGATATGAAGCAGAATAGGATGACACATATGAATAAGTAGAGCCCGGATCAAATAAAACTGAGGCATCCCTATGGCAAACCGGAACAATACATGTGATGACGACATCATATGAATCTGACTCAGGTATAGCTAGAAATGCATAAAAACGGGGCTAGGCCCCGCCACTCTGACCTTCGCCTCTTAGACGGCCTCTAGCTAGCTGGCCTCCACCTTTAAAGGTCTGACCTCCACCTTTAATGGCCTCACCTCCACCTCTAGCAGCCTGACCCTTGCCTCTAGATGGTTGAGCGGGAGGTGCAGAAACTAGTATCGAAACCATGGCACGAGAACCCTAATGTGGCATGCTGCCCTGTGACCTAGGGCAAAACCTCGCGACGTGCCTCAGATCTCCATAAGTATAACAAGTCCTTGGTTGCTGTGACTGTTGACCCTAGAACGACCCTGTCGACCTGAATAACCAACTTGATAACTCTGGATCGGAGGTGCACTAATGAGAGCCAAAGGTGCGCTGTAGGCTAGCTGCTCAGGATGAGATCCATAAGAACCACGACTATTTTCTCGAAGCACCGTGGGATGCCTGAAGTGCTGACTGAATCGGCCTGGGAGGATGGCCTCTACCAAATGAACCCCTTCTTCCAGACGAGGCACCACTAAAACCATCAAAATGATGAGGCCTCTTCTCAAATACTGCCTCTCTACCCTGACCACGAATCATCTCGATCCGTCTAGCAATCTCTACTGCCCATTGGAAAGAAATATCATCCCCAGTCTCCTTGGCCATCTGTATCCCGATACCAAAGGCAAGACCATCAATGGATCTCCTCACTCTCTCCCTCTCAGTAGGAAGCAAGACAACTGCATAGTGAACTGACTCGACGAATCTGGTCCGATACTGGGTAACTGTTATGCTACCCTACTGAAGGCGCTCAAACTGCCTGCGGTACTCCTCTCTCAGAGTAAAAGGAACGAACTTCTCCAAAAATAGCTACAAAAACTGATCCCAAGAGAATGGCGGTGAACTTGCTGGTCTTCCCTGCACATAATCCTACCACCACCTTTTGGCAATACCGGTCATCTGAAATACTATAAAGTCGACTCCATTGGACTCCACAATACCTATGTTGCGCAACACCTCGTGGCAACGGTCTATGAAATCCTGTAGGTTCTCAAAAGGTGTGCCACCAAAGCGAATAGGAAATAACTTTGTGAACTTGTCCAATCTCATCAATCCCTCAGAAGACATCGCGAGCCTCTCTTCAGTCTGTGTAGCAACAATAGGCTAAGGCACTCCAACTGGCGGAACTACTGGATTCTGATATCTGTAAGCAACACGCTCTGGTGTATGAGTAGCAGGAGTCTGCGCTCCTACTCCAGCCTGAGAGACAGTTGGTGCCACTAAGAATGCACCGGTCAGGGCCACGCTGTCACGACCCAAAATCCTAACCTGTCGTGATGGCGCCTATTATAGTACTAGGCAAGCTGATATTTATGAAATAACTCCAACACTTAACAAAAAATGGATTTAAAACAGTTTAAAATAATAAAACTCTGCATCAACAGGATAGAAAATCCAAAACACAATGCGAAAATTCCCAATATCGGGGTGTCACTGAGTACATGAGCTTCTAAATATCACAAGTCTGGAATATACTATCTATCATAGTCTGAAACTAATTACAATAAGTGAAAGGGTAGGGAAGGAGAAACAAGGTCTGCGAAAACGCCGAGCAGCTACCTCGAAATCTCCGTAAGGTCAACTGCGCAGTGAATCAACACCCACCGTGTCCAGAAATACCTGGATCTGCACACGAAGTGCAGGGTGTAGCGTGAGTACAATCAACTCAGTAAGTAACAAGACTAAATAAAGAACTGAAAGTAGTGACGAGCTTTATAATTATAGTTCAATTACGATGATTTTAACATAGGAAGGTAGGCATGCTTTCAAGTTTGATAAATTAGGTCAAACAGATATTTCATGACAAATTTAAGTGAAACAGAGTGTAATATCTTTCAGAGTTTCAAGACAGTGATACATGATAGCTAAGTGCAACAATAATGAAACTAACAAATCCTCTCAGGGCCACAGTCACTCAGCCCTCCCATTCACTCAGCACTCGGTATTCACACTCAGTAGGTACCTGCGCTCACTGGGGGTGTGTGCAGACTTCGGAGGGGCTTCTTCAGCCCAAGCGCTATAATCCGCATGGACAACTCACCTGCTGCACGAATAACTTACGTGCTGTAGTATCAATATCTAGTTCCGCACGGACAACTCCCGTGCTGCATGGACAACTCACGTGCTATTGTATAAACATCTGGATCCTCACGGACAACTCACGTGCTATAGTATCAATATCTCACAATTAGGCCCTCGGCCTCACTCAGTCATCAATCTCTCCACTCTCTCGGGCTCTCAGTAATCATGAAAATCAGCCCACACAAAAATGATACAATGTATCAACAAGGAACAATAGAGACTGAGATATGATATGCAAGTAAAATTGAGACTGAGTACAACACAACAATTTAGCAGATAGATTAACATGTACACGACCTCTGAGGGGCCCTTCAGTACCAACACATGGCCTAAGCATGATTTCTAACAGGGTTTGCAGCTCAATTACTATTTCACATGAAGAATTTACAGATGTCAACAGGTTAATCATCCATACAGTTCTACAGAATGGACCAAGTCCCAATTCCTACGGTGCACGCCCACATGCCCGTCACCTAGCAAGTGAGTCACCTCAATACTAATCACATGATACATAATACGGGGTTTCAAACCCTCAGAACCAAATTTAGAACTGTTACTTACCTCAATCCAAGCAAATCTCTGCTCCAACACACCCATGCCTTGCAAAGCAGCCTCCAAATGCCTCGAATCTACCCACAAACAGTACAATACAATCAACACGGGTTAAAGGAACAATTTCACTAGAAAATACGAAGGTATTAATCAAAAATCAGAAATCGGCTCAAAGCCGGCCCCCGGGCCCACGTCTCAAAATCCGACAAAAGTCACAAAACACAAAAATCCATTCAACTACTAGTCTAACCATACCAATTTTATCAAAATCCGACACCAAATTGTCACCCAAAATTCCCAAATCAAACTCTCCCAATCCCCAGCCTCAAACTCCAAATTTGCACCTTAAATATACACCAAATAGGTGGAAAAATTAATGAGGAAACACGATTATTGATAAAAAATGAGCACAAGAGACTTACCTCAAATACCCTCGAAAACCCTCTCAAGAATCGCCGAAACCCGTGCTTGAAATGTTAAAATGAAGCCAAATTCGCTAACCCTTGAATTTATATGTTCTGTCCAGTCCTTCTGCTTCTGCGGCCACTTACCCACTTCTGCACTTTCGCAGGAGCGACCCTTTGCCCGCTTCTGTGGTTCCCTCCGCACCTATGGCCCAATCTTCCGTTTCTACGGACTCACTTATGCGAGCACCAAGCCGCTTCTGCGGACCAGGCCCATCTTCCCAATTCCGCTTTTGCGGTCCCCCTGCTGCATCTGCGGTCACGCAGATGCGGAATTGCCCATCGCACTTGTGCGCCTTTCGCTTCTACGCACCTCTCACTGCACCTACGGCCACATAGGTGTAGAAAACTCCTCGCACATGCGACCATCTGCACACTCCCCTCCAAACAGCATCTGCGCATCACAGCCCGTACCTACGAGCTCACACCTGCGATCAATGCTCCGCAGGTGCGGTTACACCAACTGAGGTCCAACTTCAACAATCACTCAGCTTCAACTTTTGATCCGTTAACCATCCGGAATCAACCCGAGGCCCCCGGGACCTCAATCAAACATACCAACAAGTCCTAAAACCTCATATGAACTTAGTCGAGTCCTCAAATCACATCGAACAACATCAAAAACACGAATCGCACCCCAATTCAAGCCTATTGAAACTAAGGAATTCCAACTTCTACACACAATGCCGAAACCTATCAAATCGTGTCCGAATGACCCTAAATTTTTGCACATAAGTCTCAAATGACATTACGAACCTATTCCAACTTCCGGAATCAGAATTCAACCCTGATAACAAAAAGTCCGCTCCCGGTCAAACTTCTCAAAAATTCAACTTCCGCCTTTTCAAGCCTTGTTCAACTACGAACCTCCAAATCACAATTCGGATACGCTACTAAGCCCAAAATCACCCAATGCAGCTAACAAAACCATTAAAACTCCATTTCGGAGTCGTTTACACAAAGATCAACATTGGGTCAATCATTTCAACTTAAGCTTTCCACCTTGAGACCAAGTGTCTCAATTCATTCCAAAATCTCTCCAGACCCGAACCGACTACCCCAGCAAGTCATATAATAGCTATAAAGTAGAAAAAGAGCAGTAAATGGGGGGC
>MCJB01023267.1:88232-127463 GCA_002018475.1 Nicotiana obtusifolia | reverse complement strand
GGGGGGGGGGAGGGGGGAACGAGGCTACAACTCTCAAAATGACCGGCCAGGTCGTTACATCCTCCCCCTTTTAAACAAATGTTCGTCCTCGAACGGGTCTAGAAACGTACCTGGAGTTTCAAATAGGTGTGGATATCTGCTCCACATCTCCCGCTTGGTCTCCCGAGTAGCCTCTTCAACTGGCTGACCTCTCCACTGCACCTTTACTGAAGCTATGTTCTATGACCTCAACTTTTGAACCCGCCGATCCAAAATGGCCACCAGCTCCACATCATAAGTCAGATCACTATCCAACTGAACAGTGCTGAAATCCAAAACATGATACGGATCGCCCACATACTTCCGGAGCATAGAAACATGAAACACTAGATGCACACTTGACAAACTAGGTGGCAAGGGAAGCTTGTAAGCCACCTCCCCAATCCTCTGAAGTACCTCAAACGACCCAATATATCGAGGGCTCAACTTGCCCTTTTTTTCAAACCTCACAGCACCCTTCATGGGTGAAACCTTGAGCAGGACCTTCTCCCCAAAAATGTAAGCAACATCACGGACCTTCGTGTTGGCATAACTCTTCTGTATATAGTGTGCCATTCGAAGCCGCTCTTGAATCATCTTAACCTTGTGCAAAGCATCCTGGACCAAGTTAGTACCCAATAGCCTAGCCTCACCAGGCTCAAACCAACCCAGCAGAGATTTACACCGTCTCCCATATAAAGCCTCATACAGCGCCATCTGAATGCTCGACCGGTAGCTGTTGTTGTAGGCAAACTCCATAAGCGGTAGAAACTGATCCCAAGAACCCTCAAAATCAATGACACAAGCGCATAGCATGTCCTCCAATATCTAAATAGTGCACTCGAACTGTCCGTTCGTCTAAGGGTGAAATGCTGTACTCAGCTCAACTTGGGTGCCCAACTCTCACTGCACGACTCTCCAAAACTGCGATGTAAACTGTGTGCCTCGATCTAAAATGATGGAAACTGGCACATCGTGAAGGCGAACAATCTCCCGGATGTAAATCTCAGCCAACCGCTCTGAAGAATAAGTAGTCCCAACTAGATTGAAGTACGCGGACTTGGTCAGCCGATCCACAATCACCCAAATAGCATCGAACTTCCTCAAAGTCTGTGGGAGCCTAACTACAAAATCCATGGTGATCCGCTCCCATTTTCACTCTGGAATATCTATCCTCTGATGTAACCCACCCGGTCTCTGATGCTCATACTTCACTTGCTGACAGTTGAGGCACCGAGCTACAAACTCCACTAAATGCTTCTTCATTCTGCTCCACCAATAATGTTGTCACAAGTCCTGATACATCTCCGCGGCACCCGGATGAATGGAATACCGCGAACTGTGGGTCTCCTTCAAGAATCAACTCATGTAGCCCATCCATATTAGGCACACAGATCTGACCCTGCATCCTCAATACCCCATCATCCCCACTAGTAACATCTCTGGAATCACTATGCTGAACCGTGTCCCTCAGGACAAGCAATGGGGATCATCATACTGGCGCTCTCTGATGCGATCATATAAGGAAGACCGAGATACAACACATGCTAGAACCCGACTGGGCTCCGAGACGTCTAATCTCACGAACTGGTTGGCCAAGGCCTGAACATCAACTGCAAGAGGTCTCTCACCAACAGGAATGAATGCAAAGCTACCCATACTCACCGCCTTTCTACTCAAGGCATCGACCACAACATTGGCCTTTCCGGGATGATACAAAATAGTGATATCATACTCCTATAGCAGCACCAACCATTTTCGCTGCCTCAAATTTAGATCCTTTTGTTTGAGAAAGTATTGGAGACTCTGATAATCTGTAAACACATTATAAGACACACTGTAGAGATAATGCCTCCAAATCTCCAATGCATGAACAATGGCAGCTAACTTCAAATCATGGACATGGTAGTTCTTCTCAACTGGCGCGAAGCATAAGCAATCACTCTACTCTCCTACATTAAGACACATCCAATACCGATTTGAGAAGCATCACAATACACTGTAAAAGAGTAGAAGTGAAGGTAAAACTAGAACTGGAGCTGTGGTCAAGGCAGTCTTGAGCTTCTGAAAGTTCTCCT
Organism: Nicotiana obtusifolia; assembly: GCA_002018475.1. Classification (NCBI taxonomy): domain Eukaryota; kingdom Viridiplantae; phylum Streptophyta; class Magnoliopsida; order Solanales; family Solanaceae; genus Nicotiana; species Nicotiana obtusifolia. The sequence goes on along the minus strand of MCJB01023267.1, from coordinate 125,367 downwards.
TACACTCATCCGACCACCTGAAAATAACACCCTTTTGGGTCAACTTGGCCAAAGGCGATGCAATAGATGCGAAACCCTCTACGAAGCGACGATAATAATCGGCCAAGCCGAGAAAGCTCCGAATCTCCGTAGCTGAGGATGGTTGGGGCCAACTCTGAATCACCTTTATCTTCTTTGGATCCACCTAAATCCCATCACTAGACACCACGTGCCCCAAGAATGCCACTGAACTAAGCCAAAACTCACATTTGGAGAACTTGGCATAAAGCTTCTCCTCCCTTATCTGCCGCAACACAATCCTCAAATGCTGGGCACGCTCCTTCTGGCTACGAGAGTACACCAGGATATTATTAATGAACACTATGACAAACGAGTCAAGATAAGGCTGGAATACTATGTTCATCAGATACATGAATGCTGCGGGGGGCCCTGGTCAGCCCAAAGGACATCACGAGGAATTCATAATGACCATAACGGGTCCTGAATGCTGTCTTTAGAATGTCCGAGTCACGAATATTCAACTAGTGACACCCAAACCTCAAGTCAATCTTAGAGAACATCCTTTCTCCCTGAATATGGTCAAACAAATCATCAATACGCGGCAAAGGATACTTGTTCTTGATTGTGACTTTGTTCAGCTACCTATAATCAATGCACATCTTCATAGTACCATACTTCTTCTTCACAAACAGAACCGATACACCCCAATGTGACACACTAGGCCTAATAAACCCCTTATCAAAGAGTTCCTGAAGTTGCTCCTTCAATTCCTTCAACTCAGCTGGTTCCATACGATACGAAGGACTAGAAATAGGCTGAGTGCCCGGCACCAAGTCAATACCAAAGTCAATATCCCTGTCGGGCGCATAATGCCTGGCAAGTCTGCAAGAAATATATCCGGGAAATCTCGCACCATCGGAACTGAATCAATAGTAGGGGTATCAACACCAACACCCCTCACAAAGGCCAAATAAGATAAGCAACCCTTTCCAACTATCCACTGGGCCTTCAAATATGAAATCACTCTGCTGGGAACATAGTTTAGAGAACCTCTCCACTCAATCCTTGGCAACCCCGGCATTGCCAACGTCACGGTCTTAGCGTGACAATCCAGAATAGCGTGACATGGAGACAATCAATCCATACCTAAGATCATGTCGAAGTTCACCATAATAAGAAATTAGAGATCAACTCTAGTCTCCAATCCCCCAATAGTCACTACACACTACCGATATACATGGTCCACAACAATAGTATTGCTAGGCATAATGCCGCCCGACAGGGATATTGACTTTGGTATTGATTTTGTGCTGGGCACTCAGCCTATTTCTATTCTTTCGTATTGTATGGAACCAGCTGAGTTGAAGGAATTGAAGGAGCAGCTTTAGGAACTCTTTGATAAGAGGTTCATTAGGCCTAGTGCGTCACCTTGGGGTGCTCCTGTATTGTTTGTAAAGAAGAAGGATGGTTCTATGCGAATGGGTATTGATTATCGCCAGTTGAACAAGGTTACAGTGAAGAACAAGTACCCATTGCCACGTATTGATGACCTATTTGATCAGCTTCAGGGTGATAAGGTGTTCTCTAAGATCGACTTGTGTTCAGGCTATCATCAGTTGAAGATTCGGGAGCCGGATATCCCGAAGACTGCTTTCAGGACTCGGTATGGTCATTACAAGTTCCTTGTGATGTCTTTTGGGCTAACCAACGCCCCAACAACATTCATGCACATGATGAATAATGTATTTCAGCCCTATCTTGACTCCTTCATCATTGTGTCTATTGACGACATTCTGGTGTACTCCCAGAGCGGGGAGGATCATGAGCAGCACCTGAGTGCTGTGCTCCTGACCTTGAGAGAAGAGAAGTTGTATGCAAAATCTTTGAAGTTTGATTTCTGGCTAGATTTAGTGGCATTTTTGGGCCATGTGGTATCGAGTGAGGGGATCAAGGTAGATCCAAAGAAAATTGAAGCAGTATATAGTTGGCCCAGACCATCCTCAACTACGGAGATTTGGAGTTTTCTTCTCTTGGCAGGATATTACCATCGATTAGTAAAGGGTTTCTTGTCCGTTGCAGCACCTATGACCAGATTGACCCAGAAAGGTGCTCTGTTCAGGTGGACTGAGGATTGTGAGGAGAGCTTTCAAAAGATCAAGACTGCTTTGACTACAACCCCAGTGTGGGTGTTGCCTACTGGTTTGGGGTGCTATACCGTTATCATATGCGTCGCGCATTGGTCTTGGCGCAGTGTTGATGTAGGACGTTAGGGTGATTGCCTACGCGTCTAGACAGCTGAAGGTGCATGAGAAGAACTATCCTGTCCACGACCTCGAGTTAGCAGCTATTGTTCATTCTTTGAAGATCTGGCGGCAGTGTTTGTATGGTGTTCCTTATGAGGTTTTCACCGCTCACCGGAGTCCGCAGCACCTGTTTCAACAGAAGGATCTTAACTTGCGGCAGCGGAGATGGTTGGAGTTGCTTAAGGATTATGACATCACCATTCTCCATCATCCCGGGAAGGCCAATGTGGTGGCCGATGCCTTGAGTCGTAAGGCGGATAGTTTGGGCAGTTTAGCATATTTATCAGTAGTGGAGAGGCCTCTAGCCTTAGATGTTTAGGCCTTGGCCAACCAGTTCGTCAGATTGGATATTTGCGAGCGGAGCAGAGTGTTGGCGTGTGTGGTTTCTCAGTCTTCTCTCTATGATCGTATCATGGAGCGTTAGTATGATGACCCCCATCTGCTGGTCCTTAAAGACACGGTTCAACACGGTGATGCCAAGGAGGTCACTATTGGAGATGACGGTGTATTACGGATGCGGGGCAGGCTGTGTGTGCCTAATTTCGATGTGTTACGTGAGTTGATTCTCCAGGAGGCTCACAATTCACGGTACTCCATTCATCCAGGTGCCGCAAAGATGTATCAGTATTTGAGGCAGCACTATTGGTGGAGGCGGATGAAGAATGATATAGTGGGGTTTGTAGCTCGGTGCCTCAACTGTCAGCAGATGAAGTATGAGCATCAGAGACCGGGCGGATTGCTTCAGAGGTTAGAGATTCTAGAGTGGAAATGGGAGCGGATCACCATGGATTTTGAAGTTGGGCTCCCCGGGACTTCAAGGAAGTTTGATGCTATTTGGGTGATTGTGGATCAGCTGACCAAGTCCGCGCACTTCATTCCAGTTGGGACTACTTATTCTTCGAAACGGTTGGCTGAGATTTACATCTGAGATATTGTTCGCCTACACGGTGTGCCAGTGTCCATCATTTTAGATCGGGGCACACAATTTACATTGCAGTTTTGGAGAGCCGTGTAGAGAGAGTTGGGCACCCAGGTGGAGTTGAGCATAATAATTCACCTTCAGAAGGATGGACAGTCCGAGCACACTATACAGATATAGGAGGATATGCTACGCTCTTGTGTCATTGATTTTGGAGGTTCTTGGGATCAATTTCTGCCACTTGCAGAGTTTGCCTACAACAATAGCTACTAGTCAAGCATTCAGATGGCTCCGTATGAGGCTTTGTATGGGGAGACGGTGTAGATCTCTGGTGAGTTGGTTTGAGCCTGAGGAGGCTAGTTTATTTGGTACTGACTTGGTCCAGGATGCTTTAGACAAGGATAAGATGATTTAGGAGCGGCTTCGCATGGCGCTGTCTAGACAGAAGAGTTATGTCGACTGGAAGGTCCGTGATGTTGCTTACATTGTTGGGGAGAAGGTACTGCTCAAGGTTTCACCCATGAAGGGTGTTATGAGGTTCGGGAAGAAGGGCAAGTTGAGTCCTCGGTATATTGGGCCATTTGAGGTACTTCAGAGGATTGAGGAAGTGGCTTACAAGGTTTCCTTGCCACCTAGTTTGTCGAGTGTGCATCCAGTATTTCATGTTTCTATGCTCCGGAAGTATGTCAGCGATCCGTCTCATGTTTTGGATTTCAACACAGTTCAGTTGGATGGTGATCTGACTTATGATGTGGAGCCGGTGGCCATTTGGGATCGGCAGGTTCGAAAGTTGAAGTCAAAGGACGTAGCTTCAGTAAAGGTGCAGTGGAGAGGTCAACGTGTTGAGGAGGCCACTTGGGAGACTGAGCTGGCGATGCGAAGTAGATATCCATATCTATTTGTGGCTCCAGGTATGTTTCCAGACCCATTCAAGGACGAACGCTTGTTTAAGAGGGGGAGGATGTAACGACCCAGCCAGTCGTTTTAAGAGTTGTAGCCCTGTTCCCCCATTTACTTATTATTTTATACCTTATAGCTGCTATGTGACTTGCCGGGGTAGTCGGTTCAGGTCAGGTTAGATTTCAAAATGAAATGAGACACTTAGTCTCGAGGTTGAAAGCTTAAGTTGAAATAATTGACCGGATGTTGATCTTTGAGTAAACAACTCCAGAACGGAGTTTTGATGTTTTCTTTAGCTCCTTTAGGTAATTTTGGAGTTAGGAGCGTGTCTGGATTGTGATTTGGAGGTCCGTAGTGGAATTAGGCTTGAATTGGCGAAAGTTGGAGTCTTTGGAAAGTTTGACCGGGAGTGGACTTTTTGATATCGGGGTCGGATTCCTATTTCGGAAGTTGGAGTAGGTCCGTGGTGTCATTTGTGACTTGTGCGCAAAATTTGGGGTCAATCGGATGTGATTTGATAGGTTTCAGTGTTGGTTGTATAAATTGAAAGGTTCAAAGTTCATTAGGCTTGAATCTATGTGCGATTTGTGTTTTTGATGTTGTTTGAGATGACTTGGGAGTTCAACTAAGTTCGTATTGCGTTATAGGACCCGTTGGTATGTTTGGTTGAGGTCCCGGGGGCCTCGGGTTGATTTCAGATGATTTTCGGAACAAGGTTTGAAGTTGAAAAGTTGCTGAAGATTTGCAACTGCTGGTGTAAACGCATCTACAGAGTGGGCACAGCAGGTGCGAGCGCGAAGAAGCGTGAAGAGTGCCGCAGAAGCGGGAAAGGAGGAGGTGAGCAGAGGTCGCAGGTGCGAGGTAATTTTCCGCACCTGCGTCGACGCAGATGCAGCGTTAGGGGCACACGAGTAGAATGCTCGCAGGTGCGATGGAAAATTTCACACCTGCGATTGCGCAGATGCGGGGCAAGGGTCGTAGAAGCAGAGGCGTGGTGGGTAAGTGAATTCCATAGAAGCGGAGGTTTAATTGCAGAAGCGGGTCTGCAGGTGCGGATAATTCGCCGCTGAAGCAGAATGCCTGGGCAGAACATATATAAGCGAGGGTTCCGAGATTTTCACCATTTTTAACATTTTGAACTTGGAATTTGGGCGATTTTTAAGAGGGATTTCGAAGGGATTCTTGAGGTAAGTCACTTGTGATTAAATTTCTTCAATAATTATGTTTTCCCATTGATTTTCCCACCTAGTAGGTGTGTTTTTGAGGTGTAATTTGGGGATTTGACGCTAGGGATTTGGAGAGTTGGTGTTGGGGATTTGGGTGTCGATTCGATGTCGAATTTTGATAAATTTGGTATGGTTAGACTCGTGGTTGAATGAGATTTCGAGTTTTATGATCTTTGTTGGATTCCGAGACATGGGCTGGGGGGCCAGCTTTGAGCTGATTTTGGATTTTGATTAAAAGTTCGTATTTTTCTTATGGGATTGACTCCTTAGCCCGTGTAGATTGCATTGTATTGTTTGTGGCTAGATTCGAGACGTTCGGATGCTGATTTGCGAGGCAATGGAATATTAGAGTAGGGATTTTACTCGGATTGAGGTAGGTAACAGTTCTAAATTTGGTTCTGAAGGTACAAAACCCTGTATACGTGTCATGTGTTTGGTTTTGAGGTGACGCACATGCTAGGTGACGGGCGTGTGGGCGTAAACCGTAGGAATTGCAACTTGGTCAAATTCCGTAGAATTGTGTAGTTGTATAAACTGTTGTTGCATGTACATTCTCCAGGTATTAGAGAAATTGAACCACAAATCATGTTTAGACTACGTGTTGGCATTGTAGGGACCTACAGAGGTCGTATACATGTTGAATTATATGCTAAATTGGTGTTTGCACTTAGTCACAGTTTATTTGTATATTATATCACAGTCTCTATTGTTCATTTTTGATGCATCATATCATTGTTGTCTGGGCTGCTTATTATGACTTCTAAGAGCTCGAGAGACTGGAGAGGTTGATGACTGAGTGAGGCTGAGGGATTGATTGTGAAATATTATGCTGTAGCACGTGAGTTGTCCGTGAAGCAAATAAGGCTTGGCAACACCCTTCGTGCTTTTCACTCTTTCTCACCAAGCAATAACATTAATCTAAATAGCAAAACAAGGTGGGAAGCTATAGATAATTCATAGCTTCCTCACCACTCTTACTCAGTGTAATGATGATTCATCTCAACTTTTAAAATCCCAACAACTTTAAATAAGCCATAGATATGAAAAACAAACAATTAAAGAAGTAATAATATAACTACGATATGAAAAACATAATCATAGAATCAACATAATACAATAAAATAATTTCCATCCGCATGCTTTAACCCGATAACAATATATATATACTCGTCGCTTCATATATACACCGTTTTCACACATAAATCACGTTGCAATTAGACCAACAAGTCCTAATCCCTAAAGTCAAAGTTAACCATGACACTTACCTCACTCTGCAACCAAGTCAAACAACCAACCACGGCCTTGCCTTTGAACAAGCCTCCAAACTAACAAACTCTAGCCAATTATCGATCAAAAAATTCAAAATAAGTTTTAGAAACTACTCACGAGTGAAAAATATTCAATCTTTAATGAATTTAAAAAAGTCAATAAATGTCAACCCCCGGACCTGCTTGTTCAAAGCCCGAGATTCGGACTAAACACAATTACCCATTCACTCTCGAGCCTGGTTATGTGATTTATTTTGAAATCCGACCTTAATTTGGGTTCTCAATCTCAATTTTACAAAAAACCTCAATTTCTACCGTGGAAATCCTAGATTTGATGTTGAAAACACATGAATAGTATTGGGTAATTGAAAGGAAATATATTAAATTTGCTTACAAGGATTTTAGGAAAAATACCTTTTGAAAAATTGCCTCTAGAGTGTTTAGGGTTGAGAAATAGTGTAAAATGAGCTAAGTCCCGATTTTTTTCACTTTTGCCCAGCTGCGGATATCGCAGATACGAGAAACAGGTCGCAAAAGCGAACTGTGTCCCAGCTTGCTTTAGTCGCAATTGCGAAAAAAACTTTGCAAATGCGATTTCCCATCCAACTGAAAATGCGATCGAAGGTTCGCATTTGCTAACCTGTCTAAGCCCAGGGCTTAGTCGCAAATGCGGCCAAGCCATCACATATGTGAATCGTGGGATGTCCGCAATTGCGAATATTTGCAAAAGCGAAGACTACCCTGCCCAGTCCCCCATCGCAATTGCGAGCTTGACTTCGCAAAAGCGAGTTCGCATTTGTGAACAGGTCTTTGCAATTGCAAAACCTGCAGTCCAGCACCAGAACTGAAGCACACCAGCAGTACTTACCCTATCAAAACTCATCCAAAATGCATCCGAAACTCACTCGAGTCCCTCGGGCTCCAAACCAAACATGCACACAAGTATAATAATATTATATGAATTCGCTCATGCGATTAAAGTACCAAAATAACATCTAAAACTACAAATCAGACATCAAAACGAATGAAATTCAAAGGAAAACTCAAGAACATCTAGAATCACAACTAAGCGTCTGAATCCTATCAAACTAACTCCGATTTGCACCAAATTTTGCAAACAAGTTTCAAATGGCAAAAAGGACCAATAACAAGTCCCAAAATTAAAATTTGAACCCGATAGCCATAAAGTCAACTTGCGGTCGAACCTAAAAAATTTTCAAACTTTCATATTGCTAACTTTCTGCAAAACAAGTCAAATTAACCTAGGGACCTCCGAATTTAATTTCGGATATACATCCAAGTCCAAAATCACAATTATGGACCTACAGAAATTATCAAAACACTGATCCGGAGTTGTTTACATATAATATTGACCGTAGTCAACTCAAGTTTCTTTTAAATAAATAAAAAAATCATATTTCTTCAAATTTTTACATAAATTTTATTTGAAAAAGACACGGACTGCGCACACAAATCGAAAAAATCAAGCAGAGCTAATAGAGGTCTCAAATTACGGAAATAAGGGCTAATACTCAAAATGACTTATCAGATCATCACAATAATTAAATCCTAATTGGTGTAGAAAACTCTCAGTGCTAGGGCTTTAAATATTTATTTTACGTAATGCTTTAGTTTTTTAAATACAAAAACTTACTTGGCGTCTTATTAGTTGAAAGAAATAAAAGGAGGGTTCAACATACTTTTAAATGCTTCTTATATAAATTAACAAGTCCAACTAACATGAATTAAATTTTGGAATGAAATCTAGCGTGTCTGAATAAAAGAGACTTATAGCTCAAACTCGTCAATTCTTCATCAAAATTACTTGCTAGAAACTACTGCGAAGGGTCCGATTAATTGACTCTTTTTCACTCTTCATGATAATTTTCTTTCTTCGGGTTCAAAATTTATAGGTTCCAAGTTGAACAAACTAATTTCATTAGGGATGATTGTTTTCGCTTTTGGTTAGATAATTTTATTTTAATTTGCAGTATCTATTGAGTTAACTACTTAACGTGGCGTCTAACGAGCTAGTAACAGAAGTCTCAAACACATACTACATACGACATCAAAAGGAGTGCACGATCAAGTTCTCCGAGTTATTTTCTAAGCCGAAAAATCTTTGTAACAAGAGTACTACTTCTTCAACCAGTGGCTTTTATATCGATGCCTTAAGTACCAGAATGCTTAGAGATGATTGAGTATATTAAGATGTTTAGAATCTATATATCAAGGCATTTTTTTATTAACCTTACTTCTTACAAGTACAATATGTTTTATTGTTAGTTATATACTTTTTCCTATTCTCAATAGATTACATTGTTGGACTATTATCATCAAACTATCCAAGAGAAAATATTACTGAGATATGAAAAGGAAATACATAATCTATGCTCTCGGGAGTAGTTTGATGGTAATACAATGTTGTTCCATTCCTACATCCTTCCATGCTAATTTTTGAAATTGAAGTAATAAAATTATGAAATTAGACTACATTTTAAGTTGAATATATTTGAGATAATTCAGGACTTCTATGATATATAGTTTCTTCCTTGGTTGAGTTAGTAGGATCAACAATCATCATTGTCAGGAACTTATTTTTTCTTTATCTTTTATTTAATAACAGAAATATAGTTTTTAATTTAATATATACAATTTTAAAATTTTATATACTCATTGAGACAGGGTACACATGCATCGCGCGTACCCTAATACTACTACTATATTAAAAGCACGAAGCCCTTTAGCGAAATGCCGTTTGTCTTTTTTACCCTTTAAAAATATATTTCACACTGGACAAAATTATAATTTTAAATTATGTTCCTAATAATTTGTTATCAGTTAAATATTTGTTATTAGATTTTTCCTTATTGAACTAGGCAAGAGATCTTACTATATGGTATTATTAATTCCACTTCAATTAAGGTTCTCCAAACGTATGTACCTGTTGACATCATGACTCAAAGCAGTCTCCTTTTGATTTGTATCTTACTTAATGTCACGATTCAAAATCCGCGATAGATCGTGATGGCGCTCAACGCCACCGTTAGGCAAGCCAACGGCGAACTATCGCATTAGTTGTTCATTTTATTACTTTCGAAATCATAAATTTTAATAAGGAAGGAAATTTACACTTTTAAATCCACAGATACGTACAAAATTAGTAGTTTATAAAATAAATGAAATGCGATGATAATATATAGAACCGAAAGCATCAACTAGTATATCTCAAAATCCCGTGTCGAAAGTGCATGAGCATTCACTAAGGAGTACAATAATAATAATACATCTGTCTGAAATGTAAATAAGGCAGGACAAGGTGAATAGTATGATGGGGACTTTGTGGACAGCGATGCGTAGTCTGGAATGTAGCTCACATAAAGTCTCCTCAACAGTTGCGCCTATACGCCAGGATGATCGCTAAATGAACCTGTCAGATCCTGCACATTTAGTGAAGACGTGCAGCATGAGTACGTAAATCGACGCGTACCCAATAAGTATCTAGCCTAACTCCGGAGAAGTAGTGATGAGGGATCGACATCGACACTTACTAATGGTTCAATAAATCAATATGGTAAATCATAAACAGATAAGAAGCACAACAGTAGTTGTGAGGTAAATCCGTGACTAACACAATCTTCCAAAATTTCTTTTAACAATATCAATCTCTCAATCTCATATTCTATCTCAACAACTCAGAAATATCAAGTTCCAATATCAAACAGATAAGGAAATACCATGTCAAGTACCGGCATCAGTGGAAGGATAATCTAGTGAACTTTCTGACTGCTAGCGATACAACGCACGATTATGCCGAGATCGTACGGCCAGATCCAGAATAACGTGTACACTATCGAGGGTCGAGCAGCACGAACCATAGATGCATCTATTATACTGCTGAGGCGTTCGGCCTCGCTCCACAAGAAAGAAAGGAACTTATCGCATTACGAGACACGTGATTACAATACAGTACATGAGTATAAAATGAATGCAACCTTTACCGTTTCTCAAATAACTTGCCAACAACTCAAGGTGATAAGGCTCGGCCTAACATATATACATGTGTTTCTAAATCAATTTCAATTTATAAATTTGATTTCTTAAGCCAGCAAATATTACATGACAAAGTCCTAAGTCTACACGGACATAAACATGCTTTAACTACGTACGGACTCTCGTTAGCTCATGTGTACGTAGCACCTACAACTAGTAGCACATAACAATCACGCCACCTAGGGGTAGTTTTTCCCCACATAAGGTTAGACAGGAGACTTAGCCGATATTCCAAAATTGCCTTCTCGCGTAAAATGACCTCCGGACGGCTCAAATCTTGCCAAATTAATTACATAACATCATTAAAATTTAACGAAAATAATTCCAGATAATAAAACGTCGACTTTGAATTTTACTTTAATAAGTCAACCTGAAAGTCAATCGGGGGAACGCATCTCGGAACCCGATGAAAATTCACGAAATCTGAATACCCATTCCGATACGAGTTCAACCATACCAATTTTATCAAATTTTGGTAACGATCGACCTCCAAATCTTCATTTTTTTCGTTTTTGAAAGATTTTGCCAAAAATCTCATTTACTTCCGATTGATTCACAATAATAGATAAATATAACCATGGAATCATGAAATATAATCACTTTCGGATACAGAACACTTACCCAAGTTAAATTTGTGAAGAACTCCTCAAAATCGCCCAAAAACTGAGCTCCAAAATCCTAAACGAAAATGGAAAATTGACCAAGTTTCGATCCTTAAGTCTTTTGCCCAGGTTCGCATTTGCTGACAAAAACTTCGCATTTGAGCATGAATGGTAAACTCCAAAATAATTGTTCACAATTGCCAATATACAGTGTTCGCAATTACGAATGAACAGTGACTCACCAAAAAGCAGAAAATCCAAACTTCTCCGAAATGATCCGAAACCACCCCGAAACTCATCCGGAACCTTCCGGACTCAAATCATATATGAATTTCAATCATAAAACGCGCTACGGACCTGCTTCTGCACTCAAAACACTGAAAGAGGTCGTCTTGACCCGATGTTGAGCATGGTCAAATTCCAAATTTCTTAACTTTACTAGTCTCTCAACCAATGATCCAAAATACACCCAAGCCCCTCGGGACCCGTCAATCATACCAACAAGTCCCAAAATATGATACGAACTTAGCCGAGGCCTCAAATTACAGCAAACAACATTGAAACTGCGAATCGCGCCTCGAATCGAATTATGAGTTATGAAATTTCCAAATTTTATAATTTGCACCGAAACGTATCAAATCAATCTGGAATGACTTCAAATTTTGCACACAAGTCATAAATGACATAATGGACCTCTTCCAATTTTTGGAATCGAAATCTGAGCCCTATATCAACTAAGTCAACTTCCGGCCAAATTTATGAATATTTCAAGACTTCAACTTTCCAACTTTTCGCCAAAATGCGCCGAATTGTCCTACGGACTTCTAAATCCAAATCCAGGCATACGCCTAAGTCCGAAATCGCCATACGAAGCTATTGAAATCATAAAAATTCCATTCCGGAGTCGTTTTCTCAAAAGTCAAACCTTGGTCAAGTCTCCCAACTTAACGCTTCCGAATTGAGAATTTTACTTCCGAAACAACTCCGAACTTCCTGAAATTCAATTCCTACCACACATACAAGTCATAAAACACGAAGTGAAGCTACTAGAGGCCTCAAATCGACGAACAACGCGCTAGAGCTCAAAACGACCGGTTGGGTCGTTACACTTAAACATTCGTTGGCTTTGAATTTTTAAACTCTAATAAAGCTGTTAAGAAAATAATTAAATTTTAAAATTTCTTATAATAAAATGATGCCTGATTTTTTATACATTAAAATAGATTTTGTGTTGAACAAAATATAATTTAATTATTTTTCAAATATTTGGACTTTCAAATTAACTTAAAATTTTCAAGTTAGCTTTTAGATCAGTTTTTATCTTTTGATCATAAAATTATTATCAGATAAAAATATACTTATAATTAGACATTATTATAAATACAGTTAATATTTTAAAACTTGGGATGAGCTAATATTATGAATTTGAATCAGTAAAAAGTTTTTCTTTAATATTGAGACCAAATAATCAAGTCTTTGAACTTAACAAAAGAATATATTTGAACAGCAAAACAGTTAAAAATCCAATTTAATTTTTCTCAAATTCAACTTATAAGTAAAATTAATTTTCAAGTTAACAAAACACTTAGGATACAAAACTATCCATAGGAAAAGCATTGGGGTGAAAGCAATTACAAAAAATAGAGTAAAATCCGTTATATAATATCAAGAGTCAAATTGATATAAATATAAATTTAAAGCAATAAGGATAAGCGAGTAGAAGATAAAATGAATTCTAAATGGGTTGTCATTTATTTTCCCCCACATAAACTAGTAGAGAATACGATAAGGCATGTGAGGACTTCTAATTAGGGGGCATAATTTTCTTTCTTTTTGAGTTACCTAAATTTGATCAACTTTCCTAATTTTTAGAAATTTATACCTTTTTAATTGATTTTTACTTCATAAGTAAAACACATTCTAATAATATTCATGTAATTCTTAACACATGTTGCACCCATTAATATGAGGAACGCGCGTACCCTGAGTGTCACGACCCAATTTTCACTATAGGCAGTGATGGCGCCCAACGTCGCAGCTAGACAAGCCAACGGTGAACTACCCATTTAATTTCTCATTTTAATAATTTTTAAAGTCTTTGATTTTTATTTAATATGAAAATAAATAGTAAGTGAGCATAGTAAGATAAAGCATAAACTAAACGGGAAAGTAAGATAGTGAATTAAATAATCAAAACCCATGAGTGTCTACTAGAATTTTCAAAATCTGGCTTCACAAGTGCACGAGCATCTAGTAGAATATACAAAACTCTCTAAGAACTACTGACTGGAAAAAAAATAGACAGAAATGATAAAACATAACAAGAGAAGGCCCCGGGTGCTGCAAAACAGAGCATGAGAAGCAGCTCACAACTAAGCTTCCGGGTAATGCAGATACACGCTCGGATAAACTCCAGATGCACCTACCTCAGAACCTGTACAATATGTGAAGAAGTATGGCGTGAGTACGTAAACAATGTATACCCAGAAAGTATCTAGTCTAACCTCGAAGAAATAGTGACGAAGGGTCGACTTCGACACTTGTAAGTGGGCAATATACATAATGTACAAGATTATTTAATAGGCATGAAATACAACATCAATAATGGAATAAGAAGCAATAATTAAATGATCATTTAACAAAGTAACAATTAAAAGTCTCCAAATATCATATGCTAATCTCAACAAGTAAGGCCTCAACATGTATTTATAAATCCTCAAGCCATGAAAGACATATTATGTATAATCAGACTCCGAGTGACAACACGCACGAGTTATGCAGAGTTTGTACGGCCCCATCAATAATAATCGTGTACATACACCATCAAGGTCATACAGTCCGATTCATGGATGCATCCCATACTATATAAAAATATTGCCGAGGCATTCGGCCCGATTACAGGAAGAGAAAAACTCTTCGGTTTACGAATTATGCATTTACAACTCCAAGGTAAGCCCATAAAAGAATATAATTTCCATCAATAATTAAGTTTTCCGCCAAATCTCTAAGTAATGAAGATCGATTTAACATGACTTTAACCAAGTTTTTCTTATTAATACAAGCAATTAAACTAGCAGGTTGAGTTCAAATAGTGCATGCAATAGCATAATAAAAGCCTATGTCAACCCGGACATAACATGGCTTTGAGCTACGCACGGACTCTCATCACTTCATTGTGTACGTAGCACCCACAATTAGTAGCAAATAACAACTTAAACACCTATGGGGTTAATTCCCTCTTACAAGATTAGGCAAGAGACTTACCTCATTTCCAAGTCCACTTTCCAGCCCACAAATTGCTCTAAGAGTATCGAGTCGGTGCCAAACAATTCGAAGCTAGCCAAAGGTTGTACAAACTAATCAATAATTGCTCAAAAGTTCATAATCTAACTATTAGAGTAATTACCCAACCCAATTTGGAAGATTCCTAAAATTCACCCCCGAGCCCACATGCCGGATTCCGAAAAGTTTTGTAAGTAATTTTGCCCATAACCTCAAGAACACAAATATATAATTTCTACTCAATTCCATAACCATTTTCGTGGTCTAATCCCTTTTTTTTTTTTCAAAACCTAGGTTTTCAACAAGATATTAAAATTTCTACAATTTTCATATTAAGATCTACCCATAATATAGGTTTTAAATTCACATTGTGTAGAATACACTTACCTCAAGATGCTAGGTGAAAATCCCTCTTTAAAAAGCTCCAAAATCGACCAACAAATGAGAGAAGTGAACAAAATGGCCAAATCCTGATTTTTATTATGTCACTGCCCAGATCTGCCTTCTTCACAATCGCGGACAAGCTCTCGCGATCGCGAAGGCAAACTCATGAACCCAGTAAAGGTCTTCTTCACGATCGTGAGAAGACACTCGTGAACGCGATGCACTGAGCCTCCCTCTCATCGCGAACGTGTGCCTCCACTCGCGAACACGAAAGACAACTAGATTACTTAGGCCCAGGCCCAAGTCTTCTACACGAACGCGATGAGTCAACCGCGAACGCGAAGGCCACTGGTCCCAAGCCTCCGCGAACGACAACCCCTACTTCGTGAACGCGAAGAACAACATCACCTAGTCCCCAAATCCTTCATTGCGAACGTGAGGGTCCTTCCACGTTCGCGAAGAAGGAAACCAGAACAGCATACCAACAGTTTTGGACTTAGCTCCAAGAGGTCTGAAATGCACCCGAGCCCCTCGGGACCCCTCCAAATGCACCAACAAGTTCATAACCATTATACGGACCTGCTCGAACTCTCGAAACATGTAAAACAATGAAAAAACCAAGAATCGTACCCCAAAACCAAATTAAATCAACTTATGAACTTTAAACTTCTCAACTAGCTCCGAACGCATCGAATCATACGTAGACTATTCGGAATGACACCAAATTTTGCATATAAGTCATATATTACCATACATAACTATTCTCAGGCTCGGAATCCCAAACGGACCATAACTCCGAAGTCTACTCCAAACTAAATTTAAAGAACTAGAAAATCTTCAACGAACCAACTTCCAATATTAAGCGCCGAAATGCTCCTGGATCACCCGAAACCCAATTAGTAGGCCCAAGACCAAAATCATCATACGAACCTATTGGAACCATGAAATACCGGTTCCGAGGTCGTTTACTTAAAACGTTAACTCAAGTCAAACTTGGCCATCATATGCCATTATTAAGGAATTAAGTGTTCCGATTTCAACCTGAACCCTTCCAAACCTAAACCAACCGTCCCCACAAGTTATAAAACAATAAAATCATGCTACGAGTAGTCTTAATTAGGGGAAAATGGGATCTAATAAGCAAAACGACTGGTCGGGTCGTTTCATTCTTCACCTCTTAAATAAATGTTCGTCCTCGAATGGGTCTAGAATCATACATGGAGTGCTGAATAAATGCGGATATTTGATCTACATGTCCTCTAGGTCTCCTAAGTCGCTTCCTCGACTGGTTGACTCCTCGACTGGACCTTTACCGCATAAATCTTCATGGACCTCAGCTGGTGAACCTGCCTGTCAACATAGGAATTGGCTCCTCCTCATAACCCAAGCTCTTATCTAGTTAAACTATGCTATAATCTTACACATGCGACTTGTCGGCATGGTACTTCCTGAGCACAGACACATGGACGAAAGGATGAACTTCCGATAAACTGGGAGGCAAAGCAAGCTCATAAGCAACCCCCCCAACTTGCCTCAACACCTCAAATGGGCCAATAAACCTTGGCCTCAGCTTGCCCTTCTTCCCGAACCTCATGATACCCTTCAACGGCGAGACTTTCAAGAGAATCTTCTTGCCCACCATAAATGATAAATCACGCGCCTTCTGATCCGTGTAACTCTTCTATCTGGACTGTGCTGTGCGAAGCCGCTCCTGAATCAACTTTAAATTCTCCAAGGCATCCTTCACTAAATCAGTGCCATATAACCTAGCCTCACCGGGCCAAACCATCCGATGGGCAAACGGCATCGCTGACCATATAAAGCCTCAAATGGATCCATCTCGATGTTGGACTAGTAACTGTTGTTATAAGAAAACTCGGCCAAAGTAAGAAACGATCCCACTGCCCTCCAAAATCAATCACACACGCTTTGAGTATATCCTCCAGAATCTAAACTGTCTACTCCAACTGCCTGTCAGTCTGCGGATGAAAGGCTAGGCTGAGCTCTACCCGGGTGTCCAACTCACTCTGTACTGCTCTCTAGAAATGAAAAGTGAATTGAGGGCCTCTATCTAAAATGATGGAAACATGTACACCATGCAACGGGACAACCTCCTAAATGTAAATATGGGCCAATCTCTCTGAAGAGCATGTAGTCACAACCGGAATACAATGTGCCAACTTGGTCAGCCTGTCGACAATGACCCAAACAGCATCAAACTTCCTCAACGTCCGTGGTAACCCAACTAAAAAGCCCATAATGATCTGCTTCCATTTCCACTCCGGTTTAACCATCTGCTGGAGTAGGCCACCTGGCCTCTGGTGCGCATTACTTAACCTGTTGGTAATTTAGACACCTCGCTACATGCTCAACTATGTCCTTCTGTATCCACCACCACCAATAATGCTGCCTCAGGTCGCAGTACATCTTCGTAGCACCTGGATGAATAGAATACCGAGAACTATTTGCCTCCTCTAGAATCTTCTCCCTCAAGTCATCAACACTAGGAATACATAGGCGGCCCTGGAATCGCAGAACACCATCCTCGCTGATGGTAACCTCCTTGGCACCACCTGGTAGTACCGTCTCTCTAAGAACCATAAGGTGCGGATCATCATACTGACGAGTCTTGATCTGTTCAAATAATAAAGACTGAGCCACAACACATGCAAGAACTCGACTAGGCTCTAAAATATCCAACCTCACAAGTCTGTTAGATAAGGACTGAATGTCCAAAGCCAAAGGCCTTTCCTCTGTTGAAATAAATATCAAACTACTCATTCTCTCGGCCTTTCTGCTCAAGGCATCTGCAACCACATTCACCTTGCCCGGATGGTAAATGATGGTAATATCATAGGCCTTCAATAACTCAAGCCACCTGCGATGCCTCAAATTAAGATCCCTCTGCTTAAACAAATACGTCAAGCTACGATGTCGTGTAAACTTCATAGGACACCTCATAAGGATATTGCCTCCAGATCTTGAGAGCATGAACTATCTCTGACAACTCCAAATCATGTACGGGGTAATTCTTCTCGTGGGGCTTGAACTAACGTGAAGCATATGCAATAATTCGCCCCTTCTGCATCAAGACACAGCCCGAGCCAATGCATGAAGCGTCGCAATACACAGTATACATCTCTGAACTAGAAGGCAACACTAACACCGATGCTGTAGTCAATGCTGTCTTGAGCTTCTCAAATCTCGCCTCGCAATCATTGGACCATCGGGACAGAGCACCCTTCTGGGTCAATCTAGTCAAAGGTGCTGTAATAGATGAGAAGCCCTCCACAAACCGACGATAATAACCTACTAACCCCAAGAAACTCTTGATCTCGGTTGCTGTGGTAGGACGAGGCCAACTCTGGACTACCTCGATCTACCTGGGATCCACCTTAATACCCTCACCCGATACAGCATGCCGCATGAATGCCACAGAATATAACCAGAACTCGCACTTGGAGAACTTAGCATATAGCTTCTGTTCTCGCAAGGTCTGAAGCACAACTCTCAAATGCTGCTCGTGCTCCTCCATACTACGCGAGTAGATCAACATATTATCAATGAAGACAACAAGAAATGAGTCAAGATATGGCCTGAACACCCAGTTCATCAAATCCATAAATACCGACGGGGCATTGGTCAAGCCGAATGACATCACTAGAAACTCATAGTGGCCATACCTAGTCTGAAAAGCCATCTTCGGAACATCCAAAGCATGAACCTTCAGCTGATGATACCCAGGATCTCAAGTCGATCTTAGAGAACACCCTGGCACCCTACAACTGGTCAAACAAATCATCAATACGCAGAAACGAGTACTTGTTCTTAATAGTAACTTTATTCAACTTTCGGTAATCAATGCATATCCGCATACTCCCATCCTTCTTTTATACAAATCAGCGGTGCACCCCAAGGCGACACACTCGGCTTGACGAATCCCTTTGCTAGCAACTCCTTAAGCTGCTCCTTCAACTCTTTCGGAGCGATGCAATACGATGGAATAGATATAGGCTGGGTATCTGGTGCCAAATCAATACTGAAATAGATATCACGATCTGGTGTCATGCCCGATAGATCAGAAGGAAACACATCGGAGAACTCTCGCACCATAGGCACTGAATCAATCGTAGGAGTCTCTGCAGCAGTATCCCGAACATAAGCTAGATAAGCCAAAAAACCCTTCTCGACCATGTGTCGAGCCTTTAAGAAAGAGATAACTCGACTAGATGCACTGATAGATGAACCCCTCCACTCCAATCTAGGAAACTCTGGCATCGCCAAGGTAACAATCTTGGCATGGAAATCAAGAATGACATGATATAGAGACAACCAGTCCATACCCAAGATGACCTCAAAGTCGGTCATGTCGAGCAATAGAAGATCAGCTTTGGTCTCATAACCATAGAAAGTTACAACACAGGACCGGTAGAACCGATCCACAATAATAGAATTGCCCACAAGCATGGACACATATATAGGAGCACCCAAGGACTCATAAGAGACGTCCAGATAATGAGCAAATAGAGAAGAAACATATAAATATGTAGACCCTAAATCAAATAATACTGAAGCATCCCTACCGCAAACAGAAATAATACATGTGATCATGACATCTGATCTGGTTGGAAAAGCATAGAACGTAGTTGGGGTGCCACCTAACTGGCCTCTACCTTTAGGGAGACCCCTACCTACCTGCCCTCCGCCTCTGGCAGGCGGGACGACCGTTGTGGCAGCTGGTGCGGTAATCATAGACTGATGGCCCTGCTAGCCCTACTGCACTGTCTTGCCTCGAAACCTGGGGCAAGATATCCTCATGTGACCAAGCTCCCCGCACTCATAGCAGCCTCTCGGTGCGGAAGATTACTAACCCTGAGTTTTACCCTAGGCACCTGAATACCTGCTGGAGGAATTCTGAATAGTCGGTGGACGACATGAGCTCTCTGGAATGACACTGAAATAGGGCCGCACTGGTGCACCCTGAGAAGGCGGTGGTGTTAAATAAGTGGGTCTGCTAGACTGACCCCTCAGGAACTGACCTCTGTCCCCAAACGGGGAGCCGCTGAATCCTCCAAAATGCCGAGGCCTCTTCAACCCCATTGTATACAATCGGCCCTGGGTGCGGATACCCTCAATCTGTCGAGCTATCTCCACAACCTGCTCGTAAGGAGTCCCTATCTCCACCTCTCGGGCCATAGTAACCTGAATTCCATAATGCAAACCCTCAATAAACCTCCGCACTCTCTCTGCATCGGTAAGGAGTATTATAAGTGCATGGCTGGACAGCTCAGAATCTCGCCTCATAATCGGTCACAGACATTTGATCCTGCTAGAGCCGCTCGAGCTAACCCCTTAGATCTTCCCTCGGAGAGGGTGGAATATCTCTCTCCAAAAAGAGACGTGTGAACTGATCCCAAGTCAAGGGAGGCGAACCCGTTGATTTTCTAAGAAGATAGGACTGTCATCATCTGCTGGCCTTGCCCTCCAACTGAAATGTGGTGAAGTCCACCTCGTTGGACTCCAATACTCTCATGTTGTGCAGCTTGTCTCTAAACGATCAATAAAATCCTGGGGGTCCTCATGTCGCTCACCGCCAAAGGAAGGAGGGTGTAGTCTGGTCCATCTATCCAACAACTTATGCGGCTCGACGGTCGCATTTTTCTTAGCTCTAGTATTGACGCTGCAACTGGATGGGCTCCGCCCCCAGTTAATGCACCTGGGGTATGATATACGGCAATAGCGTTCCCGGGAGCCTGAGCAGTAGTGGTTTGTGCTCCCCCTCCTGCCTGAGATGTGATTGGGTCCGCTGGAAATAAAACAACCTGCATCGTAGAATCCATGAACTGCAGTATATGGCCCATGACCTCCTGAAATCCCAGTGCTGACGTGAAATCTGTCTGGGCCGGCTCAGCTGCAGGCACCTCACCCTGCTCCTCAACGATAGGATCCTCCACTGGATCCACTGGTGGTACGACGGGAGCAACTCTAGGACACCATCGTCCTCTAGATACATGGGGAGCAGCTCATCCACTACCGGGTACCTCTGTCGCGTGCGTTCTCACCATCTCTGAGAGAATAAGAGAAAGATACTTAGCACAACATCAACTGCACGATAGGAGAGGTTGATACCCGATTTAGCCCTCATATTTTATAAATATCATAGATACTTTCAAGATATCATTTTTTGCATCATCACCAATTTTCAAGAGTCATATAAGTATTTTCTACAACTTTCCACAATTTTTAAGGCTTTAAAATTGATTTTTCTTGCACTTAAATTATTCAAATATTTACTAATTACCTTTTCAAATTATTTTTTGATGACTTAATCATCAAAATTTATTATTTACACCCACATATATATTTTATAATATTTTTACTTTATTTCATATAATTACATTTGTATTTTGAGCTATTTATACAATTTTGCAATAATAGCCCTATATTCTATACTATTTACATTGTTTATACTAAAATAGCTTTTTTTTTTATATATTTATAATGTTAAGCTATTATTTTCAATCATATTACTGCATAATTAAAAATTTTATTATTTATAAATTATTTTTTATAAATTATTTTAAACAAATTTTGTATATTTAATTCATAGCCTAATATATGGCTAATTTCGGACCAAAATTACAGGCCCAAACACTTAGCCCACTTCGTTTAATACCTCAGCAGTTCAACCAAACAACCCGTTACCTTTGACCCAGCCAGTTTCCTATTTAATCTTGACCGTTGATCTCAAATGATCAACGACCCATAATAAACCTCCCCATCTCCTTATATCTCTCACCCCCAAATCCTAGAGACACGCTTCCATTTGTGCCACCTCTACTCTCTCCACTCCTCTCTTTTCTTTACAAACCCTAGCCGCCGTATCTCTAAATCCTCTCCAAATCCGGCCTCAATATAGAATCCCTTCGTGATTCTCTTGCCTTATTCTGCTACTACACATGCGTTCATGGTGTTACTTAGTATTTACCTAATTTTGGTAAATGCTACCTCTCAAGACGGGCCTGATTGGCTCTAATTTTGTGAAGATGTGACTGATGTTTCATCTATATATACTGTACAATGAACGATTCTTGCATTTTCGGTTGGGTTCATGGCCATTGGACTCAACTAGGGTTTGAAATTTCTTTCACCCCTTTGCCGACTATGTTAGGGATTGCATGTTATCTTTTCTTTCCTTGTTTAGGTTTAATTGATTATTTTCCTTGTTTGTCTGTCCTAATGTGTCACTATATAAACCTCTTACCCGTTTCCCCTAAAACTGGGACAACTACTACTACGGCTACTGTTACTACTACTATTCTCCCACTCTCATTCATTCTATACTATTCTGAGACTTTGATTTTGGCCGGCTGGAAGCCAAGGCCACCGAATTCTGTTCGTTAACCTCCTCCAGTGCAAGCACTGCTCGGAGCCAACTTCGAGGCTCTTGTGAACTTTGAAGCACTGGGGATTTGGGCTTTCATCGTTCTCCAGTAATCACAGCTATTCCTGAGACTTTGAGTTCTTCATTCTTTGTTTACTTTGTTCGCAACTGGTTAGTACTTTATACTCTCGTAATTTTACTTCCCTCTGATTGTGTTTAGTATATGTGCATTAGCATTATTGGGATTCATTTGAGTGTTTAATGTTATGCCACTTCGTATACAAGCCTACTTGTCTTAATGCCATCCTGTAGTTTCAACTCTGTTCTAATTCTGATTTTCGCATAGTTAGCTAAGTTGATTCATGACGTTTGCTTGGTTTGCAATTAAACCTGATTGATGTTTATCGCATTTTGTTTAAATCTTTTGGAAATTATTTCATTGCTTAGAATTGCTTTCTTCCTGTTGAATCCCTTATGCATCACCTACTATTTTTTTGCAAATTATGTGGCGACACTGGTGCTTAGCCTAATATGCTCTTCCTTGACATTACTAGCCTTAATGCATGCCCATTGTTGTCCAACTTGATTGATTGCTTATCTCCATGTTTAAGTATTATTGGTTACTTAAAGACAGTTGCTTATCATAAATTCATGACTTAGAATCTACTAGGGAACTAATGCATGCCTATAACTTATTAGAATGTGTCTTTGTTGAGTCTTTCATGTACACCTGCTATTTCATTGGAATCAACTTGTGATTATATGAATTCTGTATGCTGATACTGTTCACAATGCCTAGGCAGACTTGTTTCTTTGCTTTGATGCTGTGTGCTCAGTGATCGTTTAAGACTCCTAGGGTGAATTTCAATATATGTCTATTTTATTTCTCTTTATGTATACTAATAGAAGTCCCTGCCCTCTTCATGTGATTTCTGCTTGCCTTATTTACCTGAAAGTCAGCTTCTTCTCATCTGCCAAGAATGCTTACGATGCAAAACCTTTGTGTGGTGATTGGTATTTGCCTGAACATTTCACATGTTAAGCTCTGCAAGGTAGTTGTTCTCATTAGGATCTCATGTTAAAGCTTCCATGCTAAGGCTGTGTCTCACCTGTTCTGGTCTATGGCACTACTAGGTTTTCATGTTTAAACCCCTGCCTAAAGCTCTTTAAGATAGTTCTAGGCCAAGCTTTGTTTTGATATTTTATTTGAAATAATCTTGTTGCTCTTGAGCTCTGTTTCTGGAATGATAAGCAAAACTTGCCTAATATGTGTCTTGTATGTTTCCCAATTTAAGCATGATCTTGCTTATATGCCCTAATTAGAATGGTTGTTGGTTACAGTTTTAAGGGTAGTTCATTTACCTGTATGGCTGAATTTAGCATCCCTTAGCTTAATCATTGAAATCGTTTGGGCCTGGTATATTGGGCCCGCTTTTGGTATTGAGGATTCGAAGTATACTGTCTGCACCTGGAGTTTGGGCCCGCTGTCCGCATGAAGTCCTAAGCCTATTTGAAGACCCAAATGTATTACTGGGTCATTCTATATTTTTATTTGGGCTTGTAATTATTTAAAATGGTCTGTAATAGCTTGTAAAACTGAATGATGGGGAAATTAGTGAAAAGGGTAACATGTATACTCTATTGTTGCATAAAAGGGTAGAGAAAATATCTATAGGGTCTATGTGCTTTGTTTGCTATTTTTGTTTAGCGTGCATTATTTTTGTACATCGATAGAAATCATGCTTCTAGGAATCACAATCACTTCATTCAACATGTCTAATACTTGTAGACCATTCAAAACATGTTAGTTTAAGTATTTGGTATACTTGTTTCCGTGTCTACTATTGTGCACACTTAGACAGCATGCCTATAGGATGTAATAACATATGCTTCGCTAATCTAGATACCATGTCTATAAGGCTTCAACTAATCAATCAATCAGTCGCTTCTATTGCTTTATTATACTACTCACCTAGATATCATGACTGTAGGATCTTAATCAATTAATCGACTACTTTTGCTGCTTTGTTGTACTGCCACACTAAGATGATATGCCTATAGGGATAAAGCCTTTAGGTAAACAACTTTAACATAGTAATAGGGTTGCAGGATATGATAGTCTGTGCTCACTGAATAATATGAGCAACCCCTACCTTAAAGGAGTTGCGAAGTATTATTTATGTTGCACGGGGTGATTCTTTAGGCTAAAAACTTAGGACCCCCTTCCTTTATATGTTTATTGTTCACACTTAGTCATTGAATATAGAATAATTAAGTTGTAACTTATAAAACTCTAAAGACTTGTATTATCTATATAGTTTAATTATTGCCCGATTTTCTTTGCACTTGTTCATAATAGAAACTTTAAATTCCCTGTCTTCCCTCACTTATATGATCACTTAAGACAATTGTAACTCGATAATCCCACATAGTGTAAACTTTGGCCGGGACCCACAGTTGTGGATCTCAAAGAGTGCCTAACCCCTTATCATTGAGGTAATTTGAGCCCTTACCCGAACTTTGGTGACGTAGACTAGTTAAACAGAGTTATTTGCAAATGCATGCCCTAAAACACCTTAAAATTGTTAGGTGGTGATTTTTCTCTTTTAATATCCACTTAGAAGAGTTGTCACATGTCGAAACCCACTTTCGAGAGAAAAAGGGACGCGACAGCATGGCGGCTCTGCTGGGGATTTACACTTAGGCTCTTACCATAATGAAATTGGCTTATGTGGATTATTTTATCATCCTTTGCCTTATTTTCCTATTTGTTCATATTGCTATGACATGTATATCCCCTCCCTTAACTCCCTTTATTTGTTTAAATTACTATGAAATGCACATCCTCTCTCCGTTGCTTTCATCTTGTTTAAGACTGCTATATTATGCTTCTCTGTCCCTATCTCCCTATTTACTTCATTTAATTTTGTTCTCGCATGTTTTCATGAGTTAAACTGACTTCTCTCTTTTGTTTTTCCCTTTTTCTTTTCTTTCTCCCGTTTATGTTGTTTACTGTTTTTACGCACTTTCATCATGTAAATATTTGGCAACGTGTTACTATTTTTGCATAAAGCATGCTCCCAGCATCATACCCCACTCATGTTTATTATCAACATAGTGGCGCTTGATGAGTGTCCGCGCTTTCCTAAAAAACACCTTTTTAAACCGGAAAGGCTTATTTGCGATAGACTAGTCGATTAGCGGTGTAGTCGACGGTCCCGTGCCTTTCGCTCTCAAGTTGTCCACTTGAGAGTACTAGTCTAGACCGTTCTAGAAAGCACACTCTGATTTAAACATATATGTATCATGCTAAACCTAGTATGGATTGAGACGTCGTTGACGTATCAACCCGCTTAGATAAACCCTGTTCAAAGTCAAACGAGATTTACATAATCCTAAAGGACACCGTCATGTTATGTGCATTACTTGGAGAAAACGTGCTAATATGTTGATCACTATTGCGTAAATAGTCGAATGTGGAGGGAGAAAGGGCTAACTTTTATTTGTTTGCAGAAAATGAAGTAGGAAATTCCCAGGTTCGGTATGGTCCAGAATATCTCACCTCTGCTAATTGACCGGTGAAACGACCTTGCACCCTGTGATAGAAATCATGTGAGGAGGTACTGGGTAACTTTTCATTGTTGCTGAACATTCAACCAAACAGGGGACTGATCGAGGCTGCTACCATGTTCTGGGATGAGAAGAGAGCTGTTTTTTTATTCAGCAATATATAAATGACTCCTCTCCTAGAAAAAATAGGGGGTTTCGCCAAGTTACCATGGAATAGTCCAGGACTATTGGTGTCAAAAAATCTCACTCCACACGGTTTTTTGAAAATGCTGGGTTTTTAAGAAGAACGACGAACTGGTATGTCTGAAGAAATCATATACCCCATTTGAATTTCTCTACGAGCGTTATGGGTATAGCAAATCATATCGCCTTCATCATGAGCAGCTAGCCATTACCTCTTTGGGATGGGTGCACCCCTGGGTATATGTCTTCATAGTCTGTTTCTTGGGTTTGTTGATCTTTCCAATGCAAGGGGGAAGGATTCATATTCGCTTAGCCATGGTCACCAGGACCTTGATGGAGGGTATAGAGGGGTAGAAATACACTATCATCCCTATTATCTTAGCCGAGATGTACCGTGCTTTGGATCGGTGCAAGCATGGGTTCGGACATTTCGTGGGTTGTAATCTCGTACTACAAGTTTGGCTGCTAGAACATTTTCAAAGGGGTAATTATCACCAAGAACTTCTGCGATGACTAATGAATGACTACATAACAGTCATCATCCAAAGAAGATGACATTCATTCCAGACAGGTTTGCAAAGCCTGGAAATACTGTAGGCTGGGTGCGTGTCTTCAGCAATCTGACAGACGAGCAAGTGCATTGGATGTTTGAATGGTTTCCTAGTAGTGAGTTCATCATCATATCCAAAGGAACTACTCACTTAGTACTGATCGGGCTGCGAGGCATCTACCCTTATGCTCCTATAAAGGTAATGAGGCAAGCTGGGAGGAAACAACCTATATATCGGGTTTCCAACATGGTTCAGTATAAAGAAAAGTTTAAAGGAGATTTCATCCCATTCAAGTTTGAAGCCCAACACATGTGGAACCAAAATATCATCATGGAGGGAGAGACTATTAAGCCAGAAAAGTATCATGCCGGTCATATGTACTACTATCTCTCATGGTTGGAGGATGACATAGCCGGGGATGTCAAACCGGGGATCAATCTGAAAGATAGGATCATAGTTGAGGTGGCTGAGGCGCAGGTGAAGTATAAGAGGCTACGTAAAAGGGTGTTCGAATATGAAGCTAAACATCTAGAACAACATAAGGTGGGTATGGAAGCGATCAGAGAAAGGAAGGAGATTGCAAATAAGTTGACGGAGAGATTGGAACATCTAGAGCAAGGACTGATGGAGCTAGAAGAGAAGATGAGAAAGAGGCTTTGGGATTGTCAAGGCATGGATCCTGATGAAGGAGGGAAGTTGGCAATGTCGTACTAGATACTCG
Organism: Nicotiana obtusifolia; assembly: GCA_002018475.1. NCBI lineage: Eukaryota > Viridiplantae > Streptophyta > Magnoliopsida > Solanales > Solanaceae > Nicotiana > Nicotiana obtusifolia. The sequence continues at coordinate 98,021 of MCJB01023267.1, read as the reverse complement.
ACATGCGCGATCTGGGAAACGTGATTGATGGAGTCAAGAGAGCCAAGCATGGAGAAGGTCCTTCAGGGACCAAGTAGACTAGGAGATAATGTTCTTTACTGCTTTCTAGATCAGATTAGATTTTGATTTAGTAAGGCTTAACGCCATTAGTGACTTTAATTATTATTATCGATTTAGTAAAAGATTGATTTGGCTTATTTTTGCATTAATGGAATAAGGCAAACGTTGGCATGAATTTTCTCCAAGTCTATGTGTCGTTTAGGCCTACCTTAGGCATAATGAGGTCCCCAAACTAGGACTCGAATTTTTTGCATAACCTTATGTGATACCTGCTTAAATATTGCAAAGACTCTTTTACTTCGTCTTACTGACTTGGTTATCTTTTGTTTTTTTTCTTTATTTTGATTACTCCCATTCCCAAAGGTTAGTTTGTGCATTCTGGAATCATCAACTTACCACACCAGATCGAGAGGTCCTCCATCTTCTCCTCCACCTGGTGACTCGAAAAGCAAAGGCAAAGGAAAAGGGAAGATGGATGATCCAAGTGGTAACAACAAAGAAAATGCTACCATGGCAGAATGTTGAAACCTCGGACGGAAGAAGTACGCCAGGACAGAATGAGTTCGTCCTACATTTGGAATGGAAATATTGGAACCGCAGGGTGAGCTGGAGCAGGTTCGAAATCTGGCAAACCTCTCCCTTACTCTAAATGTTCCTGACATCAACCAACAAAACATAATCAATCAGAACCAAACACCACCGCAAAACATCCAAAACCAAAATCTATCACCCATAGCACCACAAAATCCTCTCGCAACGCACCAGTATCACAATCCCGCACCTCCTAAAAACCTTAACCCACCACTACTGCAAAACCCTCAACAACTCCACCATCACCCAACCCGATATCCACAAATCACCACTTATCACACTCCTCAAAATGCACCACAGCTTACCCCCGATCCCCCTCAAACCTCAATCAACGATCACCCATACCCAAGTTCCAGGAATTCACCAAGGCAAACGATATACATGGAAACCTTACCCCATACCCCGCAACAAACCCTATACATAACTGAGCCGACCGAGAAGGACCTGCTCATTCGAAATATGGCAGAGGAACTTAAGAAACTAACAGGGAGAGTCCAGAGTGTTGAAGGTGGGAAGGGCGTTAAAGGTTTAAAGTAATAAGATTTATGTATCCAGCCAGATGTAGAACTGCTAGAGGGTTACAAACCTCCCAAGTTTGAGATGTTTGATGGAACTGGTGATCCTAAGGTGCATTTGAGAATCTACAATGACAAGCTTGTGGGAGTGGGTAAGAATGAACAAATCCGCATGAAACTGTTCATGCGAATTCTTACATGAGACACATTATCTTGGTACATCAGCCAGAATCCGAAGAAGTGGGCAAATTGGGTGAGCATGGCATCGGATTTCATGGACAGATTCAGGCTCAATACAGAGAATGTGCCGGACATTTTCTATATCCAAAACCTTAAGAAGAAGCTGACAGAAACCTTCTTCGAGTATGCTACTCGTTGGAGATCAGAGGCCGCCAAGGTGAGGCCGCCACTTGAAGAAGAACAAATGAACAAGTTCTTTGTTAGAGCTCAGGATCCGCAGTATTACGAAAGGTTGATGGTTATCGAGAATCACAAGTTCTCAAACATCATCAAGTTAGGGGAAATGATAGAAGAAGGAATCAAGAGCAGAATGGTGACCAATTTCGAGGCACTACAAGCCACAAACAAAGCCTTGCTCAGGAGGTATATTGAAGAAGAAAGAAGTGGGTGCCGTGATGGTATCCCAGGGTCCTAAGTCTCCCCTTACATACCAAACGCCTCCACCCACATATCAACCCTCACCTCCAAAATACCAATACCCTGCCACTACCTACCATACATATAATACCCAACCTGCATATTACCATTCACCTCCTCCCGCCTGCCAAAACTACCCAAAGCCACGACCAAACTTTGACCGCAGAGCTCCCAGACAATACACCCCAATAGCTGAAAAACCATATCCTAACTGTATGAGAGACTAAAGGCCGCTGGTTACGTCACCCCCATTACTGCTATTGCATTTGAGAACCCTTCCTAGTGGATTAACCCCAACAAAACTTGTGCCTATCATTTAGGTATGAAGGTTCATACATTGAATGAATGTCACATGTTAAAAGACAAGATTCAAACACTGATCGACACTAAAGTTATACAAGCAAAGGAAGTCGTACAAAATATCCGCAATAACCCTCTCTGAAACCATAGGGGCGAGGGAGTGAATGTGATAGAAACTGATAAGGAATGAGATCAAGAGGGATTCATCAGACTTATTCGAGAGGGGAATGCTCCCAAAACATCTCCTGTCACCCTCTCACCGATTGTGGTGCAAACCCAAGCACCATTTGAGGTCGAGGAAGCTACGCCTTTCACTGTGATGGTAGCTCCAACACCATCTTATAAGTCTCATGCCATCCCATAGGATTATGTGGTGAAGGAACGAAGAAAAGGAAAATCCAAGATGGAAGAGACAGGTGTTGTGCAAGGTATGACCAGAACTGGCAGAGTTTATACACTTGAGAATCTTGGAGGAACAAGCAAAAAATCTACATCTAAGCCACCTGTCATTGAGACAAGCACCGATAATCTTTGGAGAGAGGTACAGGCAAGGGAGTACTCTGTTGTTGATCACCTAAACAAAACTCTCACCCAGATATCCATCTTGTCGCTATTGCAAAATTCAGATGCGCACAAGAATGCCTTGACAAAAGTATTAAGTGGAGCTTATGTGCCCGCTGGTATCACTAGTGGGGAGATGGCTAACATGGTAGTACAGGTAATAGAGAGTCACAAAATTACTTTCCACGAAGATGAGCTAGCACCAGAAGGGTTGAGTCACAACAAAGCGTTGCACATCACCGTGCAATTTGAAGACAAAAAAGTTCATTGACAGGGTCCTGATAGATGGAGGTTCGAGCCTGAACATATGCACGCTGACTACTTTGAAAAGACTAGGTAAAGTCCTGCATGAGGTACGGATTGGAAGCATGAATGTGAAGGCGTTCGATGGATCTCAGAGAGCCACTATCGGAGCAATCAACCTTGATTTGCAGATGTGCCTGACTTGGTTCAACGTTGAATTCCAAGTGCTAGACATAACCGCCACGTACACCTTGCTATTAGGATGACCATGGGTACATGCAGCTGGAGCAATCGCTTCTACTCTACACCAGACTGTGAAATTCGAATGGAATCATCAAGAGGTGATTATTCACGGAGATGGAAGCAACCGTATCTATACTAACCAAACTGTGCCAGTAATCGAAAACAGGAGGAAATTGGGAGGAGAAACATACCACTGCATTGAGAGAGTAAATGCTTCAGGGGATCACATAACCCATACGACCGCAATATCATGGAATGACCTTTGGTCTCGGGTATGAATATAATGTGCAAGTATATCAGGATTGGACACCTCCGTGGCGTACCAATTACTAGTCGTTGGAACAACCCATTCCATCGCTGCACCAGACATTCACCCAGACTGATGTAATCTGGGGATCCGAGGAAGACGAGGTTTTAGCTGGCATGAGAAAGCTATTCATGGACGAGAAAAATATGGAATGCAGTACAATCTTAGAGGAGGAGGAGGAGGAGGAGGAGGAGGAGGAGGAGGAAGGCCTTACTATCCAAACGGTTGGAGAAGGAGCCGTTCTCAAGAACTGGACTGCTGCACCATCCCGGGCTCGCCGAGTACTTGGGTAGCCTTGGCAGAATTAGCATGATTTATTTTAAAATTATTTTTGGGCATTTAAGACATTTTTAATACTTTGTTTTGAAATAATTACTCGAGCCATCGAGTCGTACTTGTTGACAATTTTATGTTTTATTAATGCATTATTGCTTTTCGTTTATTTATTATTATCTTTCTACATTCTTTTTAGAGTAATTATTACATATCCTGATGAACCTACAACTGTGACATGTAATGAGACAACGCAACATAAGGAAAGTGATTCGGAAGATTTTGAAGATGATATAATACCTGAGGAAATTGTCAAAGAAGTAGAGAATTTTGAGAACAAATCAAAGTTCAATTTGGAAGAAACTGAGGCAGTTAACTTAGGAGATTCCGAAGCGGTCAAGGAAACTAGCATAAGAATTCATCTATCACCATCAGAGAAGGATGAGTACATCCAGTTTCTAAAAGAATATGAGGGTATTTTTGCATGGTCCTACGATGACATGACTAGGTTAAGCACATCCATAGTAGCTCACAAGCTAGCTACCAACCCCATGTGTCCGCCGGTAAAACAGAAGCTCAGGAAATTCAACCCAGATATGAGTCTGAAGATAAAGGAAGAGGTTACCAAGTAAATCAAAGCCCATGTCCTTCCAGTGGTCGAGTACCCAACCTGATTAGCCAATATTGTGCCGGTTTTGAAGAAGTATGGGAAAGTTAGGGTGTGTGTTGACTATCGAGATCTGAACAGAGCAAGCCCTACAGATGATTTCCCATTGCCTAACATACACATACCAATCGACAACTGTGCCAAGAATGAACTCCAGTCCTTTATAGATTGCTTCGCATGATATCCAGATATGGATGGACGAAGAGGACGCCAAAAAGACAGCCATCATCACGCCATGAGGAATATATTGCTATAAACTGATGCCATTTGGTTTGAAGAATGATGGGGCTATGTACATGAGGTCCATGATGACTCTTTTCCACGATATGATACACAAGTAAATAGAGGTGTACGTGGATGATGTTATCATCAAATCTAAGAGAAGTTTGGATCACATAGTAGACCTGAGGAAGTTTTTCGACCGGCTACGAAAATACAATTTGAAATTGAATCCTGCAAAATGTGCTTTTGGAGTCCCTGCTAGGAAGTTGCTGGGTTTCATCGTTAGTCTCTGCAGTATTGAGTTAGACCCGTCAAAAATTAAAGCAATTCAGGACTTGCCACCGCCAAAGAATAAGAAGGATGTGATGAGTTTTCTGCGATGCCTCAATTATATTAGCCATTTTATAGCACAGTCAGTAGTGATATGTGAGCCGATATTCAAAATGCTAAGAAAAGATGCTTCAATGAGATTTACTGAAGAATGTCAAAAGTCTTTCGATAAAATCAAAGAGTATTTGTCTAAGCCGCCCGTGCTGGTCCCGCCAGCGCCAGGAAGACCTTTGCTGCTCTATCTGTCCGTGTTGGATAGAGCCTTTGGTTGCATCCTTGGGCGACATGATGAAACCAAGAGAAAATAGCAAGCGGTATATTATCTGAGTAAGAAGTTCACACCTTACGGGGCTTGATACTCTTTGCTGGAGCGCGCACCTACTATTCTTTGACATGGATAGCCCAAAAGTTGAGACATTATTTCGTGCATACACTACATATCTCATATCAAGGATGGATCCACTAAAATACATTTTTCAGAAACCCATGCCTACGGGTAAGTTAGCAAAGCGGCAGATATTGCTAAGTGAGTTTGACATCATCCATGTGGCACAGAAGGTGGTCAAGGGTCAAGCATTGGCCGATCACCTGGCAGAGAATCTCATAGACGGAGAATACGAACCATTAGAGGCATATTTTTCCGACGAGGAAGTTTCGTTTATAGGAAAAGATATTGCCGAGAAGTATGATGGTTGGAGGATGTTTTCGATGGAGCAGCCAACTTCAAGGGAGTAGGCATCACAGCTATTTTAGTATCAGAAACCGGTCAACATTATCCGGTATCCGCAAAGCTCAGGTTCCCATGCATCAACAATATGGCAGAATATGAGGCTTGCATCTTGGGACTCAGATTGGCCATCGACATGAATGTTCAGGAGTTGCTGGTAATCGGAGATTCAAATCTATTGGTACACCAAGTACTAGGAGAATGGGCTACCAAGATCACTAAATTATTGCCATACCTACATTGTGTGCAAGATTCGATCAAGAGGTTCACGAAGATAGAATTCAAACATGTTCGAATGAGTTCGTAGATGCATTGACTACTTGGTCTTCCATGATACAACGTCCAAACAAGAATTTCATCGATCCTATCCCGATTGAGATTCGTAAGCAGCCAGCTTATTATGCTCATGTTGAAGAAGAGTTTGACGGAAACCCATGGTTCCACAATATCAAGTAGTATTTGGAAAAAGGAGAATACACAGAAAATGCCACACACACCCAGAAGCGCATGCTTCAAAGATTGGCCAACCATTTCTTTCAGAGCAGAGGAATTCTATATAAAAGGACTCCTGATTATGGATTGCTATGATGTGTCGATGCTAAGAAGGCATCTAGATTTCTCAAAGAAATACACGTCGGAACTTGCGGACCTCACATGAACAGGTTCGTTCTAACTAAGAAGATATTAAGGGCAGGGTATTTCTAGATGACTATGGAGATAAACTGCATCAAATATGTTCAAAAGTGCCACTAGTGCCAGGTACATGCTGATATGATACGAGTGCCGCCTAACGAACTCAATGCAACGAGTTCACCCTAGCCGTTCTCTACCTGGGGCATGGATGTCATCAGACCATGTGAACCTGGTGCTTCAAACGGACACAAGTTCATTTTGGTGGCTATAGATTACTTCACAAAATGGGTTGAAGCCACTTCCTATAAGGTTGTGACTAAGAAAGTCATAGTAGATTTCATCCGAGATCGTATTTTTTGTCGATTTGGAGTACCTAAGTCAATAATTGTCGACAACGCCGCCAATCTCTATAGTGATTTGATGAAAGCCATGTGTGAAGAATTTAAGATCAAGAACCAAAATTCTACAGCATACAGGCTGCAGATGAATGGAGCCGTGGAAGCTGCCAATAAGAACATCAAAAAGATATTAAGGAAGATGGTGGATGACTACAAGCAATGGCACGAGAAGTTACCATTTGCTCTGCTTGGGTACCGCACCACAATTCGTACGTCAACTGGGACAACCCTCTATCTACTAGTCTATGGTACCATAGCTGTTATACTTGTCGAAGTGGAGATTCCCTCCCTAAGAATCATACAGGAGGCCGAGCTCAGCGATGCGGAAGGGATACAGAGCCGGTATGAGCAACTAGCTCTCATTTACGGTAAGAGGATGAATGCAATACGTCACGGTCAACTCTATCACAATAGAATGGCAAGGGCTTTCAACAAAAAGGTTAGATTGAGGCAATTCACACCGGGGCAATTGGTGTTGAAATGGATTTTCCCCTATTAGGACGAAGCAAAAGGGAAATTATCACCTATCTGGCAAGGACCTTACATGGTTCACCGAGTACTGACAGGAGGAGCGCTTATACTTGCAGAGATGGATGGAGAAATATGGCCAAAACCTATCAATTCGGATGCAGTCAAGAGATATTATGTTTAAGAGGGGATACGTAGGCAGCCCTGTGGGTTCGGTCACATCATAATAAAATCTTCATTCCCCTCTACGATTAGGAACTGGGGCAAGATTTCGAGTTTTGTCAATCTCATTACGTCAAGGATCGCCAAGAAGTATATTGCCGAGAATATGCATTTAAACTCAGGCAGAATTTTGAGGAGGGTCCTCAAAATTCCAAGTTAAGAAGGTCGCGGTGTCTCAAAGCATGTCACAGTCTTTGATTCGACAAAATTATTTGTTTTATGCATCATCACATATTTTGAACAACTGCGTGTCTCACGAATGATTTATCATAAATGCATATTTTCGAAAATTTCATTTCTTTAGTAGATATGTTACCTAGGGTAACTCGAACAAGGCATCAAGACAAGGAGAAAAGGCCAAATGAGGAATCACGAGCACGAACCAACCTTCCCCCCAGAAACTCACGATTTTTCTTTGGATGCCAGCTTAATGGATATAACAAACATGTTTGCAAATACATAACAAGAATGCTATCTTCACCAACATATATTGCCTAGTATGAACGCGTCAAGCTAAGAATCACTTTTCTTCCTCATATTTAATCGTCGCTTTTCTCCACAAGGGGCTAAGCACTGCCCTCATTACTTTGCATGAGGCTAAGCACTGCCTCCATTATTGCATAAGTTTAAGCACATCCTTTCTCTACATAGGGCTAAGCACTTCCCTCATTTATCGCATGAGGCTAAGCATTGCTTTCATTATCGCATAAGCCTAAACGATGCCTTTCCTTGTGTCTCCATTACATTGCATGAGGCTAAGCACTGCCTCCTCTATCTCAAAAGGCTAAGTACTTCCTTCCTTTTCATGATACTAAGCACTGTCTCCATCACATTTCATGGGGTTGAGCATTGCCTTCATCATTGCATAAGGCTAAACCCTGACTTTCTCTGCATAATGCTAAGAATTGCCCTCATTCTTTGCAAGAGGCTAAGCACTGCCTCCATTATTGCATAAGGCTAAGCACTGTCTCCATCACATTGCATGGGGCTAAGCACTGCCCTCATCATTATAAGGCTAAACATTGCCTTTCTCTGCATAGGACTAAGCATTGCCCTTATTCTTTTCATGAAGCTAAGCACTGCCTCCATTATTGCATAAGGCTAAGCACTGCTTTCCTTTGCATGAGACTAAGCACTTTCTCCATCACATTGCATGAGGCTAAGCATCACCTCCATTATTGAATAAGGCTAAACGCTGCCTTCCTTGGCATAGGGCAAAACACTGCCCTCATCACATACAAGGCTAAGCGCTGCCTTGTTTCGTTCTCGCACACAACTAAGCATCACCTGTTCTCTCTATCAAATAATCGATATCACCTCATCTTTGCATTTCATAGGCTGAAACATTGCCACGTTGTCCGAAGGCGTCATAGTCTGAAGGAATCATCCTTATAGCCCAAAGACATCATGCCATGGCCTGAGGATCTCTCGAAACTGCATATCATTTTTCAAAGGCGACATAATCCAGAGGCACCATCCTCATGGCCCGAGGACACCATTTTACGGCCTGCCAATCCCTTTCATGGCCCAGGACGTCATGGTCTAAGGACATCATCCTCATTGTCCAAAGACAACTCTCATGGTCCGAAGGGAATTTGCATCATGTTTAAGTTTCCGCAGTAACCCTATATACGTATGCATCGTGTTTCAAGTTTTGCAGGTCACTTGGGGGGTAACTGTTCTACAAACAAGAGCAATTATCGCTCCGATTTCCGTTCACGAAAGTTCACATCCTTCGATCATCTCAAACGTAACCAATGACCGTCAATTGATTACTCTTTGTTCCGTAAACGCCCGAACATCTATTTCGAATATCCATAACATTCAAATTCACATTCATAGCTCCACATGAAATTATCTGTTACTCATGACACCATCCTAAAAAAAAGATCTTACTTCGAAACATATAACCATTCTTCTAATAACTGCATCGGTTTCGTTCGCCGTTGGATCCAGAACTACACACGGCCTATTCCCGTAACACCAGGGATGTGTAGGCAACTCAGGAACTAGGGTTCGGCCCCCATTTGTTTCAAAAACACATCATCCTTCTCATTTCGGACAAAATGAGTCATCATTTTCTTTACCCGACAACTCTTTCATCATTTCCGAGTAAAGAGGGACAACTGTTGATATCCAATTTTGCCCTCATATTTTATAAATATCATATATACTTTCAAGATATCATTTTTTGCATAATAACTAATGTGCAAGAGTCATATAAATATCTTCTACAACTTTTCATAATTTTTAAGGCTTTAAAATTGGGGTTTCTTGCATTTAAATTGTTCATATATTTATTAATTAACCTTTTGAATTATTTTGTGATGACTTAATCATCCAAATTTATTATTGACACCCCCCCCCCCCCC
>MCJB01023267.1:45585-88113 GCA_002018475.1 Nicotiana obtusifolia | reverse complement strand
TATATATATATATATATATATATATATATATATATATATATATATATATATATATGTATATATTATAACATGTTTACTTCATTTCATATAATTACTTTTGTATTTTTGAGCTATTTATACAATTGCAATAATAGCCTATAGTCTATACATAACTACATTTTTTATACTAAAATAGCATTTTTTTTAATGTTTTTATAATGTTAAGCTATTATTTTGAATCATTTTAATGCATAATTAATATTTTTATTATTTATAAATTTTTTTTATAAATTTTTTTAAATAAATTTTGCATATTTAATTTATAGCCCATATAGGGCTAGTTTTGGACCAAAATTACAGGCCCAAACACTTAGCCCACTTCGTTTAATCCCTCACCAGCCCAACCAAATGATCCATCACCTTTGACCCGCATAGTTTCATATTTAATCTTGGTCGTTGATCTCAAATGATCAACGGCCCATAATAAATCTCTCCCTCTCCTTATATCTCTCACCCCCAAACCCTAGAGACACTCTTCCATTTCGGCTGCCTCTACTCTCTCTACTCCCCTATTCTCTTTACAAACCCTAGCCGCCATATCCCCAAATCCTCTCCAAATACGGCCCCAATATGGAATCTCTTCGTGATTCTCTTGCCTTATTCTGCTACTACTCACGCGTTCATGGTGTTACTTAGTATTTACCTAACTTTGGTAAATGCTACCTTTCAAGATGGGCTTTATTGGCTCTAATTTTGTGAAGATCTGACCGATGTTTCATCTATATATACTCTAAATGAACGATTCTTGCATTTCCGGTCGGATTCATAGCCATTGGACTCAACTAGGGTTTGAAATTTCTTTCACCCCTTTACCGGCTATGTTAGGGATTGCATGTTATCTTTTATTTCCTAATTTAGGTTTAATTGTTTTTTTCCTTGTTTATCCGTCCTAATCTGTTACTATATAAACCCCTTCCTCATTTCCCTTAAAATCGGGACAACTACTACTACGACTACTGTTACTACTACTATTCTCCCACTCTCATTCATTCTTTATTATTCTGAGACTTTGATTTTGGCTAGCTGAAAGCCAAGGCCATCGAATTTTATTCGTTAACCTCCTCCAGTGCAAGCACTGCTCGGAGCCCACTTCGAGGCTCTTGTGAACTCTGAAGCACTTTGGATTTGGGGTTTCATCGTTCTCCAGTAATCGCAACTGTTCCTTAGATTTTAAGTTCTTCATTCTTTGGTTACTTTTTTCGCAACTGGTTTTTACTTTATACTCTCATAATTTTACTTCCCTCTGATTGTGTTTAGTATATGTGCATTAGCATTATTGGGATTCATTTGAGTGTTTAATGTTATGCCACTTCGTATACAAGCCTACTTGTCTTAATGCCATCCTGTAGTTTCAACTCTGTTCTAATTCTGATTTTCGCATAGTTAGCTAAGTTGATTCATGACGTTTGCTTGGTTTGCAATTAAACCTGATTGATGTTTATCGCATTTTGTTTAAATCTCTTGGAAATTATTTCATTGCTTAGAATTGCTTTCTTCCTGTTGAATCCCTTATGCATCACCTACTATTTTTTTGCAAATTATGTGGCGACACTGGTGCTTAGCCTAATAAGCTCTTCCTTGACATTACTAGCCTTAATGCATGCCCATTGTAGATGTCCAACTTGATTGATTGCTTATCTTCATGTTTAAGTATAACTGGAATCAACTTGTGATTATATGAATTCTATATGCCAATACTATTACAATGCCTAGGCAAACTTGTTTCTTTACTTTGATGCTGTGTGCTCACTGATCGCTTAAGACTCCTAAGATGAATTCTAATATATGTCTAATTTATTTCTCTTTATCTCGACTAAGATAAGTCCCTGCCCTCTTCATATGATGCATGCTTGCCTTATTTACCTAAAAGTCAGCTTCTTCTCATCTGCCATGAATGCTTACCTGTTGGTGTAAATTAGAATGTATGGTGATTGGTATTTGCTTGAACATTTCACATGTTAAGCTCTGCAAGTTAGTTGTTCTCATTAGGCTCTCATGTTAAAGCTTCCATGCTAAGGTTGTATCTCACCTATTCTGGTCTATGGCACTTCTATATTTTCATGTTCAAACCCCTGCCTAAAGCTCTCTAAGATAGTCTAGGCCAAGCTTTGTTTTGAAACTTTTTTTTAAAAATAATATTGTTGCACTTAAGTTCTTTTTCTAGAATGATAATCATAAACTTGCCTCATATGTGTCTTGTATGTTTCCCAATTTAAGCATGATCTTGCTTATATGCCCTGATTAGAATGGTTGTTAGTTACAGTTTTAAGAGCAGTTTTGTTACCTGTATGGCTGAGTTTAGCATCCCTTAGCTTAATCGTTGAAATTGTTTGGACCTAGTATATTGGGCCTGCTTTTGGTATTGAGGGTTCGAAGTATACTGTTTGTACCTAGAGTTTGGACCCGCTGTCTGCATGAAGTCCTAAGCCTATTTCAAGGCCCAAATATATTATTGGGTCATTCTATATTTGTATTCAGGCATCTAATTATTTAAAATGATCTGTAATAGCTTGTAAAATTGAATGATGGGGAAATTAGTGAAAGGGTAACGGGAATACTCTGTTCTTGCATAAAAGGGTAGAGAACATGTCTATAGGTTCTATGTGGTTTGTTTGCTGTTTTTGTGTAGCGTGCTTTATTTCTGTACACCGATAGAAATCATGCTTCTAGGAATCACACACACTTCACTCAACCTGTCTAATACTTGTGCACCACGCAAAGCATGTTAGTTTAAGTATTTGCTTTACTTGTTTCCATGTCTACTATTGTACACACTTAGACAACATGCCTATATGATGTAATAACATATGCTTCGCTTATCCAAATACCATGTCTATAAGGCTTCAACTAATCAATCAATCAGTCACTTCTATTGCTTTATTACACTGCTCACCTAGATATGATGATTGTAGGATCTTAATCAATTAATCGACTACTTTTGCTGCTTCGTTGTACTGCCACACTTAGATGATATGCCTATAGGGATAAAGTATTATAAAATCATATTCGATTGTCAACTATTATAAATCCTGCCTATAGGATACGGTCACCCGCCAAAGACGCATGTTTATAAAAATCAGCGTTGTTAATTCTGAGCTTTCAGATAGTTGCATCACCTTATTGCGCGAATAATTAGAGATCTTGCCTATTGGACCTGGAACTCCTTTAATCTGCCAATACGTTAGTCTAAAGCTGCAATATTGCCTATGCAATACTGGAAATCAGAATCACATAGAGACCATGTCTATAAGACTTATTGACTTTAACGTATTCTAATTTGAAACTGTCGGCCACTTAATGTATGAATCTGCCTGGGTGCAGTTTGCTGCTTATATGTGGAGGCCAACTTGAACCATTTAATAAATTTATGTGAAGTCCTATATGTTTTGAATGCGCGCCTAGTTTATCATTTTGAGCATCCTAAGTAGAGTCTAGAACCACCCCAAATAGTAGGTCCAAAGCCTCCTGGACCATAGGTATGGGACAGGTAGTGCACGGATAGGACACGACCTAGAATCGAATTAGAGTGCCTTTAGGTAAACAACTTTAACATGGTAATCGGGTAGTAGGAGATGATAGTCTATGCCCACTGAATAATATGAGCAACCCCTACCTTAAGGGAGTTACGAAGTATTATTTATGTTGCACGGGGTGATCCTTTAGGCTAGGACGCCCCTCCTTTATATGTTTATTGTTCACACCTAGTCATTGAATATAGAATATTAAGTTGTACCTTTTAACCTCTAAAGACTTGTATTATCTATATAGTTTAATTGTTGCCCGATTTTCTTTGCACTTGTTCATATTAGAACCTCTAAATTCCTTGTCTTCCCTCACTTATATGATCACTTAGGACAGTTGTAACCCGGTAATACCACATAGTGTAAACTTCGGCCGAGACACACAGTTGTGGACCTCGAAAGAGTGTCGAACCCCTTCTCCTTGAGATAATTTGAGCACTTGCCTGAACTTTGGTGAAGTAGACTAGTTAAACAGATTTATTTGCAAATAGGTGCCCTAACGCACTTTACAATTATTAGGTGGAGACTCTTCTGTTTCAATACCCACTTAAAAGAGTTGTCACATGTCAAAACCCACTTTCGAGAAAAAAGGGGCGCGACAGGAGATGAAGAAAGAGAAGTTTCCTAACACCCTATAGCCTCTCGAAGATAAGTACGGACGTCTCCACACCGATCCCCAAGACTTTATTAGGACCGCTCACGACTTGTGAAACCTATGTGAACCAAGAACTCTGATACCAAGCTGTCACGAGCCAATTTCCATTATAGACCGTGATGGCACCCATCGTCGCCGCCAAGCAAGCCAACGGTGAACTACCCATTTAATTTCTCATTTTAATATTTTTAAAGTTATTGATTTTTATTTAATATGGAAACAAATAGTAAGTGAGCGTAGTAAGGTAAAGCATAAACTAAACGGGAAAGTAAGATAGTGAATTAAATAATCAAAACCCATGATTGTCTACTAGAATTTCCAAAATTCGATTTCAAAAGTGCACGAGCATCTAGTAGAATATACAAAGTTGTCTAACAACTATTGTCTGAAACAAAATAGACAGAAATGATTAAAAAAACAAGAGAAGGCTCCGGGTGCTGCAGAATGGAACATGAGAAGCAGCTCACCACTAAGCCTCCGGGTAATGCGGATACGCGCCTGGATGAACTCCAGATGCACCTTCCTCAGAACCTGCACAATATGTGTAGAAGTGTAGCGTGAGTACGTAAATAACGTGTACCTAGTAAGTATCTAGTCTGACCTCGAAGAAGTAATGATGAGGGGTCGACTTCGACACTTACTATTGGGCAATATACATAATGTACAAGATTATTTAATAGGCAATGAAATACAACATCAATGAAGGAATAAGAGGCAATAATTAAATGATCATTTAACAAAATAACAATTAAAGTTCCCCAAATATCACATGCCAATCTCAACAATTAAGGTCTCAACATGTATTTATAAATCGTCAAGTCATGAAAGACATATCAAGTATAAGCGGACTACGAGTGACAACACGCACGAGCTATGCCGAGGTCATACGGCCCGATCCATCATAATCGTGTACATATACTACCGAGGTCGTACTACCCGATCCATGGATGCATACCATAATATATATAAATATTGCCAAGGTGTTTGGCCCGATCCACAGAAATAAGAAAACTCTTTGGATTACGAATTGTGCATTTACAACTCCAAGGTAAGCCCGTAAAAGAATATAATTTCCATAAATAATTAAGCATTCTGCCAAATCTCTAAGTAATGAAGCTCGATTTAACATAATCTTTAACCAAGTTTTTCATATTAATACAAGCAACTAAACTAGCAGGTTGAGTTCAAATAGTGCAAGTAATAGCATAATAAAGGCCAATATCTACTCAAACATAACATGAATTTGAGCTACGCACGGACTCTCGTCACTTCGTGTGTACGTAGCACCCAAAATTAGTAGCAAATAACAACTTAAATACCTATGGGGTTAATTCCTCTTACAAGGTTAGGAAAGAGACTTACCTTGTTCCCAAGTTCATTTTTCGGTCCAAAAATCACTCTAAGAGTCTCAAGTCGGTGCCGAACAATACAAAGCCAGCCAAAGGTTGTATAAACTAATCAATAATTACTCAAAAGTTCATAATTTAACTATTAGAATAATTATCCAACCCAATTTGAAAGATTCCTAAAATTCACCCCAGTCCCACATGTCCGAATTTTGAAATTTATGTAAATAATTATTACCCATAACCTTACGAACACAAATATATAATTTCTACTCAATTCTATAACCATTTTCGTGGTCTAATCCCATTTTTATCAAAACTTAGGTTTTTCAACAAGATACTAAAATTTCTACAATTTTTATGTTAAGATCTACCCATAATCTAGGTATTAAACTCACATTGTGTAGAATACACTTACCTCAAGATGCTAGGTGAAAATTCCTCTTTAAAAAGCTCCAAAATCGGCGAACAAATGAGAGAAGTGAAAAAAATGGCTATAATCCCGATTTTTATTAAGTCACTGCCCAGGCTGCTTTCTTCACGATCGCGGACAAGTCCTCGCGACGCGAAGACAAAACTAATGAACATAGGAAAGGTCTTCTTCGCGATAGCGAGAAGACACTCGCAAACATGATGCACTAAGTCACCCACTCATCACGAAAGCATGCCTCCACTCGCGAACGCGGAAGGCAACTAGGTTGCTTAGGCCCAGGTCTTCTACGCGAACACGATGATTCAACCATGAACGCGAAGGACGCTGGTCCTAAGCCTCCGTGAACGCGACCCCTAATTCGCGAACGCGAAGAACAACATCACCCAGTCCCCAAATCCTTCACCGCAAACGCGAGGGTCTTCCGCGTTCGCGATGAAGGAAACTAAAAACAGCACACCAACAGTTTTGGACTTAGCTCCGGGTGGTCAGGAACGCGCCCGAGTCCCCCGGGATCCCGTCCGCACCAACAAGTCCATAACCATTATACGGACCTGCTCGAACTCTCGAAATACATAAAACAACGACAAAACTAAGAATCGCACCCCAAAACTAAATTAAATCGACTTATGAACTTCAAACTTCTCAACTAGCTCCGAACACGCTGAATCATACTTAGACTACTTAGAATGACACCAAATTTTGCGTACAAGTCATAAATCACCATATGGAACTATTCCAAGGCTCGGAATCCCACACGGACCTCGATAACGCGAAAGTCTAATCCAAACCAAATTTAAAGAACTAGAAAATCTTCAACGAACCAATTTCCAACATTGAGTGTCGAAATGCTCCTGCATCACCCGAAACCCAATCAGAACACACGCCCAAGTCCAAAATCATCATACAAACCTATTGGAATCATCAAATCTCGGTTCCGAGGTCGTTTACTCAAAACGTTGACTCAAGTCAAACTTGGTCATCATATCCCACTATTAAGGAACTAAGTGTTCTGATTTCAACCCAAACCCTTCCAAACCTAAACCAACCATCACCGCAAGTCATAAAATACTAAAAGCACATACGGAAAGTCTTAATTAGGGGAACAGGTGATCTAGAAAGCACAACGACCGGTCGTGTCGTTACACTAAGATTAGTACTAATTAAAAGCACGAAGACCCTTTGAGAAATGTCGACCGTCTTTTTTACCCTTTAAAAAATAAGTTTCACAATGGACAAATATGTAATTTAAGCTACTTTCCTAATATTTAGGACTTTAAAATCAAGTAAAATTTAATTATTACCTAATATTTAGGAGTTCAAAATTAACTAAATAAGGATAAAATATATTAAGAAAAAAGAAGAGAAGATACAAAGTAAAAGGTAAATGTCTTTCTAACCAAGGACAAAAATATTGTATAATTTTCGTGTAAATGTTTTGTGCCTATATTATACAAGAAAATTTTTATCGTGCAAGATAAATTTTGATTCTTTATTTTCACACAAATATATTTTCTTAGTTGTTTAAATTATATTTTATTAAATTGTTTCCCAACTATAATTATTTCATGTGTTAACTTTCCTAATATGTACTTATTTAGGATTTTAAAATCAGTTTTATTTATCGAATATGTATTATTTGAACCATGTCAGAAGTCTTAATATATAAAAGTTAAAATCAATTAAAATTTTAATCATCTTTTACAAATTATTTCCTTCAGAAAATATTAATTTGTTTTGGTATAAATTGCTATTTTTTAATAATTCATTCTTCTTACATATAAATATATTATTAAATTGAAGCGGCACACATGTACACCGTATGTAATGATGTAGAGATATTCGTAGTTCACGTACCGTGAGATATACTTAAAAAATCTTAAATGAAAATTGGCCAGTTGATGAGCTTTTATTCAGAGAATTAAAGTTGCTACTTGTAGAAAAGAGTAGGTAACATTTAATTAGAATGAGACACAGAGGTAAGATTCAAACATTTTAACTTATCCATCTATCTGCTCATGCATTAATAAAGTTTTCTTGATTGTTAGTCTTTACTGTTGTAACGACTCAGCAGGTCGTTTTGAGTATTTTAGCTCCGTTCCTTTATTTATTGTCTTATTTATGTTCAATTGTGGTTATGTAACTTATCGAGATAGTTGGTTTAGTTTCAGGTGCGACTAAAAGTGAATTAGGACACTTAGTCCAGAAGTTGGAAGAGTTTACCAGAGCTTGACTTTTATGTAGACGACTCTGGAATGGAGTTTTGATTGTTCCAGTAGTTTCGTATGCTGATTTTGTACTTAGGTGTATGCCCGAATATTGATCTGGAGGTCTGTAGGTCGTTTTGGCTTGAATTGGCGAAAGTTGGAAAGTTAAAGATTTGGAAGGTTGAGAGGTTTGATCAAGAGTTAACATTATCGATATCGGGATCAGATTTTTATTCCCGAAGTTTGAGTAGGTCCGTTATGTCATTTATGACTTGAATGCAAAATTTGAGGTTAGTCGGAGTCGGTTTGAAATGATTCGGAATTGATTTTAGAAGTGGGAACTTCATTAGTTTCATTAAGCTTGAATTGGGGTGCAATTCGTGATTTTGATGATGTTAGGCATGATTTGAGGCTTCGACTAAGTTCATGTCATATTTTAGGATGTGTTGATATATTTGGATGGGGTCCCGGGTATGATTTTGATTGATATCAGACTGAGTTTAGACTTAAGAAAATTGCTGAAGCTTAAAGCTTCTGGTGTGATCGCACCTACGTGGTTTTGGCCGCAGGTGCGAGACCGCAGAAGCGGTTTGGGCATTAGTTGATTGTGTCTGCACGTGCGGACAGGTATGCGCAAATGCGCAACCGCATAAGCTAGAATTGTCCCATAGATGCGGAATTTGGACTTTGGGCGGGAGACCGCAGGTGCGGAGTCTTTAGCGCAGAAGCAGGAATCGCAGGTGCGCAGTAGGTCCGCAAAAGCGGAAGCGCAGGTGTATTATTTGTGCCGCAGAAGCGAAAGTCCTTGAGCTTAGTTGAGGATGCACCTGCGATTAATTTTTCCATAGGTGCAGAGTCGCAGATGCAATAGAGTAGCCGCAGAAGCGGATATCGCTGTGTAGAAATAGAGAAGATCGAGGGCTAGAGTTATTTTTCATATTTTGAGTTGTAGATCTTGATTTTGGGCGATTTTGGAAGGGATTTCCAAGATTTGGATCGGGATAAGTGTTTTTGACTTGGATTTGCTTATTATTCATGATTCCGACATCGTTTTTAACATTTAACTAATGTTTTGCGTCGGAGAAAATTGAGCATTTTGAGAAAACTTTCTTAAACTATAAATTGGAGATTTGAAGGACAATTTGAGGTTGGAATTGGATAATTTTGGTATGGTTGGACTCGTTATTGAATGGGTGTTCAGATTTTGTAAGTTTGGTTGGGTTCCGAGGTGCGGGTCTAGGGTTGATTTTTTGAGTCGACATTTTGATTTTTTTAAAGATTGCAACTTTATTATCCGGAATAATTTCTTATGGTTTGTATTTATGGTATTAAGTTATTTTGGCTAGGTTGGAGCCATCCAGAGTTGATTTTCGCAGGAAAGGCTTACTAGTGGGTTGATTTAGCTTGTTTGAGGTAAGTATCTTGCCTAACTTTGTGTGGGAAACTACCTAGGAATTTGGGTTGATTGTGATATTTGTGTTATGTGGAAGACGTGTACACAAGGTGACGAGTGTGTACACGGGCTACATGTGGTATTTGACTGATTTAGGTTCTTTAGACTCTTTTCATGCCTTAATTGAATTGTCATAATATGTTACATCTATCATTGTTAGTCTACTCTTACATGTGTTAATCTACTCCTACATGCCTTATTAGATATTGCTAGCACTTGTTCTACATCTTACTTGTTATATTGCTCTCATATATCTTAGTTAAAGTTGTTACTCTTTTTATTGTCTTGCTCCCTCTTTATTGTTGAATTACTCTGTCTTAAAGTTGTTATTTTGTGGAATATGTCTTGTTTAGTTATCGGTCTTGAAGTTGTAAAAGTCGTTATCACTTTGAGGTGAAGTTGTTAATTGTTGAGGTATCTTTCCTTGTTGAGTATTCCTTATTCATCTTGTTATTATTGAGATTATTGAAAACATTGTGATTGTGCCATGGGCTATTTGTTGTGAAAATATTAGTATTGTTGACTTTTTGGCAAGTTGTGGCATATGGGCGCTTGTGGTACAAGTTGCGATTGTATTGTGATATTGATATGCATGGGGTGATATAAGACTAGGGGTTGATATGCATGCGGTGAGATAAGGTCGGCTTGATACGCGTGTTGCTAGTAGGGGAACCACTTGAAGCCACGCGGTGAGATAAGGTAGCTTAAAACGCATGTAGCTATGTCGGAAAAAATAATTTTTAAAACTAAATGCAAGGCTCACGCGATGATATAAGAAAAGATTGTGATTGAAACTGTGAAATGTGAATACGAGGCGGTACCTCGATTGTGATTCATATTATACATTCCATGTTGAAATGGCTTGTTGCTTGAATAGTTCTTATTGTTTCTTCATTGCTTTACTTGTAATTATCTATTTTTTCCTTGTTGTTTCATTATGTGTTCACTCCTTGTTGCCTTTACTGCTTAAATCTCTGTTGTTAGCTTACATTATTGAATTGTTACTTGTCATTTACTTCTGTGTTTCCTATAATTAGACCATGTTATACTCTGTTTAGTTTCTTATCTCCTAGTAGGTGTCTTGACCTAGTCTCATCACTACTCTACCGAGGTTACACTTGATACTTACTGGGTACCTTGTGGTGTACTCATACTACGCTTCTGCATATTTTTGTGAAGATCCAAGTACATCTGCCCGTGCCGGATGCTAGTGATTGATTGGTACTTTTGGAGACTTCAAGGTATACCTGCTCGATGTCTGCAAGCCTCGGAGTCACCTTCTACTATCTCTTATTAGTGTTTGTCCTTTATTCAGACAGTGATGTATGTTGAGATTTTAGTATTTTCTGTAGAGCTTATGACTCAATCTCACCAGATTTTGGGAAATGTTGTATTGTGGTTCAGTATTAAGATCTTTTTAGTTTATATCATGTTTCGAGTCTTTATTTCTGTCATATTCTTTTATTTGTTAGACTTACCTAGCCTTAGAGACTAAGTACCATCATGACATCCTCAAGCGGGAAATTAGGGTCGTGACAAGTTGGTATTAGAGCTCTAGGTTCATAAGTCTTACGAGTCATAATCAAGTGTAGTAGAGTCTTACGGATTGGTAGGGAGATGTCTGTACTTATCTTCGAGAGGCTACGGAACTGTTACGAAATTCCACTTCTTTGATTCCTTATCATGCGAATTAGGTGACTTCAAAATCTGAATCTTTGTCTTTCTATTCTCTCACAGATGGTGAGGACACACACTACTGGATCCAATGATCAGACACCCGCGGCCCCTACTAGAGGCGCAAGACGCCGAGGTTGGGGCAGAGGCCGGAGAGGGGCACGTGGTGTAGCTAGAGCATCTGCACGAGCAGCGAACGAGGAGCCACCTGTAGCTCCGGTTGAGGGACAGGCACCCGAGGCGCCTGTTGTCACCCCTGCACTTCACGAGACCCTATCATAGTTTATGAGCATGTTCAGCGCTCTAGCTCAGGCGGGATTGATTCCCCTCGCACCACTTACATCTCAGGCGGGGGGAGGAGCCCAGACTCCCCCTGCTCTGGAGCAAGTTGATCAGGTCCCGGGAGTTATGCTAGTGCAGCCTGTTATTCCGATTGTGCCTGAGGTTAGGGCAGTTGCATCCGAGGAGGAGCAGTTGAGACTTGAGAGGTTCAAGAAGTATCATCCTCCTACTTATAGTGGCCTATCTACCGAGGATGCGCAGGGTCTTCTATGGAAGTGCCATCGTATTCTCCGCACCATGAGTATTGTGGAGATGAGCGAAGTTGCTTTTACTATATTCAAGCTGTCAGGAGCAGCGTATCAGTGGTGACAGGCTTACGAAGAGGGTAGCCCAGCCGATTCAGCTTCGCTCGCTTAGACTCAGTTTTCAGAGATGTTCTTGAGAGAGTTTGTTCCCCAAACCCTTCAGGATGCTTGGCTCACAGAGTTTGAGCAGCTGTGTCAGGGGACTATGACTGTGCCATAGTATGCTAGCAGATTCAGTGAGTTCTCCCGACATGCACTTGCCTTGGTTTCTACAGTCAGAGAGCGAGTTTGTAGATTTATCGAGGGGCTCAACTATGCTATTAGATTCGGCATGGCTCGAGAATTGAAGACGGATACTCCATATCAGTAGGTGGTAGAGATCGCACGGAGGTTGGAAGGTATGCGGGGCCATGAGAGAGAGGACAGAGAGGCTAAGAGGCCTCAAGATTTTGGAGGAAATAGTGGTGCCCGCGCCCCAGCTGCAGCCCGTCATGGTAGGGGCTATTTGAGTCGTCCAATTCATTCAGCACTGTGGTGCTCCGGCCATTCCAGCTTCTAGTGGTGCTCCGGCCATTCTGAGGTCTCAGGTTCCCATTTTGTACTGCCACTATCTATTGCACCTTCCGCATGGGGTGCCTTCAGCGGTCAGTCTAGCCGACCAAGCCAGGGTTAGTTTCAGCAGCCTTACCTACCAAGAGCTTGCTTTGAGTGTGGTGATACCAGATATATGGTGAGGGATTGCCCCAGACTCTGGAGGGGTGCGCCTCCACATACTACACAGGCTCCACGGATTCCACAGGGTTTGCAGGTCATGGTTACTGCTCCAGTTGCCGCTCCACCTGCACCACCAGCTAGGGTGGAGGTCAGGCAGGTAGAGGTCACCCTAGAGGGGAAGGGCAAGCTCGATTCTATGCTTTTTCGGGTAGGATGGAGGCTGCTGCTTCAGATGCTGTCATCACAAGCATTGTTCCGGTCTATCATAGGGATGCTTTAGTTTTATTTGATTCAGGCTCCACTTACTCATATATGTCATCTTACTTTGCCCCTTATTTGGATAAGTCTCGTGATTCTTTGAGTTCTCCTATAATATGAATACCGAAACAAAAGCAAAATAAGCCAAACTCTGTCTGAGTCCGATATCTCCAATACTGGATCTGCACAAAAATGTGCAGAAGTGTAGTATAGGTACACCACAGTTGGTACCCAGTAAGTATCAAGACTAACCTCGGTAGAGTAGTGACGAGGTAAAATTCAAGACACCTACTAGTCAAAATAACCTGTGCAGTATAGAAGTATACAACTAATAATGGAAAGCAGGAATCAGTAAATGGCAACAAGAATCAACATGTGATATAAACAGTAAATTAATAAGAACCCCAAACAAATGACAACCAATTAATCAAGCCGTTCTAACACAAGTTTCTTAACGAAATTTATCCGTGATACCTCATCTCATAGTCATAAGTCACGGGTCTCAACCCACCATCATATGCTCACGGCAACTTGTGCCCACATTTCAAATCACAACCATCCGAACAACTCTCGAGCCAAAATCTCAATCACCCTGCATGATCATAGGCTCACAATCACAATCCGTCCGGCATGGTCACAAGCTCAATATCCACATGAAAACATATAATACAAGACTACATGGTCATGATTAACAAATGTAAAGTTTCATACTCCTGAACTAGGATAAGTGGTATGCTACGGTGTATGCTTGTACGAGTGTCCTATTACAACCCAAGTCCACAAGTAATATCAAAGTCATGGAGTAGCTCATTGAACCAACACAACAAGCCACGTAAGGTAAATGACATACACAAGGAAAAGCACACCATCACACGAATATCATCAACAAAATGTCCCCAGGCAATCACATATCATGTGACATTGCCACCCTTATCTCTTTGATAGCCACCCGTATCACTCCGTCCTGACAATATCATTAGCCACCTGTATCACTCCGATACCACTTGTATCACTCTTAGCCACCCTTATCGCTTCGCCCTGACAATATCATTAGCCACCCGTATAACTCCGATAGCCACCCTTATCGCTCCGCCCGGACAATAACACAATAGCCAACCGTATCACTCCGTATAATCAACAATGGTGAAATGCCACCCTTATACTCCGCACAACAACAACCAAACCACACAACAACAACCAAACCACACAACATTTCACATGTGCTAATATCACAACAACACGACATATCGACTCGTACCACAAGTGCCCATAGGCCACAACCTTTTCAAAGAACCAACAATATCAATATTTCCACAACAAATAGCCCACGGCTAAAACACATTGTATATAGAATCTCAATACCAACAAAATGAACGGGAAAGTAACTCAATAAGGAACAACGCCCCCTTTAAACACAACTTCAATTAAAATAAATTAATGACTTTCAGTAACTTCAACTTCAATTAATTGCTTATGGATAAACTCAATAATGAAGGTATTTCCATAAAATGGCAAACTTCGGATGCTAGTGTATGAAATAGGCTAACAATGAGAGAGATGGCATGAACTAGCAACTACGTCTAAATGCATGAGAATAACCCGGCAACAAAAGGATATCATGCAACAACAATTTCAATTAAGAGTAACTCAACCAAAAAAAATCACATAATGATAAAAGAGGAACAAATTCAAATAAAGCACATAAGAGTAAACTTGACAAGTAAAGGATGTGATTCTAATTGCTGATTTTTGGTGTTTCAGACCTTCTTCGCGATCGCGAAGATTGGTTCGCGATCGCGTAGTGTATTATGGGTGCTAGCCTTTATCCTTTTCCGCATTCTCGACTGTCCTACCGCGTTCGCGTACCTTTAGAGGCCTGAGCATCGCGTTCGCATTGGTCAGTCCGCGTTCGCATAGAGTTGAGTTGAGAAGTTGGGGGCTGGAGATTTTCTTCTTCGTGTTCGCATTTGTCTTGTCACGATCGTGTAGTGCAGGTTCATGTGGTCATCTCGTACGCATGGGAAGTTTTGCGAACGCGTAGGGTATATTTGGGGGCTGCAGAGTTTGTTCTTCGTGATCACGAAGAATGTGTCGCGATCGCGTAGGGTATTTCTGTCCGGTGATTATAAGTACTCTATTTCGAAGGTATTGGTCCTTTTATCATATTTTGAGCTATGTAACTCGGATTTGGGCGATTTTGGAGGCAATTTGTACCACATGGATTGGGGTAAGTGTTTTCTACTCGGTTTTGATTATATTTCATGAATCGACCATCGATGTTGACATTTGGATTATGAATTTTAAAGAGAAATTTGGGGGTTTTGTCTAAAACTTCATAAAGCGCATTTTTGAGTTTTGAACATCGATTCGGAGTCGGAGTTGAGTGAAACTAGTACGGTTGGACTCGTAACTGAATGGATTATCGGATTTTGTAAGTTTTGCTGGGTTCTGAGGTGCAAGCCCGAGTTTGACTTTTTGGTTGACTTTGGGCTTTTGGTTAAAGATGCAACATTTATCGATTGGGTTTGTTTCTTTTGGAATTATTTGATGTTCTTGAGTTTCTTTTGGATAGTTTTGAGTCGTTCGAAGGTCGGTACGCGCGCGATGGTATTTCTAGGGTATTCTTTGGCTTGCTCTACATTGGATTTAGCTTGTTCGAGGTAAGTAACACTTTTAAACTTGGTGCTGAGGGTATGAACCCCTGAATATACGTATTATGTGTTTGGTGTTGCGGTGGCAGGCTTGTGGGCGTGCACCGAGTGAATTATGACTTGATTGATTTCGTGGTACTATGTAGTGACCTAATCTTGTTTTCCATGAAAGTTCTACGTGCTAGAGTAATTGAGCTGTGATACATGTTGGAACCCATGTTTAGGCTATATGCTTATCCTGTTGGGACCCACTGGGTCATTTCTACTATTGAGTTATTTTCTTAAATTTCAATTACATACTCAGTAATACTCATTCATTGCATATCATATCTCAGTCTCTATTATTCATTTGTCTCACATCATATTATTATTGTTTGGGCTGATTGGCATGAGATTTGTGAGGTCGAGAGACTGGAGAGATTGATGACTAAGTGAGGCCAAGGGCCTGATTATGAGGATGTTTATGGGATCGGGTTGCACGCCGCAACAGGCTCTATTAATTCATGCCATGATTGGCTTATATTAGCGGTTGAGCAGGATCCGCCCCTCCGGAGTCTGACTTACCAATAGTGAGTGCAGGTACCTACTGAGTGCGAGTGCGAGTGCCGAGTGCGAGTGTCGAGCGATTGTGAGGACTGAGTGACTGTGAGGACTGAATGACTATGAGGACTGAGTGATTGGGAGGACTGAGTGAATTGATGCTTCGAGAGTATGCATATGATTTTATCACTTTGTTGCATTACATTTGGCATGCATAACTGATATGTAGGCATAGAGATGTACTTCCCTCATGCCATCTGACAATGAAACATCCTTTCTGTTGTTGAAAGTTTTTGGGAAAAATCATAGGTTTTAGATATAATCCATTTTGGTGATTTCGGTGAAATATTAACTATGAATGAGCTGAGCAATATATCTTTGAGTTATTACTTGTACCGCTTTATTTATATTGTTACGAGTTATTCTTCTCTATTGGTGTTGGACTCTAACCGTTGTCCAAGCTCGTCACTTCTTTCAACCTAAGGTTAAGTTTATTACTTATTGAGTACATGGGATCGTTTGTACTTACACTACACTTCTGCACCTTGCGTGCAGATTTTGGATGCTGATATTGTTGTGTATGGCAGGAGCTAGCATTGAAGATATACCTGTGTTCAGGTCATAGCTGCCTCTTATTCTTGGTTGCTTTAGAATTATTAATTTGTTCATATATATTTCAAACAGATGATATACTTATTTCATACCAACTTTGTAAACGCTAAATCTTAGAAACTCATGATTGAACTACCAATCCTTGGGATTTTTGTATAAAATTCAGTTATATATCATTATTTCTCTCAGTAGATCACATCTAAAATTGGATTATTGTTAAGTTGGCTAACCTAGAGGGTGGGTTAGGTGTCATCATAAATAGTAGAATTTTGGATCGTGACAAGTTGGTATCAGAGCTCTAGGTTCATAGGTTCCACAAAGTTATGAGCAAGTGTCTAGTAGAGTCTTGTAGATCGGTATGATGACGTCCATACCTATCTTCAAGAGGCTACTTGAGATTTAGGATAAACTTCCCGTCTTTCTTTCCTTATCGTGCGACATTGATTCAGCTTGAAGCATATCTCTTTGAATTCCTTCCACTCACTCGTATACGTATGTGAGCACTCGATACAATTATACATCGACTGCTTTTGGATTTCATAGATGAGGTGCGAGATGTGTTTTCTGTGTTTTAGTGATGGGCTAGTCTGGAGGACTTGAGGCCCGGTTTTGGACCGCAGCTTAGGTACAGTAGTATTAGTTGTGTGAGAATGTGCTTTTGGACTTTTATGTCCAGTGGTGTCCCTATGAGTGGGACTGGTGGCTCGGTGAGTGGTTGAATGACTATGTGATGAGTATGATGTGAATGGGGAATGTGTTCAGATGGTGTGAATGTGATGAGAAGAGTTTTCTTGATATATAAAGGACTATTGGGTGCTTGATTTCTGTCTTGATGTGACGTATAGTCTCGAGTTATAAGTGTGTTGAAGGATATTTCATGTTGTTTAATTGTGGAACGAATTAGATTCTCACGTCTTGTTGATGAGTTCAGACTCAGGAAGATTAAGTGATTGCGTAGTAATTGTGGCTGTGAAAGGGTATAGAGAGATGACAGTTTGAGGCTAAGCAGGTGGGTTATCACTTGGGGGCAATCTACTGATGTGTGATCCCTATCATGTTGTGTGAATTCTTTCTTTTCTATCAGTGGGTATATGTGTTGCAATTTGAGTTTAAATTGGTTAAGAAAGTTGACCTGACCGTCACAAGGATGAATGCGAGCTTAGCAGATAATTTGAGGTATTATATGGGTTTTCTTACATAAGCTTATGAAGGATTTAGTTGAATATCATTGCGGTTTTATGGCAGTAATAGAGTATGGTCATTGAGGTTCATCAAGTGTTTTAATCTATGGCTTTGAGCCAAGTGGGGGAGTCTGCTATAGACGATTTGATTGCATGGTTACGTGTTGTAATGGTTTCGGTCTGAGGCATACTTATGGATCAGTTATGACTTGCAAAAGGCTAGCTTTGAGGATGACTTAAGCAAGGAAATTTCTGGATGCATGGTGCATTACACTTTATGGGTATATAGGAATCGGGGAATGATTTGAATTATTATTCGTGAAGGATGTAGTGCACATGGAATAGGAATTTAGTTAGTTGATTAGAGGTGTAGATTACTTCTTTGGGTGTTATTGTGCTAATGGGGCACAAGTCATTCAACCCGTTTAGGTGGTGCAATTGAGATTTGAGTAGAGTGAATGGCTCTTGAGAAGGTTCTAATGGATTCTAGATTTATATGTGGCAATTGAGAATTATCCGGATTTGTATATGGCTAAGATATGGGATTTGCATTGGATGGTGTCGAGACTCGCGGTTTTTCTATATCATTATGGTACATTTTAGTATCAGGAAGGTGAAGGAAACGGCTTTAGATTCACAGAAGGTCTCTTCAGAGTGGATGTCTTAGTTGTGGTACTTTTGGGGTGCTTAAGAGAAAATACAGCGGCTTATGGGCCTTATGGTGGAGTGGTTTTATGTTAGGATCTCTTGTGGTGAGCCTTGGGCAAGGATCGTGGTGTTCTGGCAAGGAGAAGTGTCAACTTGAGGGTAATTCAGAAGGAACTCGGAGAAATAGGATGGCTTGGTAGTAGGTTGGATCAACACGGTAATGGATATGATTGGTTCTTTGGGTACTTATGATGTGGTGACTCTCTACAAGTGTTTTGCGGCAATACTCCTGGGTTTGGCGACCTGCGTGACTTGGTTGAGTTAGAGAAATTCAAATTTGATGGCTTGGGTATGTGCATATGGATTTCGTAAAGTTCTTGATGATTTCTACCATGGATTGAGATGGATATTTCCTACCGGCATGAGAAGCATGTTGCGTATTGTGATTTTCTCCTAGTTGGGATAAAATGTAAGGTTTCTAACTCGGGTATGTATTCTGCTGGTGACTCAGAGTTGACTATGATATTCTCGTGCTTTTCATATGATGGCATGATAGATGCGGTGTTTGTGTGGGATTGAGAGTTGCATGTGCAAGGTCACAGTTTAGTTTGAAGGGAAGGTCATGAATTCTTAGACAACATGGATGGTTTCAGATGACTAGATGAATGCAATTACTACTTGGTATTGCCTGAGAAGGGTGCGCATTTTAGAAACCGCACTGTGTTTTGACTCACGGATGCTTCATTGGTATTGCGGTACTCGTCTGGTTGATCGACTGCTGATGTTCAGATTTTGTTATGTGGCATGGAGGAATTATAGAAGTATTTCTCATGGGGATGATTATGTATGAGAGATGTGTTAGTCATTCGAGTGGTGGAGTTGGGATCGACTATGGTGATTTATGTGTTCTATGAATTTGGAGACTGCAAGTTCTCATAAGCAAATTATTTCACGGTTGTGGACTGTGAAGATGTGGCCAAAGTTAGCTAGATGGTAGTACGTTCTATGGTTAGGTCATTGTGGACTTTGGAGAGCCATTTATCTATTTGGGGATGACCGGAGTTGATTTAGGGGCCCATTGGTTGACTCAGAACTATTAGAGTTTAGGGGTGTGGCATTCGGTTAGAGTTGAGCTTGTTAGTGATGTTCTATGTGTTACTCTTCTATGCTATGAAGGGTTGTGATTTATTGGTTATATGCACACATGGCGCGGTTCAGTTTGGGCCTTGTAGTGGAATTCAAGTGAGATGGTGATTGGGGTGTGGAACGGTTGATTGCGCCTTGGTTATGATCTTTCCGGGCTGTGGTATATTGTGTTAATTGCTTCTCCATGGTTATGGTCAAGCACTTCGTGTACTTGATGTCAAATTGTGTGTGGTTGTTGATTTTGAGCATTGTGGCATGAGGTATTTCGTAGGACCGGATTACAGTGGAGTTATGTTGGGATATGATCCTTTGCGTTAGATTCATGTGTCTTGGTTCTACTATGTATGATGAGTTCATAGCATTGTGGTTGTGGTGGTACTTGTTGAGTTTGCAGAACTCTCATTTGAGTCATTTTCCATTTTTGGGTGCCTCTGAATAGTTGGATATTGGTGCACGGATTGCACAGTTTGTGGCTTTAGGTTGTATTGGTATGCCATGTCGATAGAATGGTTGTGTTTGATGAGATGGGGTCATTGGACCTAGAATGGGTACTATCAGACTTGATTACAATATGTATGGATGAATAATATCGGAAGTTGGCTTAGGATTTCACCTTGGTTCTTGTCGGACGAGAGAGAGCTTCATGACTTGTTGATTTGATGAGTGGTTATGAGTTTCTGCGTGTTTCTTTCATCATCGGCAGTGTACGAAGGTGTTGAACGAAGTTTTATTTAATATGAGGTTCATTACCAGTACCAGGTTTGTTTTTAAGCAGCTATTGTGATCGGACATTATTGCTACGAGTATGCAACTTATGTGGAATATCATGTGATTACATCTTGAGTTATCGTTATGGCTTGATACAGCTTGTTCAGACTTATACAGTGTATAGGTACGAGATTCCGATCTTGTAAGGATTGCGGATGTTGGAAATTGGGTTCTAAGGTTTACGAACTAAGGTTAAAATAATGATCTTCAGTTATGTTGTGTTGTCAGGCTTACATGGATTAGGGTGACATGAGATCACCCTGGGGTATGTTCATGGTTAGGTTACACGGCGATTTGATGGCTTTGGTACGACTCTGAGCACGTTTGAGGACGAACGTATGTTTAAGTAGGGGAGAATGTAACTACCCGACCGGTTGTTTTGAGCATTTGCACTCCGTTTAGCTATTTGAAGTCTCGATTAGCTTCGTATGATGTATTATGACCTGTGTGAATCGTTAGTTTTGGTTTTTCAGGTAATTCGAAATTGCTTTGGAAGAATGAACTTATGATTGAAGCTTTAAGTTGGAAGAGTTCACCAAGTTTGAGTTTTTAGTATTTGACCTCCGATCGGAGTTTTGATGATTCTGTTAGGTCCAGATGATGATTTTTGACTTGGGCAGATGCCCGGATTTGCATTTGGATATTTCGAGAAGGTTTCGACACTAATTGGTGAAAGTTGAAAATTTGAAGGTTTGGAATGTTCATAAGTTTGACCGGGAGTTGACTTTGATGATATCGGGCTCGGATTTCAGTTTCGGGAACTGGAATAGCTTTGCTATGTCATTTGGGACTTGTGTGCAAAATTTGAGTTCATTCCAAGTTGATTTTATAAGGTTCGGCACGAGTTTTGGAAGTTGAAAGTTCAAAAGTTCTTCGAGTTCGACTTGAGGCCCGATTCATAGTTTTGATGTTGTTATGCGTGATTTGAGGCCTTGTGTAGGTCAGTGTTATGTTATGGGACTTGTTGGAATGTTCGGACGGGATCCCGAGGGGCTCAGGCGTGATTTGGATTGTTTTCGGACCATTTTTCTTCATTTTCGCATTGCTGGTTTCTGCTGATTTCTCGTGTTTCAGACCTTCTTCGCGATCGCGAAGATTGGGTCGCGATCATGTAGTGTATTATGGGAGCTAGCCTTTATCCTTATTCGCGTTCTCGACTGTCCTACTGCGTTCGCGTACCTTTAGAGACCTAAGCATCGCGTTCGCATTGATCAGCTCGCGTTCGCGTAGAGTTGAGTTGAGAAGTTGGGGGCTGGAGATTTTCTTCTTTGCGTTCGCATTTGTCTTTTCATGATCGCATAGTGCAGGTTCATGTGGTCATCTCGTACGCTTGGGAAGTTTCACGAACGCATAGGGGATTTTTTAGGGGCTGCAGAGTTTGTTCTTCGTGATCGCGAAGAATGTCCCGCGATCGCGTAGGGTATTTCTGTCCGGTGATTATATGTACTCTATTTTCAAAGGTATTGGTCTTTTTATCATATTTTGAGCTATGGAACTCGGACTTGGGCGATTTTGGAGGCGATTTTTACCATATGGATTAGGGTAAGTATTTTCTACTCGGTTTTGATTATATTTCTCGAATCGACCATCGATTTTGACATTTGGATTATGAATTATAAAGAGAAATTTGGAGGTTTTGTCTAAAACTTCATAAAGCGCATTTTTGAGTTTTGAACATCGATTCAGAGTCGGATTTGAGTGAAACTAGTACGGTTGAACTCGTAACTGAATGGGTTATCGAATTTTGTGAGTTTTGCTGGGTTCTGAGGTGCAAGCCCGAGTTTGACTTTTTGGTTGACTTTGGGCTTTTGGTTAAAGATGCAACATTTATCGATTGGCTTGTTTCTTTTGGAATTATTTGATGTTCTTGAGTTGCTTTTGGATAGTTTTGAGCCGTTCGAAGGTCGGTACACGCGCGATGGCATTTCTAGGGTATTCTTTGGCTTGCTCTGTATTGGATTTAGCTTGTTCGAGGTAAGTAACACTTTTAAACTTGGTGCTAAGGGTATGAACTCCTGAATATACGTGTTATGTGTTTGGTGTTACGGTGACAGGCGTGTGGGCGTGCACCGAGTGAATTATTACTCGATTGATTCTGTGGTACAATGTAGTGACCTAATCTTGTTTCCATCCATGAAAGTTCTACGTGCTAGAGTAATTGAGCTGTGATCCATGTTAGAAACCATGTTTAGGCTATATGCTTATCCTGTTGGGACCCACTAAGGTCATTTCTACTATTGAGTTATTTGCTTAAATTGCAATTACATACTCAGTCATACTCATTCATTGCATATCATATCGCAGTCTCTGGTATCATTTGTCTCACATCATATAATCGTTGTTTGGGTTGATTGGCATGAGACTTTTGAGGCCGAGAGACTGGAGAGATTGATGACTGAGTGAGGCCGAGGGCCTGATTGTGAGGATGTTTATGGGATCGGGTTGCACGCCGCAGCAGGCTTTATTGATTCATGCCATGATGGCTTATGCTAGCGCTTGGGCAGGATCTGCTCCTCCGGAGTCTGACTTACCAGTAGTGAGTGCAGGTACCTACTAAGTACGAGTCCGAGTGCCGAGCGATTGTGAGGACTGAGTGACTGTAAGGTCTGAGTGACTGTGAGGACTGAATGACTGTGAGGATTGAGTGACTGGGAGGACTGAGTGCATTGATGCTCCGAGAGTATGCATATGATTTTATCACTTTGTTGCGTTACATTTGGCATGCATGACTGACATATAGGCATAGAGATGTACTTTTCTCATGCCATCTGACAATAAAGCATCATATCTGTTGTTGAAAGTTTTTGGGAAAAATCATAGTTTTTAGATATACTCACATTTTGGTGATTTCTGTCAAATGTTTGGGTTTTACTTTTATACCTGAGAGACATGCCTATTTTTCCGTAACTGTGACTTGGATATTGGTGTTGGACTCTAACCGTTGTCCAAGCTCGTCACTGCTTTTAATCTAAGGTTAAGTTTGTTACTTATTGAGTACATGGGATCGGTTGTACTCATACTACACTTCTACATTTTGCGTGCAGATGTTGGATGTTGATGTTGCTGTGTATGGCGGGAGCTACCATTGAAGATGCAACCGCGTTCCGGTCATAGATGCTTATTATTCTCGGTAGCTTTAGAATTATTAATCTGCTCATGTATATTTGAAACGGATGATGTATTTATTTCATACAAGTTTTGTAAACTCTAAATTAGAAGCTCATGATTTGTACTATCAATCCAGGAGATTTTTAAATAAAAGTTCAGTTATATTATCTATTTCTCTCAGTAGATCTCATCTGAAATTGGATTATTGTTAAATTGGCTTACCTAGTGGGTTGGGTTAGGTGCCATCACGACTAGTAGGTTTTTGGATCGTGACACCTAGTCTTAGAGACTAGGTGCCATCACGACATCCTCAGGCAGGAAATTGGGGTCGTGACAACGGTGGGATAAGAAATTAAGATTTATGAATTTTTACAACGATCTCAAGTTAATATTCAATAATAATTAGTTTCGTAGTCGAACTTTTAAAGATATTTCGTGAATTTCTTAATACTTATATAGATATAAGTAAAAGCTACTGATTTCACGTGAACGTATAACTTATAAGTTAGATCTATCTCTAATCCTAATTGCTAACGTTGTAAAACAAAATATGCAGTGTCATGTATTGCGTGAAAATCCGGACCAGTTAGGTGGATCAATGGGGGTGTGACACGTGGAAGTCATGGCCTAGTAGAAATCACGCGCTCATAGTATTGTGGTCGGTGGCCCCCGTTAGGGGCTTCAAGATCATTGTCACCAGTGTCTCAAGGAAAATGTTATGTCTCGGAATGGTCAAGGCCATCATTGACTAGTTAGGCAATGGCACCGGGCCTAACGGATCTTTTCCTTTTGGTCTTGACCTTGGCGTCAGCCAGAGTGTATTCTTACCAACCCTTTGACATCAGCCATCGTCGAGCTCTGTGCTAAACTAGAGACGCCTTTTCAACCGTCTTTTTAGCACTATCAAGGGTCTTATCATCAAAAAGGAACTTTATTCTTTTATATATAGCTTCTCAGAGAAGCTAAATGATCATTATAATCATTCCTCAAAATACAGCTCTCTCTCTCTCTCTCTCTCTCTCTCTCTCCATCATCTGTAGAAGAAAAAATGCTTGCAAATATATGATTCTCATTGTTGTATTGAAATTCTTGCCTTCTAATTCATTGCCATAATTTCTATCTTAGTTTTTATACACGTTCTATGGATCTTTATGAAAGAAAAGGATTTTGGATCATTTACGATTCATTTGCCTTTAACCACTCCACATCAAAATAACTATTAAAACAAATAGATCATTATTTTCCTAGTAAACAGTTTGGTACCGCCTGTGGGGATAGGCAGTTGTGATATCGTCTTGTCCTTTTTCATTAAGCTTTTTGTTAAACCAGTGTTCGAGGACCTACAGGGTTCTGAGCACTTCGGGGGACGTAAGAAGGAGGGCAACTAGTCCCCTTCTCATGAAGTAAGTTAGGCCCGACTTCCAGTTGGCCCCAGGGTTCTTGATGATAAGAGTGATGGCGACAACGAGTATCAAAGAGAATGATATTCCCCACATATAGGCCGTCGACATCATTACAGGGTAAAGGGGATATATCTCAAGAAAACTTTTAGACACGAGAAGGTGGTGAAAAACATTATGGTTGTATAAAACACATTCACGATGCATATGGTTCTTCATTTTCTCCATATGGCCTTTTTTTCAAGGTGCTCATTTTGTCTGGGCTTTTAGTTTAATGTTTCTTACTATGGCCTCATTCACCAATAACACTCGCCTTAAAGTGGCTATGCCTCATCATCCCACAGTGATTAAGACCCCAACGAATATTGCAACCAACACGGTAACAACAAAGGTCCCTCGTGGTTGAGGGTCGAAATGAGTGGATCCAAAACCATGCAAACGTCAGAAGAAACGTATAGGGATGATCTCCTTAACTTTGTGCAAAAGATACACGACCGGACGGATTAGATACTTGGGGCCCCACCGGTTGTCAGGGAGGAAAATACCAAAATGTATACAAAGCTGCCATTTAAGTCAAGTGCGACTCCAGTGTTCATCCAGAAAAGATTCAAAATGCCAAATGTGCCAAGATATGAAGGGACAACGGATCCCCAGGAGCATGTGGAGGCTTATACGACCGGCATCAACGGGAATAACTTACTGCTGGACGAGATCGAATCCGTCATGCTCAAGAAATTTGGCCAAACTCTCACAAAGGGAGCCTTAACTTGGTATACACTTTTACCTAAATATTCTATTGATTCTTTTGTTATGCTTGACAATTTTATCGTGAAAGCCCATGCTAGGCTCAGAAGATCGAAACCTACAAGGAAGACA
The DNA here is from genome assembly GCA_002018475.1 of Nicotiana obtusifolia. Classification (NCBI taxonomy): domain Eukaryota; kingdom Viridiplantae; phylum Streptophyta; class Magnoliopsida; order Solanales; family Solanaceae; genus Nicotiana; species Nicotiana obtusifolia. Next base: position 62,299 of record MCJB01023267.1, on the reverse strand, counting down.
TATTCAAAATAGAGCAGCGCGAGGGCAAGTTTCTCCAAAGCTTTATGAAAAGATTCCAACGAAAAAGAATGATGTTACCCATAAGACTGGAGGATTGGGCTACTACGGCGGTTACCGATGGTTTGAAACCAAATAGCTCCAACACTTCATGGAAGTTAAAGGAGAGCATGTAGGAATTCTCCACCAAGACTTGAAACGAAGTGAACCACATGTATACAATGCAAATTGAAGATGACCTTAGAGTTCCGGTGCCGATTGAAGTGAGAGGCCGCTTCCACGAAAATCCCAAACGATATCGAAATCTACGCGAAGGAATATAAGGGGTTGGTTTGAACCTTAATCAGTCCCTCGACAATAGGGATCGAGCTCGAGATAAGACCCCATCAGGAGTAAGGGGACTAGTTAGGAGAGATGTAACGAGGCCCTTGTCACGACCCAAACCTCAATAGTGATGGCGTCTATCGTAATACTAGGCAAGCCGACAAATACAATAAACCACGCATCTTTAAATTTGGAAATATAGTAAAATAAGCTCAAGAGTAAAGTCTCATAAATACTGATGAGAAAATACCATGACTCATAACAGTATCCTCCAAAATTCAGGTGTTACTAAGTACATGAGCATCTAACTAACAACATAGTCTGACTGCTAAACACTGTCTAGAAAGATAGAACAGTACAAATAAATAAAAAGAATGAGAGTCAAGGTCTACGGACGCCAAGACAGCTACCTCAAAAGTCTCTGATAGATAAAGCTCCAAAGCTAGCAACCACCGTGCTCAGAAGTACCTGGATCTGCACACAAAGTACAGAGAGTAGTATGAGTACAACCGACTCAATGTACTTAATAATTAACAAGACTAACCTAGGGCTGACAGCAGTGACTAGCTCAACCAATACAATACAAATACAGATTTATAAACAATACATATATGACAGGAAACATGACAATAATATCTCAGAGAAACTCATAATCTATTGATACACAGTAGAGGAATGCAGAAATGCTTCAAGGTTTAACAGTTAAGTTCAATGTAGATAAAATATGCCAAGTATGATTGATATAAGGAATATTAAATCTCTATATCTACATGTCAGTGTGCATGTCACATGTGATGCAACACAATGAAAACCTCAAGTACTCACACTCTCAGAGTACTCAATCTGACTGTCTCAATTCTCGCTCTTCACACTCAGTCACTCAGCATTGTATAGTACCTGCGCTCACTACTGGTATGTCAGACTCCGAAGGGGCGGATCCTGCCCAAAAGCTAATAAAACCTGATGTGCCGCTCAGCACGATCCCATCATGAATCAATAATACCTGATGCGGCGTGCAACCAGATCCCATTATGATTCAATAGTACCAGCTGTGGCGCGCAGCCCGATCCCATCAATATAACTCACAAACAGGTCCTCGGCCTCACTCAATCATCAATCTCTCCAGTCTCGCGGACTCACAATACTCGTTCCAATCAGCCCAAAACAATGATACATAATGTGACAGTAAATGGTAACAGAGACTGAGATATGATATGCAATGATGAATACGACTGATTACATAACTGCAATTTAAGCAAATAACTCAACAGCAAAAGAATGACCATTGTGGGTCCCAATAGTACCAACACACAGCCTAAACATGATTTCTAACATAAATCACAGCTCAAGTAGTAGCAAGATTCAGTGACTACACAGTTTCACGGGATCGACCGAGTCACTATTTATTACTACGTGCATTCCAACACGTCCGTCACCTAGCATGTGCGTCACCTCAACACCAATCACATAACATGTATTTCAGGGGTTCATACCCTCAGAATAATGTTTAGAAGTGTTACTTCCTCAAACCGTGCAAAACTCTACTCTAATAAGCCCTTGCCTCACAACTCGGCCTCTGCACGATTCGAATCTAGCCAAAAACAACTTGATACAATCAACACAAGCTATAGGAATCAATTCCATATAATAAAGCTAAGTTCTTAAACAAAAGTCAAAAAGTCAACCCTGGGCCCACGTCTCAGAATCCAACAAAATTAATAAAATCCAAACACTCATTTAACCTCGTTTCCGACCATACCAAAATTACCAAATTCTGACACCAAATCATCACTCAAATCCCCAAATCTTACTCTCCAATCCCTAGTCCTAAATTCCCAAAATTCCACCTCAAAAACACATAAACTAGGAGGGAAATTCAATGGTATTCAATATTAATGAATAAAAATGATCAAAAATGATTTACCTCTTGAAATCTAGTGGAATCCCCTTCAAAAATCGCATTAATCCGAGCTCCCAAAGTCCAAAAATGAATAAAATCTCGGAACCCTTCGACTATATGGACTGCCCATGCATTTCGCACCTTCAAAGCCTGGGGTCGCACGTGCGAAACCTGGGGTTGCACCTGCGATCCCGCTTTTGCATAGAAAATATCGGTTCTGCGAAGCCTACTAAACACCCTACCTCGGGCACCTGTGATTCTCTCTTCGACCTGCGGGACAGCATCTGCGGACAACCCATCGCTTCTGTGATCCAAGCCACACTGCCCAGCTCTGCTTCTGCGGCTCTCCTCGCGCAGGAGCGCATCTGCTTCTGCAGATATTCCTCCGGACCTGCACTTCCTAGCAGCCTTCTTCCTTTTTGCAGCTGCACACTCCTAGCCGCTTCTGGGCACCTACGGCCAATCCTTCAGCAGGTACGATGACATCAGACCTGAAGCACTTCAGCATAACACCTAAGCCAAATTCGATCCGTTAACCATCCAAAATACACCCGAGGCCCCCAAGACCTCAACCAAACATACCAACAAGTCCTAGAACACGATAGGAACTTAGTCGAGGCCTCAAATCACATCAAACAACATCAAAAACATGAATCGCACCCCAATTCAAGACTAATGAAACTAATGAATTTCCAACTTCTACAATCGATGCCGAAACCTATCAAATCAACTCCGATTGACCTCAAATTTTGCACACAAGTCATAAATGACACAACGGACCTATTCTAACTTCCGAAACCAGAATCTGAGCCCGGTAACCCCGAAGTCAACTCTCGGTCAAATTTCTCAACTCTCCAGACTTCTATTTTTTCCAACTTTTTTCAATTCAAGCCAAAACCAACTACGGACCTCAAAAAGAAACTCCTGACACACTCCTAAGTCCAAAATCACCATATGGAGCTATCAAAACCATCAGAACTCCATTCCAAAGTCATTTACACATAAGTCAGCATCCGGTCAATTCTTTCAATTTAGGCTTCCAACCTTGGGACTAAGCGTCCCAACCCATTCCGAAACATCCCCGGAACCAAACCAACCACCTCGGCAAGTCAGTTAACAACAATTGAGCACAGAATAAGAAGTAAATGGGGGAACGGGGCTACAACACTCAAAACGACCGACCGAGTCGATATATCCTCCCTCTCTTAAGCAAACATTTGTCCTCGAACGGGTCTAGAATCATACCTGGAGTCTCAACTAGGCATGGATATCTGCTCTGCATCTCTCGCTCAGTCTCCCAAGTAGCCTCCTCGACTAGCTGACCTCTCCAATGCACCTTCACTAAAGTTATGTTCTTTGATCTCAACTTTCGTACCCGCCGATCCAAAATGGCCACCTGCTCCAAATCATAAGTCAAATCACCATCCAATTGAACCGTGCTGAAGTCCAAAACATGAGACAGATTGCCGACATACTTCCGGAGCATGGAAACATGAAACACTGGGTGAACACTCGATAGACTAGGCGGCAATGCAAGCTTGTAAGCCACCTCTCCAATATTCTCAAGCAACTCAAAAGGCCCAATATATCGAGGTCTTAACTTGCCATTCTTCCCGAACCTCATAACACCCTTCATACGTGAAACACTAAGCAGTACCTTATCTCCTACCATGTAAGCACACGAACCTTCCGATCTGCGTAGATCTTCTATCTAGACTGCGCCATGCGAAGCCGATCCTGAGTCAACTTACTCTTGTCCAAATCATCTTGAATTAAGTCAGTACCCAGCCTAGCCTCACCAGGCTCAAACCAACCCACCGGAGACTGACATTATCTCCCATACAAAGCCTCAGATGGAGCCATCTGAATGCTCGATTGGTAGCTGTTGTTGTAGACAAACTCTGCAAATGGCAGAAACTGATCACAAGAACCCCTAAAATCCATGACACAAGCGCATAGCATATTCTCCAATATTTGAATAGTGCACTCGGATTGTCCGTCCGTCTGAGAGTGGAATGTTGTACTCAACTCAACCTGTGTGCCTAACTCTCGCTGCACTGCTTTCCAAAACTGCGATGTAAACTGCTGCTCCAATCTGAAATGATGGACACTAGCACACCGTGAAGGCGAATAATCTCACGAATATAGATCTCAACAAGCCGCTTTGAAGAATAAGCAGTCCCAACTAGAATGAAATGTGCGGACTTGGTCAACCGATCCATAATCACCCAAATAGCATCAAACTTCCTCGAAGCGCGTGGGATCCCAACTACAAAGTCCATGGTAATACACTCCCATTTTCACTCCAAAATCTCAAGCCATTGAAGCAAGTTGTCCGGGCTCGTACTTCACCTGCTGACAATTTAGGCACCGAGCTACAAATCCCACTATATCTTTCTTCATCCTCCTGCACCAATAGTGCTGCCTCAAGTCCTGATACATCTTCGCGGCACTCGAATTGATAGAATACCACGGATTGTGAGCCTCCTCAAGAATCAACTCACGTAGCCCATCTATATTGGGCACACAAATCCGACCCTGCATCCGCAACACCCCATCATCCCTAACGGTAACCTCCTTGGCATCACCATGCTGAACCGTGTCCTTAAGGACAAGCAAATGGGGGTCATCATACGGACGCTCTCTGATGGGATCATATAAGGAAGACCGAGAAACCACACAAGCTAGAACCCGACTAGGCTCGGAAACATCTAATCTCACGAACTGATTGGCCAAGGCCCACACATCTGATACGAGCGGCCTCTCACCTACCAGAATAAATGCAAGGCTGCACATACTCATTGCCTTTCTACTCAAGGCAGCAGCCACTGCATTAGTCTTCCCAGGATGATACAGAATGGTAATATCATAGTCCTTTAGTAGCTCCAACCATATCCGCTGCCTCAAATTTAGATCCGTTTGTTTGAACAAGTTTTGGAGACTCCGATGATCCGTAAATACCTCACAAGACACACCGTAGAGATAATGCCTCCAAATCCTCAGTGCATGAATGATGGCTGCCAACTCTAAATCAGAACAAGGTAGTTCTTCTCATGGGGCTTCAACTGGCGCGAAGCATAAATAATCACTCTACCCTCCTGCATCAAGACACACCTAATAATAATCTGAGAAGCATCACAATACACAGTATAAGAACTCGATGCTGAAGGCAAAACTGGAACTGGAGCTGTGGTCAAGGCAGTCTTGAGCTTCTGAAAGCTCTCCTCACACTCATCCGACCACCTGAATGGCGCACTCTTCTGGGTCAACCTGGTCAAAGGCACTGCAATGGACGAGAAACTCTCCACGAAGTGACGATAATATCCGGAAAGCCGAGAAAACTCTGAATCTCAGTAGCTGAAGATGGTAGCCAACTCTGAACCACCTTTATCTTCTTTGGATCCACCTTAATCCCCTCACTAGACACCACGTGCCCCAAGAATACCACCGAACTAAGTCAAAATTCATACTTGGAGAACTTGGCATAAACCTTCTCCTCCCTCAACCTCTATAGTACTATCCTCAAATGATATGCATGTTCCTACTAACTACGTGAGTACACCAGGATATCATCAATAAATACAATGACAAACGAATCAAGATACTGCTGGAATACACTGTTCATCAGATGCATGAATGTTGTTGGGGCGTTGATCAGCCCAAAAGACATCACAAAAAATTTATAGTGACCATAGCGGGTCTTGAATGCCGTCTTCAGAATATCCGAGTCACGAATCTTCAATTGGTGATACCCAGACCTTAAATCAATCTTAGAGAACACTCTAGCTCCCTGAAGCTGGTCAAATAAATCATCAATGCGTGGCAAAAGATACTTGTTCTTGATTGTAACATTGTTCAACTGCCTATAGTCGATGCACATCCGCATAATACCATCCTTCTTCTTTAAAAACAGAACCGATGCACCCCAAGGCGACACACTAGGCCTAATAAACCCTTAATCAAGAAGCTCCTAAAGCTTCTCTTTCAATTCCTTCAACTCAGCTGGTACCATAAGATATGGAGGAATAGAAATGGCTTGAGTGTCCGGCACCAAGTCAATACCAAAATCAATATCCCTGTTGGGTGGCATGCTCGGCAAGTCTGCACGAAACACATCCAGAAAGTCTCACACAACCAGAATAGAATCAATAGTAGGAGTATCAGCACCAACGTCCCTCACAAAGGCCAAATATGACAGACACCCCTTCCCAACCATCCGTTGGGCCTTCAGATAAGAAATCACCCGGTTGGGAACATAATCTAGAGAACCTCTCCACTCGGTCCTCGGCAGTCTCGGCATCGCCAATGTCACAGTCTTAGCATGACAATCCAAAATAGCATGACATGGGGATAGCCAATCCGTACCTAAAATCACATCGAAATCAACCATACTAAGCAATAAGAGATCAACTCTAGTCTCCAATCCCCTAATAGTCACCACACATGACCGATACACACGGTCCACAATAATAGTAACGCCCACCGGCATAGATACATGAACAGACGAAACTAATGACTCACCGGGCATATCAAAATAAAGAGCAAAATATGATGATACATACAAATAATTGGAACTAGGGTCAAATAATATAGAAGCATCCATGTAGTATACTGAGACAATACATATGATTACTGTGTCTGAAGCAACAGCCTCTAGCCTGGCAGGAATAGCTTAGAATCGAGCCTGACCGCCACCTGATCGGCCTCCCCCTCTAGGGCGACCTCTAGCTGCCTGAGCCCCACCTCGAGCTGGCTGAGCGGGTGGTGAAGTAACTGGTGCGGAAGTCATCGCCTGACTCCTCTGCTAAACTGGACCTCCCAAAAGGCGGGGACAATGCCTCTTCATATGACCAAACTCTCCACACTCAAAGCAACCTCGCTCTAATAATGGCGGCAAGTACTGAAATGGACCCTAAGAACCAGAATAACTACTAGAAGGGCCTGGCACAGATGAACCCTGAACTTATGGAGCACGAGGTGAACTCTGAGCTGGAAGGGCACTAATAGATGACTACCGGACAGGCACTGTATGAACCATGGCTAGCTGATGTGCCACGATGAACCGGACGAGCCATCTAAGCGGGCCTATAAGGACGACCCTTATGATGGTGGGATTGACCCCCAGAAGAAACACCGCTGAGACCACCCGAACCACGAGGCCTCTTGGATCTCCTCATGCTCCTAACTACGGACCAGCTCTAGCAGCCGAGCAATATCAACCACCTCATCGAACCTAGCACCTGATAAATTCTCTTGAGTCATAACAAAAGCGCAGTCTATAGTTGAGGCCATCAATGAACCTCCTAATCCTCTCCCTCTCTGTGGGAACCAACCAGATCGCATGACGAGACAACTTTGAAAATCTCATCTCGCACTGGTTCACGGATATACCCTTCGGGCATAGCTGCTCAACTTGCCTACGCAACTCCTCCCGACGGGTCGGTGGCACAAACTTTTCGTAGAAGAGAACGGAGAAATCGTGCCATGAAAGTGGTGCGGCACCGGCTGGCCTGCTCCGCCATAGGCCTCCCACTATCTGAAGGCTGCCCACATCAACTGAAAAGTAATAAGTGAGACCCCACTTGTCTCTAGAATACCCACCGTGCGAAGAATCCGCTAGCACCTACCAAGAAGTCCTGAGCATCCTCTGACTCAGTGCCAAAGAATGATAGAGGGTTGAGCCTCCCAAACCTCTCTAGTCTCTTTTGCTCATCATCACTCATAATGGGACCCACCTAAGGCTAAGCAACTGCAACCGGCTGGGCTGATAGTATCCCCGGTGTCTGAAGTCCCAGCATCACCTGCTCTGGAGTACGGCCAGCGGGAGTCTAAGCACCTCTCCCGGCCTAAAAAGTGGCTGGCGCGGCCGAAACTCAAACCGCCTGAGCAAGGCTAGTGCAAACAGTCAATATCTAGGCCAAAGCCTCTTGAAGGCCTAGAATCACAATGGGCACAGCTGGTGCCTGAGTTGGTCCCATCGGCTCAACTACATCTGGAATCTTTTCTTGAGCTGGAGCACTGGTGGATCTACTGGTGCTGCTCTAGCTGTTGTACAAGCTGCACCTCGACCTCTACCGCGGCCCCGACCTCTCATGGCCCTAGTTGGTGGTACTGTGGTCGTCCGCCCGATCCAGTAGCACATGTCCTTACCATCTGTGAGAGAATAGAATAACAGAAGATTAGTTTCCACAATCAACAACTTCGCACAACAAGAATACAAGAAAGTGAAGTTTTCTTAATGTTTCGGCAGCCTCTCAAAGATAAGTACAAACGTCTCCGTACCGATCCGCAAGACTCTACTAAACCTGCTCATGAATCGTGAGACCTATGTAACCTAGGCTCTAATACCAACTTGTCACGCCCAAATCTCACATGTCGTGATGACGCATATCGCAATACTAGGCAAGCCGACAATCACAATAAACCATGCATCTTTAAATTGGAAACTTAGTAAAATAAGCTCAAGAGGAAAATCTCATAAATACTGATCAGAAAATACCGCGACTCATTACAATATCACCCAAAATCCGGGTGTCATTGAGTACATGAGCATCTAACTAACAACATAGTCTGGCTGCGAAACATTATCTAGAAAGATAGAACAGTACAAATAACTAAAAAGAAGGAGATTCAAGGTCTGCAGACGCTAAGACAGTTACCTCAAAAGTCTCTGATAGATAAAGCTCCAAAGCAAGCAACCGCCGTGCTCAGAAGTACCCAGATCCGCACACGAAGTGCAGAGTGTAATTTGAGTACAACCGACCCAATGTACACAATAAGTAACAAGACTAACCTTGGGCTGAAAGTAGTGACGAGCTCAACCAATACAGTCTAAATACAGATTTTTAAACAATACAGATATGACAGGAAATATGGCAATAATATCTCAGAGAAACTCATAATCTGTTGGTACAAAATATAGGAATGTAGACATGCTTCCAAGTTTAACAGTTAAGATCAATGCAGATAAAATATGCAAATTATGATTGATATGAGGAATATTACATCTCTATATCTACATGTCAGTGTGCATGTCACATGTGATGCAACACAATGAAAACCTTGTGTACTCAACTCTCAGAGTACTCAATCTGACTGTCTCAATTCTCGTTCATCACTCTCAGTCACTCAGCATTGTACGGTACTTGCGCTACTACTGATATGTGAGACTCCGGAGGGATGGATCCTGCCCAAGCGCAAAAAAACCTGTTGCGGTGCGCAGCCCGATCCCATCATGAATATAAAATACTCATTGCAGCACGCAGCCCGATCCCATTATGAGTCAATAGTACCCGATGCGGCGCATAGCCCGATCCCATTAATATCACTCACAAACAAGCCCTCGGCCTCACTCAGTTATCAATCTCTCCAGTGTCTCAGGCTCAAAACACTCATGCCAATCAGCCTAAAACAGTGATACATGATGTGACAATAAATGGTAACGAGACTGAGATATGATATGCAATGATGAATGCGACTGAGTACATAACTAGAATTTAAGCAAATAACTCAATAGCAAAAGAACAACCGCAGTGGGTCCTAATGGTACCAGAACATAGCCTAAACATGATTTCTAACATAAATCACAGTTCAAACTCTCTAACACACAGAGCAGACATGAGTAATAGCAAGATTCAGTGACTATATAGTTTCACGGGATCGACCGAGTCACAACTACTATAGTGCACGTCCACATGCCCGTCACCTAGCATGTGTGTCACCTCAACACCAATCCCATTTGAAGTGTTGCTTACCTCAAACCATGCAAATCTCTACTCCAATAAGCCCTTGCCTCCGAATGACTCGAATCTAGCCATAAACAACTCGATACAATCAACACAAGCTACAGGAATCAATTCCATATGATAAAGCTAAGTTCTTAAACAAAAGTCAAAAAGTCAACCATGGGCCCACATCTCGGAATTCAACAAAATAAACAAAATCCAAACACCCATTCAACCGGAGTCCAACCATACCAAAATTACCAAATTTCGAGACCAAATCGTCACTCAAGTCTCCAAATCTTACTCTCCAATACCTAGTCCAAAATTCCACCTCAAAAACACATAAACTAGGAGGAAAATTCAATGGGTATTCAATATTAATGAATCAAAATTATCAAAAGTGACTTACCTATTGAAATCTACTAGAATCCCCTTCAAAAATCTCCTCAATCCGAGCTCCCAAAGTCCAAAAATGAATAAAATCTCAGAACCCTTTGACTATATACACTGCCCAGGCATTTTTCACCTGCGAAGCCTGGGGTCGCACCTGCGATCCTGCTTTTGCAAAGAAAACATCGCATCTGCGAAGCCTGCTAAACACCCGATCTCGCGCACCTACGGTCCCCTCTTCGCACATACGGGACCGCATCTGCGAACAACCCATCGCTTCTGCGATCCAAGACACAATCCGCAGCTCCGCTTCTATGGCTCCCCTCGCACAGGAGTGCGTCCGCTTTTGCGGATATTCCTCCGCACCTGTGCTTCCCAGCAGCCTTCTTCCTTTTCGCAGTTGTGCACTCCTAACCGCTTCTATGGCTTTGCACCTGCGGCCAATCCCTCCACAGGTGCGATGACACCAAACCTGAAGCACTTTAGCATAACACCTAAGCCAAATTTGATTCATTAACCATCTGAAATACACCCGAGGCCCCCGGGACCTCAACCAAATATACCAACAAGTCCTAAAACACAATAAGAAATTAGTCGATGCCTCAAATCACATCAAACAATATCAAAAACACGAATCGCACCCCAATTCAAGCCTAATGAAACTAATGAATTTCCAACTTCTACAATCACTTCCGAAACCTATCAAATCAACTCCGATTGACGTTAAATTTTTCACACAAATCATAAAATGACACAACAAACCTATTCCGACTTCTAAAACCAAAATCTGAACCCGATAACCACAAAGTCAACTCTCGGTCAAACTTCTCAACTCTCCAAACTTCTTTTTTTTTCAACTTTTGCCAATTCAAGCCAAAATCATCTATGGACCTCCAAATTAACATTCAGACACACTCCTAAGTCCAAAATCACCATACAGAGCTATCGGAATCATCAATACTCCATTCCGAAGTCATTTACACATAAGTCAACATCTGATCAACTCTTTCAACATAGGCTTCCAACCTTAGGACTAAGTGTCCCAACCCATTTTGAAGCTTCCCCGGAATAAAACCAACCACCCCCGCAAGTCACATAACAACAATTGAGCACAGAATAAGCAGTAAATGGGGGAACGGGGCTACACACTCAAAATGACCAACCGGATCATTACAGCCCTCTAGGCTACCATCGAGGGATCCGAGGCCTCCAAGGTTATCCAAATATATTTTTAGCATTGGGCCTGCTGAACTAGTGACGACCTTGAAAGATACCAAAGAGGTCATATTTCCAAGGGATATCTGCTCCAACCCATACAAAAGGAATTAGGACGTTTGGAATGATTTTCACTACACTCATGGGCACCTGACTAGGGACTGCAAGAATCTTTGAGCCAAAGTTGCACAATTACTCAAGGTCGGGCACTTGAAGGAATTCCTCAGTGATCGGGCCAAGCAAAATCTGAGCATAAACTAGAATGATAAGGAATCAAGGAAGCCACCATTACCGAAGCAGATAATCTATATGATTTTTGGTGGGGAAGCGGTCATCGGTGCAACCTATTCTGCCTCCAAAAAGACTAAGTTCTCCATCTCCTCCGAAAAGAGAGATCGAGATTACTCGAAGAATGATTCAATCACCTTCAGCAGCAACGACTTATATGGGCTCTCATACCCACACAATGATATAATGGTAATCTCTCTTCGTGTTTTAAATTCTGCAAATTATGTGGGTGCTAAATTGATCCAGGTAGTTCGGCCAATATCATCCAACTTCGGGTTCTAGAAAAGATACAACTGGTCGATAAGATAAGCCACAAAGCTGTTGGCCCGGTTCAAAATGGCTAGTGAGATCACCTAGAGGGAAATCAAATTATCGATTTATGTCGAAGAAATGATCCAAGATACGACGCTCGATGTCATGACCGGTGACATATCATACAACATCATCCTGGGAAGGCCCTGACTCCATTTTGTGCAGGCGGTCCCATCAAACTTCCACCAAGTCATGAAACTTCCTACCCAATGGAGGATAAAGAAACACGAGGAGAGAAACCGACAATGGGAGAAATGAGTTCACTGGTCCTAGCAACGGGGCAAAGCAAAGAAAAGGCGAATCCCAAAAAGTAATTACTACAATTGGTGTCATCGACCAACTCTAGGTTGGAGACATATCAATGGGAGGATAGCGATTTTGAGGGAGAAGAATCGGAACGACCTAATATCCCGAGAGCCTTCAGAGCTTTGGAGAATAACGATATTGCAAACTTAACAATGGAAGAGCTCTAGGAAGTCCCCTTTTTCTCTAATCAACCAGAAAGAATGGTATTCCTAGGCTTGTCCTTAGTTTGGATATGGTTACTCACAAGCTCAGTGCTGATCCATATCACCCTCTAGTGAGAGAGAAGAATCGACCACATTTCTTCGCTTGTAACCAATTCTACAAGGATGAGGTATCTAATTTCTTAAAATAGGTTCAATGGGGAAGTGAGGTATCCAGATTTGTTAGCTAACATAGTCGTAGTATCTAAAAAGCTCAACAAATATAAGATGCTCCTAGATTTCAAAGATCTGAATAAAGCATGTTCCAAAAACTCACCCCTCTTTCCCCATATCGATTAAACAATCGACACGATGACCGGGCACAAGTTACTCAGTCTTTTAGATATTTACTCTCGGTACAACAAAATCAAGTTACATCCTAAGAATCAGTAAAAAAAAACTTTATTCATCACAGAGTAGGGCACTTGCTGCTATAATGTCATGCCTTTCAGTCTCAAAAACACTAGGGCCACTTACCAAAGGCTGGTAAATAAAACGTTTGAAAAATAAGTAGAGAAGATTATAAAAGTTTATTTTGATGATATGCTTGTTAAGTCTTTTTTAAATAGAGGACCATCTAGAACATTTGTAGAAATCCTTGGACATCCTCCGGAAGTATAACATGAAACTGAACCCAGATAAATGCCTTTTCAGAGATAGATATAGAAAATATCTCGGGTTCTTCATGTCCAACCGTGGGATAGAAGTAAGTCTAGACAAAATCAAGGCCATTAATGAGATACCATACATGGAACACAAAGGTCGTGCAAAGGCTCACCGGAAGGCTAACCGCAAAGATTTATCTCGAGGTCATTAGGACAGTGCCACAAGTTCTTCAAACTGTTGAATAAAAAGAAGGATTTTGAATGTATGTCCAATTGCTAGCATGCCCTGGATCTCAAAAGATACTTGTCAAGTGCACCCTTGATGGCGAAGCCAAGGGCCGGAGAATTGCTACTCGTGTACCTAATCGTGTACAAAGTTGCGATAAGTACATTCTTGGTCCGAGAAGAGAAAAGTATACAATCTTCCATTTATTAGGCCAGTAGAACTATGTTGAATGCCTAGACCAGGTATCCACATTTGGAGAAGTCGGTCTTAACACTTGTGATAGCTACTCGTAAGCTTAGTCCTTATTTTTAATGTCACCTGATTTGTGTAGTCTCAACTTTTTCGCTACAGAGTATCCTGTAAAAGCAAAGCTCGCGGGTTGACTAGCAAAATGGTTGGTCAAAATAAGTGAGTACAACATAACATATTGGCCCCAAATGCCATTAAGTCGCATGTCTTGACAGACTTTGTAGCTTACTTCAGTCCGAGCATGATGCTTGACGTGGCGAAGGAGGCAATGCTTGCCTCCAGGACTGTGCAATGGTATGGACCCTATATATACACGGGCAGTGCTTCCAATACGAAAGGAATCGTTCTTGCCGTAGTCCTGACCACACCGTCCAAAGAAACTATCATGCAAGAAATAAAATGTGTTCCTTTAACTAACAATGAGGCCGAGTATAAAACTCTAATTGAAGGTCTTGTATTGGCACGGGACTAGATGCTAAGAATGTGGAATTGAGAAGTGATTCACAGCTGGTAGTCAACCAATTCCTCGATATGTACAAAGCCAAAGAAAAGTGGATACATAAGTATTTAAATAGGGTCTTGGTGCTGCTATCTCGGTTTAAAAGAATGGAAGATGACTCAAATCCCACGAGAAGAAAACATGTAGGCGATTGCCTTGGCTAACTTTGGGTCGTCAACAGCTATCTCACAACCGGGGCCAGACAACGAGGTATGTTCCTCAAGTCTAACTTGGGACTGGCGTAATGATATTATAGGTCAATTGCAAGACAGTACATTGCCCGAGGATAGAAAAGCTTCCCGAGCACTTAGAACCAAAGCAGCCTGGTACTGCTTGGTTTGGAGTAAGATATATTAGAGGTCTTTTTATGGCCAAGTGCCTAGGTCCGTGAGATACCAATTATGTGATGAGGGACGTGCATGAAGGTAGTTGTGGCAACCACTTCGGATACGAGTCTTTAGTTCAAAAATTAATAAGGCTCGGGTACTATTGGTCTAGAATGGAACAAGACGCTAACTCTTTCGTGCAAAGGTGCGACACGTGCCAGTGGCACGCTCGAATGGTCCATCACCCAGCGAAACCCCTTCACTCGGTTTTCTCATCATGGCCATCCATGAAATGAGAAATGAACATAGTAGGCCCATTATCTCCGTCACCTCATCTGGTAAAATTTCTATTAGTATTGACTGACTATATCTCAAAATGGGTCGAAGTAGATTACAAGAAAATCTGAGAGGTGATTGAGTTTATTTGGGACCATATCATATGTAAATTTTGGGTCCTAAAGGAGATAACCTGCGATAATGGACCGCAATGCATCGGCTCCAAGGTAACCCAATTCTTCAAAGGGTTGATGATCAAACGAATCATATCAACTCCCTATCATCAAATTGCAAATGGAAAAAGCAGAATCAACGAACGAAACTCTAATACAAAATTTTAAGAAGAAGCTAGAGCAGGCTAAGGATAACTAATTAGAGGAGCTATCCGGAGTATTGTGGGCTTACCGGACAACAGCTAAAGCCAGCGCTTGCGAGACACCCTTCTCCCTCGTCTACAGTGCAGAAACGTTAATCCGGTTAAGACTATAGAACCTAGAAAAATATTTACCCAGGCCACCGCAATCCAATTTCTAGGCCATGTCCATCGGGCTGAACTTACTCGAGGAGTGGCAAGACATAGCCCCGTCCGAACCATAGTGCGTACTAAAGAGTTGAAAGATATTTCAATCGAAAATCTAACTTGCAGCACTTCAAAGTCGAGGACTACGTCCTCCGAAACGTAACAGCCGAAATAAAAGAAATTAATGCTGGAAAATCTAGCCAAAATTGGGAAGGATCTTATCGAGCCACTGGGATCACAGGTAAAGGTACATATCGACTCGTAAATAGGGTCGGGGAGGAATTATAAAGTAATTCGACATAAGCCATTTAAAGCGATATTACTACTAAAACACATGTATGCTTCACATTCTTACTCTTGGATATTTTCACTGATTTTTTGTCGCAGAAGCAATGCACCCACAAGACCGAGACCACAAGTATAGATGCACGTCCGGCATCACGAAGAGTAAGAAATCTAAAAATATGTATTGTACTCTTTTCCTTAGCCACGATTTTTATTCCGAATGGAATTTCCCGGTAAGGTTTTTAATGAGGCAATAAATATATAAGCGTATTACCATAAGAATTTATCGGGACTCCAGAGTGCAGGACCCGCGAAAGGGACTCCAGTGCCCAAGTATTCATCCTTCATACTTAAACACTAGGGGAAATGAGATACCGTGACTACTCATACCAGGACTGCTCGTACCGGGACTGCCAAACGGGATCCGCATTCACTGCAGGGAATATTCTTTTTTTATAACTAGGGTCGTTTGCCCCTCAAAGAAAATAAAGCATGTATCAAATACAAATACCTTCTCTTATTTTCTTTAACTACAAAAATTCTTCAGACTCTCACATACAATTTTCATCAAAATCAAACACACGATACAATCTCTGAACTAGCTCGTAAAATCCTACTAAAAACACGCGACATAATCTCCGGACTCATATCGTAAAATCCACAACAAACACGCAACATTATCTCTAATGATTAATTTCGGATCATTACACGCAACCGGAAGTCACATACGCGGATTCAGTTTGAAACTCAATACCACTAAAGGATTAAAAAGTAAAAAACAATCATCGAAGCCAGCCGAAATCTTTAACCTAATCCCTAAGTATATTCTCTGGTTGCTCAAATACAAATGTAATCCTAAAAGAGGATCAAAGCGGAATTGCTTTTACAGTTAAGGTCCTTGTTCATGAATCATATAGGTAATTTTCGATCATAGCAACGCCCCTAGATGCTACGTACCTGGATTCGGTCTGAGACTCTATCTCAACAAAAGGAAAATATATACACTTAAAATCCTTCAAAGCCAACCAGAGTTATCACCCAACCCAAACCCTAGAGTACACCCCCCCCCCCC
>MCJB01023267.1:5155-45565 GCA_002018475.1 Nicotiana obtusifolia | reverse complement strand
CCCCCCCCCCCCGGAACATAGCCCTGAAAGAAGGTTAAAGTGAGAAAACATTCACGGTCAAGTATTAAGTAATTAGCTAAGGAAACTCCGAGGCTCTATGAGACCCAGTCCCCTACCCTTAATTTCTAAAGAGTTATTCGTTGACGATTGATCACAAAAATGACATTTGAATAAAGCTAAGTATCAAGAATAGAGCAAGACATTCACGAAAAGCGTGATAAAAACAAGCAAACAACCATAAGACAGGAAAACGACCCAGTTACATACATAGCCAGAAAAATTTTGGATTTTGTTTGGTGGGAGAAAATATCTTTTACGTGCAAAAAGGGGTCTAAAAACATCTGAACTAGGCGCCTAAGAAGTAAATATACAAATACAAACATCAACAGAAGACTAAGCAAACTTGCAAACACTGGGAGGTCTAAGTAGTGCCGGTGACAGGTTGAGGGGCAGACGAAGGAGCGCCTAGATCTAACGTAGGAGAATGTGGTCATGCACTACTCTCCTCGATCGCATTGCTCTTCCCGCCGGACGAGTTCTCTGAATCAAGGTCGTCCTCCGAAGAGCTCTGATAGGACTCTAGGACAGCCAAAGCATTGACTTCAAGAACCTGGACCTCCTTACGCCTCTCAGCAGGATCTACGACACAAGAGACAACATCCTCTAAAGCCGCCCTCGGGGCACTCAGCTTACTTGCGATACTATAAAGGTCTACTTTTTCAGCATCAGCATTGGCTTTTTCAGATACCCGAGCATTCTCTCATAGAAGATCCTCCTCTTGGGATTTGGAAGCAT
Organism: Nicotiana obtusifolia; assembly: GCA_002018475.1. Classification (NCBI taxonomy): domain Eukaryota; kingdom Viridiplantae; phylum Streptophyta; class Magnoliopsida; order Solanales; family Solanaceae; genus Nicotiana; species Nicotiana obtusifolia. The sequence continues at coordinate 44,770 of MCJB01023267.1, read as the reverse complement.
TGAGTTGAGCTTATAAGTCTATTTTTCGGGCAGTGGAAGATTTTAGCTTGGTGTTGAGGCTTTTTGCTCTTTCCTTGAAGTCTGCGACCTCTTGTTTTAGCTGACTTATTTCCTCAGTATAAAGAGCCTGATGTTTCCCAATTCATGAGGTTGAACCTTGGTATAAAGCTCACACTCATGAATGACGGAGGTTGCAAGCTTGCCCTTAAATTTGAGAACTCGCTACTTGTGTATGATAATAACTTTCCGGGCCTCAGCAATTTGCCGCCCACAGACCTTTATATCCTCCGTTGCCGCTAACTTGCTCGGTAGCTTATAAGTATGACATTAGCACCTTTAACTCCTTAAGCCGTCCCACCTTCTCGACCCGATAATCCCAACGGATCACAGAAGAAGCCGCATGAATCTGTTGAGAGAAGGAGTTAAAGAAGGAGTAAGAGCATGAATGCATAGAAAAAAAGAGCTTGTTACCTTTAGGGAAGTGTATGTTGGCTCACTTTAACCATCTTGATATTTAAGCCTAGTTGGGCTTGCTATTTCCACTGTCTGTTAAACCAGCCCTGAATGAGAGCTTGTTCTGTGAGGGTCCGGAGGTTGGCTGGCTCTGCTCCTAGGCTAAATGAAGATCCTTCGTGCTCTGGAGTAAAATAACCAAGCCAGAGGATGAGCTTAAGGGCCAGGGACACCGGCTGCTCGGAATCTTAGGTCCCTAGCACGAAATTGATCGGGTCCCTATCGACAGCTGGAGGCTCGATAGATAAAAGGGTCTCCACCTCAGTGGGACCGATCACCAAAGATGGCAATAGTAGAGGGAGCTTCTTCCTCGTGTCACCCACATTCATCATGGTGTTATCCACCTCATCCACGAGGTGAGAACACACCTTCTGGGTCCTCACCCTCTGAACCATCATATTATCCCCATCTTTAGTGGGACCGAGGTGCTTTCTCTTATTTGTCCTTTGCCTCTTCGAAGAGGCGTTGGAGCCAGCAGTAGAGGAGACAGATCTCTTTTTAAGCTGCTTGATCATCCGCTCAAGCATTCGAGGCTTCGACACATTGTGAGAGACCTTCTTGGATAGAAGCCCTGCAAGAAAATAAAGTGAGTTCAAAACCCAAATTAGTGGCAAGAGGGAAAATGTGGATGTAAGAAATACCTACCGTGATTCTTAGGCTTCCACGTAGTGATTTTGGCCAGAGACTTCCATGCCCGGGTTGGGTCCTTCGAAACATTTAGCCCAGGAAGGTCTAGAATACGCAAAAAGATTGGGGACAATGACCTCCGGAACCCATAATTAGGCTAAAAGATCAAAAACGAAAAAGCAAAATGAGCACATTAGGAATAAAATAAAGTGATAACCGGAGAAAGGAGTAGAATACTAACCGGAGTTGTTTTGGGACTCCGAAAATGATATGTGCGTCTCTAGATTAATATTTGTAGTCGAGATCACAACAAACCAGTCTGTCCAACCCCAATCATTATCGTTGTCTGTACTGATAAGAATGTTGTTTCCCTCATCGACGGACAACGTAAAAGTTCAACCTCTGAAGGTCTTCAACATGTGGAGGCTGATGAGATGCTCGAGAGTGAGGGGAAGATTCGCCTTGGTACAGAGATACCAAAGGCAACCGACCACCCTCTACATAACCTGGTCCACTTATATTAAACACACCCGATATCAAAGACGAAAATCCAGAATGATAGGGTCGATCGGTAGATTAAAGCCCAAAGTAAATAGGTTTGTGTAGACAAATAATAAGTGGGGTTGGTAGCTCGAAACCCGATCGGACAAAGCTGAAGCACCGATTCGATCCCTTTATCTTTCTAGAAGCATTATTTTGTAATCCTTGGCAGAATTTCTGGAGTAATGAGAAGGAAGATACTCCATAGTCTTGTCGCGGCCTCTACCTTTTGGGTCCGATTTAGTGGAGAAATCCTGAGTAAAGTCCCAACTATTAGGGATTATCTTCATTGCCGTGATAGGGTGTTTCTCGGCAGGCGGTTTTGCCTTCTTCCTAAAGAGGAAGAGTTTCTTCGCGACAGATTCTCTCGATTTTCTCGCGCAAAAACCTCTTTCATAGTGGTCATGGCTGATCTTGGTGGATTTTTAATAGGCGCAAGGTCTAGAACTTTTCATGTTTCAAAAGGTGAAGGAAGATTGCAGAAAGCAAAGATAAAGCTTGAGAAAAGAAAATGAAGGAAGCTGAAAAAGAAAAGGAAGCGAATTGGGAATTGTGAAATCAAAAGAGTCGCAGATAAAGTGAAAAAGAGAGAACGAGAAGGGTTTATGAAGACATAAAAAATGTGACATTTTATCATGGCCTCATATCATGGTGCCCGGGGTAATTCACTCATGATTCAATGCGTGGCAGAGGTTTCATACACGAAGAGACATATGACAAAGGCTTTAATGCAAAATGATGCATGTGCTCTGACCATCGAGTGTGCGGCATCACGTGTCGATCGACGTGTGTCAAGAGTCTATTCGCCTTTTCTTCCCGCTAAGGAATTTTGTAGCTCTTCCACTTTTCGGATAAATTTCAACAAATATCCAAAAAGTGGGGGGCTATCTGTATAGGATAAAATTTTGAACCAGTTAGGTGGATAAATGAAGGTATGACACATGGAAATTATGGCCTAGTAGAAATCAGGCTCCATGGTATTGTGGCCGGTGGTTCTAGTTGGGAGCTTCAAGATCATTGTCACCAGTGTTTCGAGGTAATAGTGACGTCTCAAAACGGTCGAGGCCACCGTTGACCTATTAGGAAATGGCACCGGGCCTAATGGATCTTTTCCTTTTGGACTTGACGTCGGCGCAAGCTGGAGCGCATTCTCACCAACGCTCTGACATCAGCCATCATCGAGCTCTTTGTTGAAATAGAGATGCATTTTCAACAATCCTTTTAGCATTGTCAAAGGGTTTTATCCCTAAAATACGCTTTCTTGTTTTATATAAATTGCTTACCAGAGAAGCTAAAAGATCATTATAATCATCCCTCAAAGAACACTTGCAAATATACGATGCTCATTGTTGTATCTAAAATTCTTGCCTTTTAATTTATTGCCGTAATTTCTATCTTAGTGTCCGTACACATTCTACGAATCTTTACGAAAGAAAAGGTTTTGGATCGATCACGAATCACTTGCCTTTAACCATTCTTTACATCAAAATAACTGTTAAAGCAATTAAACTTTTTTTCCAGTAAATATTGTTACTTTTAAGTTCCAAATGAAAATATACATATAGTAGCTTCTCTTAATTGTACTTTCCTGCTTTCGCTTTACTTATCTTCTATATTCACTTTTAATTGCACGAGAAGATAAACGTAAATTTGTCACAACCCGAAAATCCCACCCTCGGACCGTAATGGCGCTTAATATTTCACTTGCTAGGCAAGCCAACTTTAGAATGGTTTATCCATTTTCAACAGTTCAAATTAAATAATAATGAAGAAACCGAAATAACTGAAATGAGTTTTGAAGTAAAGTGCGGAAAACCATAACATTTGAAATATCTAATACAGCCCGAATCTGGTGTCACAAGTACATGAGCTACTAGAAGTTCTACAAATAGAGTCTGAAATAAATACAATTATTTCGAATGAGATGAACAGTAAAAGAGGAAAGAGGAAGGGGACTTCAAGGTCTGCGGACGTCAGCAGATCTACCTCAAGTCTCCGAATGTGATAATCCGAGCTAGTGCACCTCACGTACAGCTGGGACCAGTACCAAAATATGCACATGAAGTGCAGAGTATAGTATGAGTACAACCGACCCAATGTACTCCATAAGTGTTGAGATTAACCTCGACGAGGTAGTGACAAGGCTATGACAGGACACTCACATAATTAAACATGTACAAATATAGAAATACGTACCAAACAGCAACAAATAGAGATTTAATATGTACAGTTGAGAGGGGACATGAAAAAGGGGGACAAGATACGATAACTACAACAGAAATGACAACACAAGGCAGTCAAATAAATCATAAACCAATAAAGACGGATAAACATGCAAAATAAAGATGGCACGGCGTCACCCTTCGTGCTTTTACTCTCGAGTTGCCCGTGTAACAATGAATAATTGATATAGATGACACGGCATCACCCTTCGTACTTTTTATCTCTTCCTCACAATGTATTAATCAATAAATGAAGTAATAAAATGGCACGGAATCACCGTTCGTGCTTTAACACTCTCCCTTACTATGTAGTAACAAATATAAAAATTTGGGGAGATAAATAATGCAATGGGTGTGCTTTACGTCAATAATGGTTCCAAGATACCAAACCTCAACTTCCTAAATACTCAACCATCACAATAAATCCATAAATACGGAAGGAACAATCAAATAAGTAATAATCTAATCTAAGCATGGATGTCATAATTTAAGAGGCAACAAATCACAAAGAAACAAGTTCTACCGCATGCTTTAACCCAACAACAACACATAAGTACTCGTCACCTCACATATACGTTGTACCCACACATTAAACACGTAGAAAATAGTCAAAACAAGTCCTAATTCCTCGAGTCAAGGTTAACCACGACACTTACCTCGCTCTGCAACAAATTCAAAGTTCAACTACGGACTTGCCTTTCGAACAAGCCTATGAACCAACCAAATCTAGCAAATTATCAATTAAACGATTCAAAATAAGCCTTAGAAACTACCCACGAATGAATGAGGTTCAATTTAGATCATTATTGAAAAAGTCAACAAAAGTCAATCCCAAGCCCGCTTGGTCAAAACTCGAGGTTTGGATCAAACCCCGATCACCCATTCACCCCCGAACCCTGTTATGTAATTCAATTCGAAATCCGACCTCAATTCGAAGTCTAAATTCCAATTTTACGAAAATTCCTAATTCTACCCAATCTCTAATTTCTACCATGGAAATCCTAGATTTAAGGTTGAAATCTTATGGAATATAATGGATAATTGAAACAAAGAGATTAGAGTCACTTACCAATGAATTGAATAAGAAAAGCTCTTGGAAAAATCTCCTTTAGGATGTTTGGGGTTGAGAATTTGAGAAAATGAGCTAAAATCCCGTCTATCTCAGCTTTTGATCAGGTGTAGATATTGCAATTGCGATCAATGCGAACCCCGCAAATGCGAGACATACTTTGCAAATGTGAAGAAGCTTCATCTCTGCTATCATCGCTTTTGCGATAATTTGTTCACAAATGCGAACTTTGGCCCTCGGCAAATGCGATCCCTTGCTGACCCAGTCATTCTTCGCAACTTGCTCGTGCGATCAAAACATCAAAATAACACCTAGAACTACGAATCAGGTACCAAAATGAATAAATTTTCCAAAGAAACTTAAGAACTTACATTTTAACAACCGGACGTCTGAATCACGTCAAATCAACTCCGTGTTGCATCAAATTTTGCAAACAAGTCATAATTATAGTAATGAACTTATACCAAGTTCCGGAACCGAAATTCGGACCCAGTAGCAATAAAGTCAAGCTTCGGTCAAACTTATTAATTCTTTAAACCTTTAAGCTTCTAGTTTTCAATAAATTGCAATAATTCGAGCTAGGGACTTTCGAATTCGATTCCGAGCATACGCTCGAGTCCTAAATCACGACACGGATCCACCGGAGCTGTCAAAATACTGATCCGGATCCGTTTTCTCTAAATGTTGAGTGAAGTCAATTCAAGTGAGTTTTAAGGGACTATTTCACATTTTCGTCATATTTTCACATAAAAACCTTAAAGACACGACTGCGCATGCAACCCGAGAAAGGCTAAACGGAGCTAATCATGGTTTCGAAATACTTAATTAGGGTTAAAACTATAAATGGCCTATCAGGTCATCACAAAATTAAACGACAAATTTACAATCTTTTAAATTAGTTTCTAGATTTAATTATTGTCTTGCTGGACTTTTATCTCAATGTCTCACTAGCTAATTAGGCATAATTAATTGGGTGAATTACACATATATACAGTCCACCCATGTACGTCGCAGCAGAATAACTCAGTTATACCTTTACAAATCTGTAGCCCATTAACAATAAGCCTAGGTTCAAAAAATGAGTATTTTTCTTATTTTCTTTATTCTTCTTCCCTAAATTTGTATACATTCCTATTCCAGCTATAAAAAAACGCAAATTCATATATAATGCAACTCGAAAACCCTAAAATTTTCTTCTTCTCCAAATTCCAAATAGCAAAAATAAAAAATAAAAATTTAAAAATTGTTGCATGTTCATGATTTTGCAGAGAAATTGACAAGGAAAGTTGATTTATACATAGACTATTCGAGGAAAGGTAAAAGTTGAGCATACAAAAATTTTAATTTTAGTTTTAACCGCACATGTGCAGTATATGTATAATTATGTATAACTTTGTATAAACTTATATGTAGAATCTGTATTAATGTATATCATAAAAATAAGAGAAAGAAGAAAAAAATGTCAAACTTTCATGGATGTGTATTATACACGTACAATACACACACACACACACACACACATATTTATACACAAAAAAATATAGATAATTATACAACATTATATGTAAAATACACACTTATACACATTTATACATATTGTATAAGTGTGAATAAACACTATCTTACAATTTTTTACACTAGAAAATACCTTCTGTCCATCATTATACCTCTATTTTAATATCAAAATCACCACACAAAATAAGAGATTGTGGTTTGTTGGTGATTGTAGTTTTTGGTGGTTGCTGGTGTACAATTTTTTCGACGAGATTTTGGTATTCAAATCCAAACTTCATCAATAGCAAAGGAACAAAAGTGAGAAAAATAAGAAATACGGGACGAAGTTGGCGGAGATGCTCTTTTAGGCAAGATATAATAGTTTTAGGCCAGATCTAATAATTTTTGGACTGATAAACCAAATTTTGTTGTGGTTCTTTAACTCTCCTTTTTCAATTGACTCAAAATTCGGAACCTAATTGACAGAGAATACAATGATTAAAGAGCCTTTGTGCACCTCTATATAGAGCGCAAAAATTGTTAGAATATTATAGTATATGCTTTTGTTTCTTAACTTGAGTGCTCAAAAGCAATTAACACAAGTGTGTATAAAAGAATGTTGTCATTTTTAGAGAGAAGGTAGAGAGAGGAGAGTGGAGAGAGATTGAGTATGATGGGAATGAAGAAAGAAGAAAAGAAAAAAAACTAGATGTGTGTATTTTATAATGGGCTAAAGGCTGAAAAGTTTCTTTCAAACTAAGTACAACCTGGCCCAAACCAGGTAAGGACTTCAAACCTAGACCATTTTCAGTTGGGTTGTTGGGCCAAGTGACAATAGCCGTAATTCTTTCTAATTAATACTAGAGGAATATTCATAAACCATTATAATTTAGTGGGTATTAACTTCCTATAGCTACCATATACATAATTACTTCCTATAGCTATTATTCAGTTGTTATGGTAGTGTATTCGCTGTATTCGCGCTGCTGATACAGCAGTAAAAAGCGCCTAAAAATCAAGGCAGTCCAGCTATGCGCATGTATTCACATTCGCGGCAAAAAGCACCTAAAATCAGGGCAGTCTAGCTGTACGCGCATGTATTCACATGTATTCGCGCTACTGTATTCATGAATACAGCAGCAAAAAGCGCCTAAAATTAGGGGCAGTCCAGCTGTACGCGCATGTATACACATGAATTCGCGCCATGTATTCATGAATACAGTAACAGCAATCACCTTAAAAATAGACACGACCAGCTATCTAATAACAGAAATAATATCAATTAGCGTGATTCACTCCTAATATAATTCAACAAAATCAATTCTAACATGCCTCATTGTCAACCCAATTAATTAGAATGATTATTCAGTTGTATATAACTTTTGTATTTTGTGTGTTTCAATTTTTTTTACTGTTGCACTCATTAGATTCAATATTTGTATTTACTGTTTTATATACAGTGTATTCAAATATATTTGTATTAACAGTATTTTAGTTATTCCTAAGACATGTTATTACTGTTATATTCAGTATATTTCATTGGTTGTATTCACTTTATTTTTATTTGTAATCAATGCATTTTATTGTATTTCACTGTATTTTAAAATTAAATATATTCATTGTTCTATTTTGATGTTTGTATTCAGTGTATTTCAATGTTTATATCATGTATTCATGCATACTGTATGTACAGTATGCATGAATACATGTGTATTAAGCTGTATTAAAAAAAATATAAACCTTCAAAATACATAAACACAGGCAAAAAAAAAATATTTATACAAAAATGTAATGTGTTTGAGTGAAATTTGTACAGTATAGAAGATTAGAGATCCAATCAAATATTGGTGATGAATCCCTCTCCCCCTCTTTTCTCACAATGTATTTGTATCATTGTATGAGACTAAATAGTAAAGAATAGAAGAAAGTTCGTCGGAAATGACGTTTTCCGGCCAAGACTCCTTGCATCGCTTCACTACCTCTTCCATTACAATTTACAATGCTTCCAAATATATGTTTCAATATCGCCGACGTCGACGTAACAATATTTTAGTTTCTGGATCCTCCCCTGGAATTTTTATCTCAGAACCAGCATAATCATAACAGAACAAAATACAACCACTTCTCATATCATACTGTCTCCAACCATCAGTTCTCTCATGAGTAGAATAGACAGAGTTATTTCTGTAACCAACTTGACTTGCAGACACTAAAGCGGAGCAATTAATCCCCACAAATAGCGTTCGTCGGAGATAGCGTTCCATCAATTCCCTTGTATCGCTTCACTATCTCTTTCATTATAATGTATTTGTATCATTTTTTTTCATGATTTATTTCTCTTTTGTGTATATGTGATTCAGCCTATTTTGCTCGAAGAGAGAGAAAAAAAATTCTAACAGAGAATCGTGTGTTAATTGAAAGAAAAATAGAGGAAAAACATAAATAGTCTATTTCACGCCTTATTTCATGCCTCAATGATAGTATATACCATAAATACTTATTTTTCTATAAAATATAAAAGGTAACTATAAAAAAATAATATTTTAAAATGATTTTGATTTATAATAAATAAGGTGTATGCCTTTGCTATAGGAGGTAAAATTTCCTTAATACTACAAAAGATAAACCAGAGTATATCTTTAATTAATTGGGCATAACGAAATGTTTTCCCTAAAGAAATTATTTTAGAAAGATTTTCCATTAATAATTAACTAAGAAATAGACTCTCTACTTCACTTCCTCCTGTTTATGCCACCAGCTGCGAGAAAAAGGAAGAGGAATTTTCAGAAATCACTATTGTTTAGTGGCTATTAACTTTTTATAGCTACCATATACATAATTACTTTCTAGAGCTACTATTCAGTTGTTATGATAGTGTATTCGTTGTATTCGCGCTGCTGTATTCATGAATACAGTAGCAAAAAGCACCTAAAAATCAGGGCAGTCCAGTTGTACGCGGATGTATTCACATGTATTCATGAATACAACAGCAAAAAGCGTCTAAAATCAGCGCAGTCCAGCTGTACGCGCATGTATTCACATGTATTCGCGCTGCTGTATTCATGAATACTGCAGCAAAAACGCCTAAAATCAGGGCAGTCCAGCTGTACGCGTATGTATTCACATGTATTCGCGCCATGTATTGATAAATACAGTAACAACAATCACCTTAAAATAGGTATGTCCAGCTGTCTAATAACGGAAACAATATCAATTTGCGTAATACACTCCTAATATAACTCAACAAAATCAATTCTAACATGCCTCATTATCAAACCAATTAATTAGAATGATTTTTCAGTTGATATAACTTTTGTATTTAGTGTGTTTCAATATAATTTTTTTATTGTTGCATTCATTAGATTCAATATTTGTATTTATTGTATTCGCTATTTTATATTCAGTGTATTCAAATGTGTTTGTATTATTTTAGTTATTCCTAATGTATGTTATTACTTCTGTATTCAGTATATTTCATTAGTTGTATTCACTATATTTCTATTTATATTCAGTATATTTTAATGTATTTCACTGTATTTTAAAATTAAATGTATTCGTTGTTTATATTATGTTCTATTTTAATTTTTGTATTCAGTGTATTTTAATATTTATATCATGTATTCATGCATACTGTATGTATAGTATGCATGAATACAGGTGTATTAAGTTGTATTAAAAAAATACAGATCTACGAAATACATAAACACATACAAAAAAAATGTGTTTATACAAAAATACAATGTGTTTAAGTGAATTTGTACATAATACAATGTATTTGTATCATTGTATGCGACTAAATAGCAAAGAAGAGAATAAAGTTCGTCGGAGATAGCGTTTTCCGGCCAAGACTCCTTGTATCGCTTCACTACCTCTTCCATTATAATTTACAACGCTTTCAATTTGACCGCCTCTTCCTCTTTTCTCTCTTACTTACCGTGCTAAGAATCCCTCTTTCTCTTGAGTCTCTCTATGGCAAGGTATCTCCACTTTCTTTCTTTTTTATTATAGGTTTACTTTCATGTTTCTGATTTTGAGATTTTTAGGCTTTCTTTCATGATTTATTTCTCTTTCATGTATCTATGATTCAGCCTATTTTGCTCGAAGAGAGAGAGAAGAGAGAGAGAGAGAGAGAGAGAGAGAGAGAGAGAAAGAAGAATAATTCTGAGAGAGAATCGTGTGTTAATTGAAAGAAAAAGAGAGGAAAAACATAAATAGCGTATTTCATGCCTTATTTCATGTCTCAATGGTAGTATATACAATAAATAGGGTGTATACCTTTGCTATAGGAGGTAAGATTTTCAAAAAGAAAAAAAAAAGGTAGCATGTGTATGACCCTTGTCGTCAGTCATTAGTCAAAAATTACAGAAATCATTTCCTACCTAATGGCTCTAATATTAGTCGCGGCTCAAGGGAGAGGCTAATAAAGATTTTGCTTTAGGTCTTTAAAATTTAAAGGCCCGGAAATTTTCAATAATTTATTTTATGATTTTATTTTTGCTTAGACAATATTAAAATTTATAGAATAAAGAAAAAAATACAATATTTTTATTTAAAAAATAAAAGAAAGATTGCCTATTTTTTAACAATAGAATATTTTAGAACGATGAATTAAACTACTCAAATTTTTATATTAGTAAATGAAGTTTTTTACTAGAACATCCAAAATAATACCTGCAAATACATAATTAATATCTTATTAACTTAAATTAATTCTTACCAATACAAATAAAAAGATTACAGTGTGATGTTGAAGACTTTATTTCTTTTTAGAATACTACATTATAAACAAGTACAGAATGAAAAAATGCAACACTAAACACAAAAGTTTAAGGCCTTATATTTAAAATTTGGCTTTTGGCCATTAACTTTAATCAGCCACCTCTATAACATACCAAGAAATCTAGGAAATGCTGGGCAGTTGTAATCGCCTTTGCTAAAAGATTCTGACACAATCTCATATATAATCGGCCATCGAATATCGGATAAAACCAAAAAAAAGAAAAAATATATATATAAGTGATGCATCCAAACTGAAAAATGCATCAACACCGCGAGCATGAGCGCACACCAATGTGCTACTTGTTGAGCTTAATCACTAAGGGGTCATTTGATATGATATATAAGAAAAATAATTATGGTCTATAATTTAGTGTAACTTTATCCAATATTTTGTTTAGATTTTGAATCATGTATAACTAATCCTTGTATAAAATTATACATCAATTTTGATATACCTTTATACCAATATCAATATAATAACTACTCCATATATAACTTATACATGAATAAAAAACAAACAAATAAAATCATTCTTGTCTTTTTTCAAGAAGCCAATAAATATCAAGCATCTAAAACGGCATAATTGTAACGCATTGTTTTTATGTTGAAAAATAAATAAATAATTTAATTGATATTTTGTATTAAATAGGTGTTCAGATTGTTAGGGAGATAGGAGGAAGAAGAACTATTGCGAATCTTTACATTAGATTATAGTTGGGACTTATGTCTACATATAGGGGTTTGTTATACTTGTATATATTTTCCTGGTAACAATAGTGTACTATAATTACCAAAAAGAAAATGGCATAAGATTCTATTGAGGTTTCACTATATGGTCTTTCTTTTTTCTTTTTCTTAAAGAGTGACTGTTTTTAATATTGTTATTATTTGAACTAGTCAGTTAGTAAAATTATAAAATGAGGGAGCTTTTTATAATGTTGAAAACCTCTATAGTGGGTTGTTTGGAGAATAAAAGTCCAACATTGGAAAATTGAGGGAAAATGACACATGGCCGGTCGGTTGATTAATCAGAACAAAATGGCCCAACTCCCAACTTATTTGAAGTTCACGTACATGGAGTAGCATGTGTTATTACGTTCAGTTCTCCTATGATACGTAATAATCTTGTGTACGTTATTCTTCTTTTTTCTTATGGGGGTTGGCTTGACCCCTACCATGTCAATATATATCAAAAAAATACAAAGCTAGAGGGACATGAACCTAACCTCAGCACAAAAGAAGAAAGAGTTACATCTATACTTATATTCTTCCATTACAAAAGTATATACAAAATCAACTAACAAAAAAAATTAGTTTTGTCACATCTTTTTCTAATGCTGGGAAGTTGCCATCTGTCTAGTTGAAATGGTTCTTTTGCCTCTTTAGGAAGTTGATTAAAAGAGATATAGAAAGTACTATTTTCACTTGGCGAGGCTAACTTAGCCAAGTAGTTGGCCATTTGATTGGTTTCCCTGAAACAATATAGAATTTGTATATTTACAATTTCAGTCATCTGCACAATTTCTCTGATCATCTTTCTTAGCTTTAGATTGTTGGTGTCCCCACTTCTAATCATGTTGGCAGTGACCAAAGAATACATTTTCAGTCATATCTCGTATACCCATTTTGGTTGCACCATCTAACACCATACAATGTTGCAAATGGTTCAGCTTGATTGTTAGAAAAGCATTGAGTTGTGACAGAGAAAGCCATAATTACTTCTCATGTATTATCTCTAACAGTGCCGCCAATTCTTGCTTTACCGTTTTTCACTCAAGAAACTACCATCTGTATTGATTTTGACTCTAGCTGCATCAAGTTTGTCCCATGTCACTTGCCTCCATAGAACTATAGGTTTCAGTCTTTCAATGGTATCACAAAACTGTAACCAAGTATCTTCTATTTTGCATTTTAGGAATGCAATATACAAGGCAGCTTTAATACTCCAGTGAACCTGTAACTCTATTTTGAGAATGTCATTTTCTTTTGATCTCTAAATTTACAAGCAGTCCAATTTTTTCAAATTTCCCAACATATGCATATTGGAGCAACTTTTAGAAGCATTTTGTGGACATTATTCATAGGCTTAATATCCCCCCATTCCTTAAAACTCTTCTTATGGGCAAGTTTTGGTGCCTAATTTCCGATGGAGCACCAAATTTCCTCCAAGTATAACTAGCAACTTCTCCCTCAACAAAAACATGATGGATGGTTTCACATTTTGGTCTCTAACAGCAAGTGCATCTAGAAATCAATTGGTTCTCAAAGTTTGCTATTATTTCATCAAAAGGTAATTTCTTTTTATACAACATCCAGATCAAGAAAGACATTTTAAAATGAATAGAATTATGCCATACCTTGCTTAGTTCAAGAGATTTCTGTTTAGAGGCTCTAATGCTTTGCCAAGCAGACTTGTTAGTGAACTGGCCATCTTCAGCTGCATTCCAAATTTCATAGTCCTTTTGATTAGAATATCCTATGCCAATGTTGTTAATCTGTTGTACTAGTTATTCAGGCATCATGCTTCTAAGTTTGTCCAGATTCTATGCTCCATCCCTAAGTAATCCTTCACTTTGACCTTGTAACTTTTAGTAGAGCCTGAGACCAGTCTGGCTAGAGCACCACTCTCAGACCAGTTATCCCACCAAAAACTACAATATCCTCTATTACTTTTCCATAACATATTCGTCTTAGCTTTATCCCTCACCTTCATAAGATGTCTCCATGCATGTGAGCAATTTAAAGTTCCAATCTTAGCTACTGGATGTACATTTTGACAATATTTTGCTTGCATAACTCTACCCACAGAGAATCTTGAGTTCTCAATCTCTACTATCTCTTAATAGCTAAGGTAGAGGATATATCTTTCATTCTTCTAATGCCTATACCACCTTCATCTTTTGGAAGACATAGGTTCTTCCAAGAGCACTAGTGATATTTGGCGTTGTCCCCATTAGTTACCCAATAAAACCTGGCAAAATGTCTTTCTAATAAGTCCAAAGTGGCTTTTGGAGGGTTGATTGCACTGAGAGTATATGTAGGAATAGACTGCAACACACTTTTAATTAGCACAGCTATGCCTCCATAATTTAGCATCTTGCCTAGCCATCCGTCGAGTCTCTTGACTACTTTGGTAACCACGTTATCAAAGTAAGATATCTTCTTCCTTCCCACATATATAGGACACCCCAAGTAAGTGAAAGGGAAGTTCTTCTCCATAAAGTCAGTATATTCCCTCAGCATGTTGATTCTATATGCATAAGTATTTGTATCTGCAAGGAAGAAACTTTGTCTTTGTTAACTTTTTTCCTAGAAGCTTTTTCATATGCTCTCAGTTGTTTCATGATGAGTTTGACTGATTTCCTGTTTTCACTGCTAAAAATGACAATGTCGTCTGCATATGATAAGTGATTTATAAGTGGACTCATGTGATTCATAGAAAAAGGAATAAAGCTTTCGTTAGTAAGTAAATTGTTTAAAGACCTAGAAAGAACCTCAGCTGCCAAAATAAAAAGAGAAGGAGAAAGAGGATCTCCCTGTTTGAGCCCATGTGATGATGTAAAGAATCTATTCCTAGATCCATTTATGATAACAGAGTACTATACATTGTATATTAATCTCCTAACATGATTAGTCCACACTTCTAAGAAGCCAAAATTCTTCGGTACTTGAACTAGGAATTCCCATGACAACCTATCATAAACCTTTTTCATATCAAGTTTTAGAACAATATTATTTCCATAATTCTTCTTGGAAATTCCATGAATAATCTCTTGAGCAAGCATCACATTTTCAGTGATGAGTCTACCAGTAACAAAATCACTTTGGTTCTCGAAAATTAGCTTGGCCACCATTGGGTTAAGTCTTCTAGTCAGAATTTTAGAAATGCTTTTGTTAGTAAAATTACTAAGGCTAATTGGCCTTAGATCAGAAAAACAAGTAGGAGACTTCACTTTAGGAATTAAGGCAAGACAAGTGTAAGTGTAAAATTTGATCAGATTCTTTCCTTTGAAGAGATCAGAGACAAAGGCAATCACATCCTCTTTAATAATATCCAAATAATTCTCAAAAGATTTACCATTATAGCCATTAGGTCCATCACTACTGTCAGCATTCAAACTGAAAATTGCTTCCCTAATTTCAAGACAATCAGGTATTCTGTTCAAAATCTCATTATTTTCCTCAGTAATCTTCCTGGGAATACAATCCAACAATCTATCATTCATAATGGCTTGAACCATGTTGAATCTCTGTTTAAAATACTTAATTGCAACCCTAGCAATTTTATCATCCCCTTGAATCCATTTATTCGTGTGGTTCTTAATTCTGTATAAGTGAAGTTTCTTCCTTTTGTTCCTTAGGACACTATAAAAATACTTGCTATTGTAGTCATCATCGTTAAACCATCTTATTTGAATTTTTGCCTCAATAGGGACTATTGCATACCAAGCCATTTAGTATATTCAGCATGTCTCTTCTTGAGTTCTCTTCCTTGCTCTGTATTGTTGTCCAGATCAATATCTTCTAGTAGCTGCATTTTACCCTCCTTAAATCAGAACTTGCTTATTGACATCACCTATGATATCTCTGGCCACTTACTAAGCCTCTTACTTAAAGACTTCAACTTGCTCTGAAGCCTCGACATTGCATTCCCATCTACTTTCATATCTCATACTTCCTGTACCACCTCATGAAATCCCTGTTGATTATCCAAAAATTTAAAACTCTGAAGTACTTAATATTATCCACCTGCTCATTGTGATATTTCATAAGCAGAGGCATATGATCTGATCCAGTCCTGCTCAAGTGTTTGACAACATTATATTGAAATTTATGAACCCATTGATCATTGATCAATACTCTATCAAGTCTTTTCCAAATCTTTTTTCTTGGCCTTCTATTATTACACCATGTGAACTTTAGACCAATAAAGCCAATATCAGTTAACCCACAATTCTCTATAGTGCTAATGAAGTCAAAGCTTCTATGAGCTCTATGAGGTCTACCTCCAAATTTTTCATCTGAATCCATAATCACATTGAAATCACCTCCCACACACCAAGGTCCATCAATGATATCATTCAAATATAAAGATGCTCCAAAGATCTCTTCTCTCCACAGAAGTGCATTTAGCATATACCGTGGTGATCACAGTTCCTTTGTCTTCCGCAGTCTCTTTAAAGTTGATACCCAGTTGTTGTTCTTCACTAGCAATTATCTCAACTTGATCAATGTAACTCTAAAAGCACCAGATCTTGACATTTATATTTGCCTTGCAATATTGAAAGCCAAGAAATTTTCTATAGCCTTCAATCTTATTCATATCAACAAAAGGTTCAATAATAGCAACAAAAATTATTTTCTTGATGCTGATAAGACGCTTGAGTCTGTGAATAGCCTTTTTGGATCTTACCCCCTTATATTCTAAAATATTATACTAATCATGGGATATAAGGTTGGGTGTAGACTATTTTTGTGTTCTTCCTTTGATTAAGGAAGTTTTCTTTTCATTTGCCTTCTTTCCTTTCCTCCCCTGTTGAGATACTCCTTTTATTTTTTGGGGATTGTCTTGTTTGCTTTCATTTCCTGTATGTTGTGTTCGTTGACATTCTTCAATTTTGGTGCCGCTCAAAGTTTCTGTTTGGGAAGAATCTGCATATTCAATTTGGTGTGCTACCTGTTTCTCAATTTTGTCGGGTGGTTGTGCAGGTATTCCTGTTGCTTAATTACCAAATAACTCCACCACTAACTGAATTGCTGGTTGATTCTTGACTCTTGAGGATAGACTAGTGGATATTCTATCTTCATTCAAATTGTCTTATCTCTTGTCTTGGTATTTCTTGTCTGTTGACGAATTCTGATCATTGATTTTGTCTTCAACAATATTATGAATATGATCAGTATTATTGTAGCTCATACTTTCTGTCCTCACCTTTTCCCCGTTGTTCTTTTCCATTCCATTCTCCACCTTGTTGTTGGACTTTTGTATTAACATCATTATCTTTATTTTGTTGGCTTCCTTGCAGACTGGATGCTGTGAAATTCTGTGTAGGTATGTATTCTCTGAAATATTTTTTGCTCCAAAATTATTTTGGGAAACGACTGGTTTGAAAATAACTTTATTCTTCTTTTTGGGCATGCTTTTCCTTTTGCTTTTCTTCTTCTTTTTCCTATTCAATCTAGTTGTAGTCATTTGTTGTTCATCTGGCAAATCCTTTTTTTCCTCCATCACCTCCTCTGCCTGCACATGATAGAGCATCTCCTGATTTTTCATCTTTTTTTATTTTGTTGTGATTCTTATCTATGTTGATTTCTTGATTGACAATCTGTTTCTCCATATTTTTTTCCTCAGGTTCCTTGGCATTATTTTTTGGCTCATGATTGATAAGCTTCTCATTTTTCTTACTCTTTGTCGTGTTCTTTTCCTCAATATCTATTGACTCAAAAATCACTATTTCTTGCTTATTATTTTCATTCCTAACATCTTCCTTGCTTCTACTACTCCCTTTCCCTGCTTGTAATTGTGTCTCCTTCATCTCATTGTCGTTCACCATTATAGTTTTTGCAATTCTCTTTTTTTCAAATACTCTGCAATTAATCATATTGTGGCCAAGTTTCCTACAATGTTTGCAATACTTCAGGATGTTCTCATACTCTATCTTTTGCGTGTAACCTTTCAAAGGAGAGTTCTCATCTTTTGTGCCTAGTGCCTACCCAAACACTATTTGGTAGAAGTTTTGTTAGATATATTTCAATTCTGATTTTAGCTATGCTAGGCCTAGTTTTACCAAAAGTAGCAGCGTCTAGAGCTAAAGGAGTCCCAAAATTGCGAACAACTTGTTTGGCATAATTTCATGTATGCATATTGAATGGAATACCTGGTAAAAGCACCCATACCGGTACAATAGGAATGTCTTCTTCCAATTTGGAGTCCGGCGGCCATTTTTGTAACCACATTTATAGCTCTTGAATTTCAATCACCCTTCTGAACCATACAAAGTTGAAATCGTCTTCATTAGTAAAGTCAATAAACACATTGTAGTTGTCGTAGACTTCAATCTTGGCGGCACCCTTGATCGAAAAAAGTTCTCTGAAGGTTGATCTAATTCTTTCAATTTAGGGGCAGGGCGGAGCTTCAAGAATCTGCCCACAATTATTAGCTTTCATTCATCAACCATAATTATGTAATAATCCGAGGACTTAAAAATCACTGTTGGGATCCGATTGTGGGTAGTCTGTCTCGCTATTATCGATTCTCTAGGATGCCGGCCGTTGGTTGTCTTAGTTGTGGTGGCAGCATTTATAGTGGTCGCGTGGGTTTATTTTTTTGTAATTCCTTCAGTAGGTGAAATCGCCATGGCAGGTGAATTAATTTGGTTACCAGTACGCGCCGATTGAACTCCGTCTACGGCGCCATAGGGCGGAGCGTGCCAGTTACGCGTGTAGAAGGTTGCCATTATGACTGAAAGACATAATAGTACGGAGAGAGTTTTATTATTATTTGCACCTTTAATTCCACAACTCCTATATGATCATTAATATTGAATTTACGGTTTTCCTTACCGATGAACAACTGAACAAGATGGTCCAATGAATAGGAAAATTGAAAATAACAAAACAAGTTAAATTATCTAAACAAACTAAACGACTTTTGATTGGTACAAAAAATTATGAATACACAAAAATCAACTGGAAAAAAATGACACTACTTAATTTAAACTACAGAAGTTAACGTGTTGGTCTTCACAATCTTGTGATCACCTTAATTAATACTCCACGGTTAGGAATAGTTTATTAATTGGCCAATCAGCTTAAGTCTACAAGAACAATTAATTAGACTCTGTCATGTTTAACTTGTTAATTATTGGCTATAATATGAACTATTCTTTCTTTTCTGCCGAGTCCCATTTGTCATCAATGGAAGAGAAGATGATGTCCATACTATTATTGCTACTACTCCCAGAATAATTAAACATGGCGTCCGCCATATCCACCACCGGCAGCTGATAGTCAACTTCCCTCCCATATCTACCACCGGAGGGCCCCGCGCTGCTGCCGCCGGTGCTCACCACATTGCATATGCTAGCTAGTGAACCACCAGTACTGTGCCCAAAATCCCTGTAAAAATAGGAATCTATAGCTTTAAGGATAGGTTCAATGGAACTCATTATATAGTGAAAAAATCATTAAAAGCAGTATAACTATTAAGTTTTGAACTCACTTTTCCAAAAAATAAAATAAAAAAATTGAACCTAGCATATTTGGCAAAGCTTCTAGTAAGTCAAAAGTGCTTATGGTAGAGAATATTTAAGGTATTTAGCTAAGTTTTTGGGGGAAAAAAAAAAAAAGCTATAAATACTTGGTTTTTAGAAGCTAAAGAAAGTAGAGTTTTCCCGAATCATTTTTGAACTTTGGTCCAAGCACAAATTACTATTTTATTATTGATAAAAGTACTTTTTAAACTTGAGCTTGACCAAAAGTTATAAATACTAATCCTGGATCTACGTCTATCTACGTACATATGTACCTTTCTATGTCAAATGGAATAGTGCTTGTGCCTTGATCTCTTTGTGGCTTAATATCCATGGAGAGCCAATGCGCGCTTAAGGAGGCTGAAGTTGGTGGCGGCAACGGCAGATGTGGTGGAAGGGTTGTGGTGATTTGACGAGTTATCTCTTCCACTGTCGGAGGAGGCACAGTAGGAGCTGTGGCGGGCATATAGCAAGCGTGTTGAGATCGGTATGTTACTTCAAATACGTAAGGATCATCATCAAGGCGCTGGACTTGCTTTTTGGCTGGACAATTGTAAAGCTTTTGGTGGGTGCATCTATAATAAGCCCTAAAATCATCAAAAGTGTTAGTAATAGTTAATGGATTCAAATGTATAGTAAACATTGTATTTTTGCAAGGAAGTTACACTCGCAGTCAATTTACAAATTTTCTTAAATGAAACACTAGAGTAACTTTGTATCTTAAATACTGTACTCCTCCCAACTATGTGATACTCTTTCGTTTTTAATCGGTCCAAAAAAGAATGATAATTTTTCATATGTAATAACAATTCAACCTTAAATTTTTTTTTTTTTTTTACCCTTAATAAGATGATTTCTACCACACAAATTTCTATGGTTATTTTTATTATAAGTTTCAAAAGTCTTCATTTCTTTCTTAAACTTTGTGCCTTGTCAAACACCTTCACATAAATTGAGACGGAGAAATCGAAAAAAAAAAAAAAAAAAAGAAGAAGAAGAAGAAGAAAATACTCCATCACGAGAATAATAACAAGAGGATTTAATGGTAGTTAGAATGCATATCATTCTAGAATTCGTGAGAAGTCTAAAGGGTCAAAATATCCCACTGACTCCAAAAATTAATGTTGTTGTATGTGGAGCAATATTGGTCAACTGTCAAATATCTAATAGGTTTTTTGTTTACTAAATATAGGAATAGACACCGAGAGAAAAGGACTATAAGTTCAAACTGAATAGAGTAGAATAGTAGTATTTTTTTCTTTTTTGTTCTTCTGGCTTTTAAGAGTAAGTAATCAAGACTAGTTCTCTATATGAGGAATCCTTTTGTTTTTAGTTTCCTACTTCTCATCCCAATTAGTCAAAGTTACGTTGTTCAAACTGACTATTTCTAGCTTGAATTTCTATTTCAATTCAATGGTCTTGTACTCGGTGAAATATAAAGATCTATGTAGTTATATGGTTTGACCCCTTCAAATATTAAGGAAGCAGACAGCTTGGACCTTTAGATTTTCACGTATTTAGTCGCATATGGAATACTAATTATAACTGAAGATTAAAGAATAAGAAAAGAGACATATATACTACAAGTATTACTAGCAAATTATAAATTAAAGTATGAAAATTAACCTTGGGAACCTAGAACCAAGGATCTCTTTCTGACCATATTTTCTCCAAGTAAAACCATCCTCAGGTGGGAGTTCAAGATTTCCCATTCTAGGAGCAGCCACTCTCACTGTTCTTCTGTCTGTATCACCCGTTCTGCACGTTCATCAAATTTGCAAACAAAAACTATTTGTTAGCTACTTAGAATTATAGGTAGTATAAATAGATGTGCCATAATATAAAACGCTTGTTCTAGTTAGACACTGATTAAAATTAGAGCACGCAGAAAAAATATTCATTTGCATTATCCGGTCCATTTCTTTTCGAAGTCAACACATGATTTTGCTTTATCCGTTAACCAGTACAAGAACATGTCGATCTTATTAGTAATGATGGTTTACTGACCTACTATAATTAATAATGCTCCAGAAACTCTAAAATGCTTTTCTGCATTTTGTAATTACATGCAGGAAAGATGTCTTGTGTAATGAAAGCTGTACAATCAATGACAAGAGCGGATAATACAATTTTCGAATGTGAATACTAACTAATTAAGGGCAACTCTTATCTGGGCTGAACTTTATTACGTGCACGGTGTAGCAAGAAACATTTATATGATTAATTTCTGTACATGTATTAATGAATCTCATTTTGACCTCGTATGTTTGTTGCAAAGTACTGCCACTTAACACGTTTAAAGAGATGCTTAATTTGCATAAACCTGATTTAACATTTCACATTGCATGGGAAACGGATTATTATATACTCCCTCCGGTCCACTTTAAGTCATTTTTGGGTCTTTTTTTTATGATCCACAATATTTAATTTTTTCATATATCAAGAAGGAATTAAATTTTTCCTTTCAAAAGTTGTTCTTGGAGTAAAGAGCCAAAGAGTAATTTGTTATATTTTCAGTGAGAAAATTAAAGTTAATATAATCAATTACATTATTAATTAATGCTAAAAAGTGAATTCTTTTATATTTGTGAAAAGATAAAAAAAAATCACTTAAACTGGATCCGAAAGAGCATAGAATATAATTTCTTTCCAGTAGTAGTAGTAGTATTTAGCATAAGCGGTTTCCATAAAAAGGTAAGCTTTCTGACTTGTAATAGGTGTGCTACGAGACTGATCTCAATTACACGCATTTCAATACTTAGCACAAAACTCCAATTAAAATTATGCAAAAACTACATTAAAATGTTGGGAGAGAAGAAGGTCATCTGAAGTCCAATAATGTGGTACAGTTTTAATTTCTCCCTGAGCTTGTGGTGATTCTTTTTAAGAAGATTAACAAATCCTGAAATTAAATATCCTCGTAGCACCATGGTATTGTGAATACCGAATATATCACTCATACGTTTATCAATTTTAGGGACCGTATATATCTTCTCTTAAGATTCACAAATACAAATTATGATTTTATTTCCCTTTTCCTTACGACTCATGAGTTGTGACACATAGATGGGATGGTGGAAAAGTTGGAACCTCTTTCATGTTCATCTATCTATATATGGTGAAATCCTCATATTCAAAACAAATTGGAATAAATAATTTAAATTTCATTTTCCTGGTGTTGGATTTGATCAGCAAGAATGTTTGTTTTTCTTCTTCTTTCTTTTTCCTATTTGCCAAGGAACTTCTAATGATACCTTTTTGCTTTTGTTTCTTCTGTGCAGCATATTATTTAAGCTTATGACTAGAAGACCTCATTGTGATGTGAACCGCTATATCTAGTCATGCTAAAATAATTTTATACAAATTTCTGTGCATACACATTATTGTCCCCTATAAAGTGCACATTTATTAAGTTAATTTGAACTTACATAATGATTTCCTTTTCTTGGTAATTAACGAGAAACTTGGAAGAAAATCATTGCATGTTGACATTTTTATAGTTAGTGGTAGCCCTGCTGTTGAGAAAGTTCTGTGGAATTTCTTTAGAAATTTGATAAAGCAGAGATAGAACTCTATTTAAAAACTCTTTTACTGTTCACAATATAAAAAATGAAAAAGATATCTACTGTACGTTGTGCGCGCACCCCTTTCTGCTGATGTTTCACACTATAATCCGTTGCATAGCACTAAGGGCCCGTTTGGTTCGTGAGCTAATTTTGCAGGAATTATAATGTAGAGATTTTAAATATGTTGTGAATGATAATTATATGTGTTGAGATTATTATGCAAGGAATAATAGCACAAGAATTGTAATGAGCGGGTACGCTTAGGGCCTTTTTGTCATTAGTTATTCTTAACGATATACTATTACTAACACACGAATTCTTACTTCATATTTTATCTCACGTGAAATAATATGCAGATTTCTTCATAACTTTACAAGTATTAGTAATGGGGAATTTAAAGAAGAGCAACCCTCAGAAATCACGAGGCAGTTATTTTTTCTTGTACGACCAACCAATCATTAAACTGCAGCTTAAAATTTTATATATGCTGGAATTGTTGGTGTTAATGCAGTAAACCAAACAGGCACTAAGTTAAAAGCTGTCAAAAGAGTGAATTTTGTTACCTTCTTCGTTGCCTTTGAGAAGAAGAAGAAGAAGAACCACCTCCTCTACTCGAATCAGATACACCCATTTGATCGCTTTCCTGCGCCGGCGGCAGCCCATGCACAGCAAATGCCGCCGTCGCCGGCCTCTCACCCAACATCTCTGCTGCATGGAAAAATTCTAGTGCCTGCTGCTGCTGATGATGATGGCTCAATCTTTCCTTTACATT
Organism: Nicotiana obtusifolia; assembly: GCA_002018475.1. Lineage (NCBI taxonomy): Eukaryota > Viridiplantae > Streptophyta > Magnoliopsida > Solanales > Solanaceae > Nicotiana > Nicotiana obtusifolia. Next base: position 20,936 of record MCJB01023267.1, on the reverse strand, counting down.
ATTAAAAACCGCCACGATCTCTTCTGTTTTATTTAAAGTGATATGGGGTTGATTTTCCCAGTTCGGTAAGTTGGCTTCGAGCTCTTTAGCCAGTTTACACCCATAAAGGATTGTAGCAGTTGTCTCGTCCATATACATATACACACCCCTTTAGCAATAACTTGGCTGTTTTTTTGTTTTCCAAATGTTTTAAGGGTGTTTGATTCAAGATAATATGAGTATATGTTTAAAAAAAAGGGGAAGTGACTTGAGGAGAGATTAAGGAGAATGGGTGGGCTTGCTATATACTTATGTTAGTGCTGGTTAATTTGAGGAAAAGAACACTGTGTTTTCAAAGTATTTGTATGTGTTAAACACGGTGAGCATACTAAGATTTCATAGAAAATGAAAAGAAGCTTAGGAAAAATTAATATATGACCAGGTCATGGTCTACAAAACATAACCTTAGTTTTTTTCTAAGGTCTACGAGAAGACCGGTCCTCATTGAAAACCAACTTTTTGGACCATGGTGTTACGAAGAAATTTTCCCAGCTTTGAATATGCATGCGACTTCCTTTTCTTACTAGTACTAGTATGTTTTATAAAATTAATCTAATCTGATCGGTAATTAATCTCTCTATGTATGGCATTCTTTCTAATTTTAATGTTTGACGCCAATCTATTACTAATTGATGTTTATACAATTTTTACAAGTTTCAAGAATATCTAAATTCATTTAATAATTCAACTGTATACGTTTGGTATGAAACTTTTTCTTGTCAAATTACGTAGTGTTTTGTTTCACCAACATTACATATTATAAATACATGTAGTATCATTATCATTTTAAGTTCTGCCAAACAAATGATATTACGTAAATGAATTTCTCGTTAAAAAAATGTCTAATAATGAGGTTAGTGGGGGATTAAATTGCTTTAAGTTTTTCAAGAAGGACCTTTGACCCCTATATCACGACCATCTTCTCCATCTGGAATGTTTTTGACCCTTTGCGGCAAGCACGGTTGAGTCATCGGTCCCACTTCTTTTCCTTAAAAAGGAAAAAAAGTAATCACTTAAGTCTTATGTTAATACTTTAGGTAAGATATACTATTACGTGAAAAAAATAAATGCAAATGGAAATCATGTTTCGAGATACAGGACGGACTCATGTCGAAATAAATTAACGGGAGATAGTAAAAAATGATATAGAAAAATTTATAAATAAATCACAAGAAATCTTTGTAAGGTTATTTTCTTCTTTTTAAATTAAAAGATGAGTTCAGACTATCATTTCCTCATAAGATACATGGAGATTGGAGGGAAACAAAATTACATAAATGGTGATTTCCTCTAATTCTGAAGAATTATACATTTTGGGCGAGGTCTGTAAAATTGTGAAATTTTTTAGGCGCTGGTGATTAATGTTGATCATGCTTGGCCAGTTAATAGGTTACCATGTCATTTATATGGTTCTTTTTATTTATATTATTTTCTATTTTTCGATATATATATATAATAACGAAGGATAACAAAATCAGTTACTACTACATGTGTTTGGATGGCAGCTCTTTTTTTTTCCGTCCTAAGAAAGATGCATTTTAATTTATTGATATAAATGACAGGTGGATGTTCGACGAGTTGACACGTGAAAGTAAAGACAGGTAAGATATGAGCGGCAAATATCTATGCAATCATCAAGAGGGGTCTTATTCGTATTAAAGAAGAGCTTGATTCGGGGATCTTGTCTCCCTAAATTGAGCTATAAATAGAATCTGTATTCATTGCAAGACAGTAAAAATCATCTGTGCACAAAAGCCAAAATCTGCTCTTATTCTATTAAACAACTTTCTCTATTTTTGTTCTTAATATTATTCTTAAAGGAGAAGCTGAGCACATAGTCAGGCTTGTAGTTTGTTCAAGTTATTTTAATCAATTTATTTCTGTTCTTAGTTATTTTATATTCTTGGATCAAATTAATTTACGTGTCTATAAATTATGTTACAAATTTCAGTGTACTGTTTTATGGAAAGAAAAATAATAGCATCATTACAAATTACAGGAACTAATCTGGAAAATGTAGTTTAAATCAAGTGTTAGCGACAATGAAATAAAGATGGTAGGGTGGAGGGGTATTCCTGCAGTAAGAGGGTTCCAAGTTCTTGCCGATTCTCGATCTTACTGGCCCAATTGCTGCTAGTAATCGACAACCTTGATTGCCTCATTGTATAGGGACTTTGTGGACTCCTCGTCGTTTGGAGGAGAAACTTGCCATCATTATATTCAACAAATGGGAATATATATAGAGCCATTTTGGTTGATAAACAAATTAGGAATCTGTACGTCTTAGCAATTAATGGAGACAGATTGTTTGTATAGGCTAGTTAATGGAGAGCTGCGTTAGGATAAAAACTACTTGTTAAATCTTCCATCCCTTTTCCAGTTGAGTTTCTTATGACCCACTCCACTCCTCCAATATTCATTTTCGCATTATAAGCTTCATCAATATTAAGCTTATAACAATTCGCCGGAGGGCTTTTGGTTAGTAAGACAGTAAAAGAGAAAATTATCTTATGTAGTACCTATATCATTCTCATTCTGTTATTCATTTTGCAAAAGAGAAACAACAAATTAAATATAGCTTTTCTTTTTTGCTTTCACAGTCAGATATTTTAAAAACAAGAATAACAAGGAGATTAATCTATTAGTTCTAAGTTATTTCAGAATTCCGATTTACCCATAAAATAGACATTTACATTTTGTCTTTTACATTCTTCCAAAATATTTAAAGTTTTAATTAGCAATATTATAGTAAATCCATAAGATTCTGACTCCAAAAAAGAAGGCATGCCACTTAAAGTCTTACAACACAATATTCCTCAATTTTTCGATCTTTATGAGGAGAAAAATCGGTATTTTTATATTATAGACTAGATAGTATCTCAGCCTAAAAAATTAAAAGTAAGAAACATACCTATATTTGAAGTATTAAAAAATCGTGTAGAAAGACCCCCTCCTCCCGACAAAACAAGAGAAAGGAACAGGAAAACAACATGAATAATATAATTGCTTGGAATCTTCTTTGGTCCATAAGCCGTGCTACTAGAATAACTTCTCTTTTGGTTTTAATATTTTGCACTTCCACTTTAGTTTCGGCAGCACTCAACCAGTCAAAATGTCAAATATTCTTAGCTGGTTTTCTTCTCCCTTGAGAACTATCGATGTACCATATTATCATAGTATAAACCACAAGTGTACCACATATCAATTCGTTCTTTTACTTACTTTAAAAAGTAGTTTTAGAATTTTTAATATTTTTAATTTCTCAAAAACAATTGTATGTTAATAATGTAAGGAATAATCTAGTGAACTTATACAAGAGATGTTTTATAAAGGAAATCTGAAGCCACATCGAAAATGAGTAACCTGAATTTTTACCCTTAGGAATTGTAATGAACCCATTGAATTGAGAAGTTAGTAGAAAGTTGAGATGGCTGGTCACTGGTGAGAAGTATATGATAGTATTATATACTGGTAGATTGGGATTGTATCCACTCTATAGTACATTTTATTTTTAGTTTCCTTACGCTGCATATATTCATACTTGGTAATAAAAGTTTTAGTTACGAAAAAAATCTAGTGAAATTTGAAGGAATATGATATTCTTTTGTTGATTCTCAATAGTTTACATGATCCCCTACTTATAGTGCTAGAATACAAATCAAAGACCAATAGAGATTAGGATAGGAACTAAATCAAATCAATGTAGAATATGGAATACTAAAGATACTTTCCTAATATAAAATATATTCTCCTAATATAATATTCTCCTAATATAAAATATACTTTCCTAAAATATATTCTCCTAATAGTCCCCCTCAGCTTGAACGTGGGTAGGCTGAAACGTTTAAGCTGGATCGAAACGAGTCAAATACGTATCTCGGGAGTCCTTTAGTAAAGATGTCCGCATACTGTGATGAAGACGGCACATGAAGAACTCGAATGTGACCGATCTGAACTTTCTCCCGAACAAAGTGAATATCCATTTCTACGTGTTTGGTACGCTGGTGCTGCACGGGGTTGCCGGACAAATAAACGGCTGAGACGTTGTCACAATAAACTACCGTAGCTTTGAGGACCGGAACATGAAGCTCGAGAAGCAAATTACGGATCCATGTAACTTCAGCACTACACAGCTGTTTGGAGACTGTTTTGGCGGCATTTTGTTTGGTGTTTAGAGACTGTTTTGCAGCTGTTTGGTAGCTGATTTTTGTGGTTTTACAGCTAAAAATCTCCCGAACAAAGTAAAAAATTTCAATTTCACAAGGAAAAGAAACTAGAATCCTATTAAAAGAAAAATCCTTATTCTAAAGGAATACAATAAAGAAAGTTTATGCCTATGAAGAAAAGAAAAACAAGAAATTCTTTCTGACAAGAAATCATAAATCATATTTTAAGAAGAAAAGAATTTTGATTTCTTGAAAGCTGATTTTTGTGGTTTTACAGCTAAAAAGCTGTTGTTTTTTACTTTAAAAAGATGGCTAACGGTAGTGCTCTACACGGTATTTTTGGGGCAGTTTTGTTGCGTTTTTTTTTACATGTTTCGAAGCTAAGTTTCAGCTTCATTTTGGTTGGTTATTGTTTTTTGATTTCCTTTTTATTTTCTTTTTAAATGTAATAAATAGACAAAGTAAATACTACTCTTAAATAAAATTATACTTTTTTTGAAACTTCTCTTTCTTTGTAACTGAAGAAAAAAACTTATACGAAAAATGTGACCTTTTTTTTTTTGTGATTTTGATTTTCTTAAACAAAACCTATAAAAGAAGAAATAAGAGCTAAAATATATTGATTTAATTTAAAATATATTATATTTACATACTAGAAAGTGATGAAAAAATTAAATATGGTGAAAATGGTACTGTAAATCCATTGTAGGATGAGCGCGTCGAGTTCCGACCACGCGACAAAGGTAGGATCGGTTTCTTCGGGTGGTTTGGTGCCATCGATGTGATCAAGTACTTTGTAGGCACGGACGTGTAGCTTGAATAATTTGACCCAAGAAGAGTATGAGACCTTCTTGCCATCAAGAATACGAATCTTGTTGTTGATGTTGGTGACCGTATAGGCCGGGTGTAGTGGTTGTTTGTCGGCAATGGGGTTGTTGTTGTTAATAGTGGCCGGTTCATCACCCATGATGAGGGGATGGGCGAATAAAAGAAAAAAATTAGTGTAGAAAGGCTCTGATTACCATGAAGGAATATGATATTCTTTTGTTGATTCTCAATAGTTTACATGATCCCCTATTTATAGTGCTAGAATACAAATCAAAGACCAATAGGGATTAGGATAGGAACTAAATCAAATCAATGTAGAATATGGAATACTAAAGATACTTTCCTAATATAAAATATATTCTCCTAATATAGTATTCTCCTAATATAAAATATACTTTCCTAAAATATATTCTCCTAATAAAATTGAGTTACAATATTGAGGTTTCAAGAGAATGAGGTTATTGAGTTCAATTCTTGCGTTTGCTTGTGTAAATTTTTTTTTTTTTTTTTTGTGTTCTCACCTAATGTCCAATATTCGCATTGAAGTCCAATTAAATTTAAATTTACATTAAAAAATCACTTATAGGAGGTAAAACATTCCCTAACAAAGATAAATTTATATTCAGGACTCGAAATCGAAAGCTTTGATAAAAAATGAAAGAGTATTTATCACAGCACAACCACCCTCGTTGGTCCTATGAATATTAATGTAGCCTGACTTATTAAAAACAAATCTTTGATTTCACAGGACCAAGCTGGCAACATGCTGGCATTTCTTCTCTATGCGTTTGAATATTTGACCCTTCCTCGAAAGTTACAGAACTTTCCTTATGCAACACTTTTAACTGCAACAAATTAATCGAGCTTGATTAACAACCAAAAGTTTCGAAAGGAGCACGAATTGGTTGCTATAACCACGTGTTATCTACCAAATAACCCATTTTTTGTTGCAATAGGAGATCTTGAGTCAATCCACTCAATGTCACGATTCAAACGGGAGGTTTTGATAACCGAAAACTTGTTTCATCGTTTGGCAAGACACATACATTAGCCATTTCTTCTTGTTCCTGCAATTACTCTGTCATTGTTCTCATAAACTGACATGAGGAAGACGGTAAAAACTTATGTAAGACAAATGTCTTGCTCTTATAAATCATTTGAAAATTACTTTTGTTTGTATTAAAAAATAGTTATGTTTAACCAATTCTTAAAAGAATATATTTAACCGTCAAGTTATGAAACAAGACAAATACAATCAATTTTACAACTAATATTATTTTAAAGAAGTATTTTTTATTATTTATTATTAGAGACTAAGTTTTTGAATCTCAATTTAAAATACATTTTATCTTTTGTTAGATTTATGGAAAGAACGAGTTGGAGAGAGAACGGAGAAAAGTCATGGGAAATAAGAGAAGGGGACATTGTTCTAATTGTTGATTTTATTTTTTATTTTTTTGGAAAAAATAATTTCTTATTTCTGCTTATAAAAGAAGTACTTTATAGTTTCTTTCCAATCGTAAAAAAAAACATAAGAAGAATTATTCTGCGGCTCAAAAATCCTTTTTTTCCAAACATCTTCATTCTAAACATAAAAAGACATTTTAGCTTCCTAATAAAAGTTTGGACAAACAAGTTTCTTAGTTTTATTAATAGAATTGTATTCTAGAATGTCTATCTTTTAGAGAGTTTGTTACTGTATGGCTAAGTCATTTTTTCTATAAATAGAGTGATTTATCCCATTGTAATTGATTTTAAAATCAATAGAATTCTCTCTTTTTCTTTGCAATATTCTTCTTTTATTTATTATTTTATTTCATGTTATCAGCACGAGACTTTACCGTCTCAAGAAGCTCTTTGAGAAGACTAAGGTATAACTTTTTTTTCCTCTTTTAACTATGACTGATATTATGAAACGAAAGTTCGTTGCCCTTGAAAAATCGGGCAAGAACGATATGTCATGGGTGTTGGATGCTGAAATCCTTTTAGATGCAATGGGTCTTGGAGACACTATTAAAGATAAAAATAAAGCATCTACCCAAGACTATGCTAAGATCTTGATTTTCTTGCGCCATCACCTTGATGAAGGGTTGCAAATAGAATATCTCACAGTCAAAGATCCACTTATTTTGTGGAATGGTTTAAAGGAAGGATATGACAACTTAAAGTTGGTCACACTTCCACAAGCACGATATAATTTGGCTCAACTGAGGCTCCAAGACTTTAAGTCTATTTATAAATACAATTCGGCAATGTTTAGAATTACTTCTAAATTAAAGCTTTGTGGAAATATGTGATGACCCGATAGGTCATTTTGAGATTTAGCTCTATTTTCGTGTTCTGAGACCTCGACTAGCTCTATTTAGTGCTTCTCGAGTTGTGTACCCAGTCCGTGTCTTATTCCGGGAAGTCTTTGTGCGAAAACTTGGAGAAAATTTAAATTTTTGCCTTAAGAATGATTGAGTTGACTACGGCCAATATTTTGTATAAACAAATCCAGATCGGTATTTTGATGATCCCGGTGGGTTCGTATCGTAATTTGAGACTTGAGCGTATGCCCGGAATTGAATTCGAAAGTCCCTAACTTGTTTTGACTCATTTTGCCGAAAACTAGCATTTTTGAAAGTTGAAAATTACTAAGTTTGACCGTAATTGACTTCTTAGAAAGCGGGTTCGGATTTTAATGTGGAAACTTGGAATAGTTACGTATGCTATTTGAAACTTGTCTGCAAAATTTGGTTCAACTCGAAATTGATTTGACATGATTCGGACGCTTAAAAGTGATTCTACATGTTCTTGAGTTCCATTTTGAAATTTCATTCGTTTTGCGGATAGAATTGTAAATTTAGATGCTATTTTGGTGATTGGATTGCGCGAGCAAGTACATATGATGTTATTACACTAGTGTGCATATTTGATTTGGAGCCCGAGGGGCTCAGGTGAATTTCGGACGTGTTTCGGATGAGTTTGGCTAATGTTAGAATTGCTGGTGCACTTCTGTTGCTGGTGCTCTGCTGCAGATCTCGCATTTGCGAGGTCTGGTTGCAATATTGGGTAGCTTCGCACTTTCCAGGAGTTTGTTTGCATTTGCGAACTGTGAATGATCGCAATTGCAATCTCAGAGCCACATTTGCGACTTAGTATGTCCTTGAGCTGTCTTCGCATTTACTGAGAAATGGTCCGCATTTGCGAAGGTTGGGAGTTTGTATTTGCGACTTCGTGGCTCTGAGACGGGTTTGCATTTGTGATATTCACAACTGCGAACAAGACATCGCAATTGCAACATCCACAACTGGGTAAAAGAGGGGGAAAACGAGACTTAGCTCATTTCTCACAATTTCTCAACCCTAAACCCGCTAAAGGCGATTTTTCAAGAGACTTTTCTTCCCAAATTCATTAGTATGTGATTTTAATCCATTTCTTTTCAATTGCCCATTATATTTCATGATATTTTAACATCAAATTTAGGATTTTCATGGTAGAAATTAGAGATTTGGATAGAATTGGAAATTTTTGTAAAATTGAGATTTAGACCTCGAATTGAGATTTAGACCTCGAATTGAGATTAGATTTTAAAATAAATCACATAACCGGGCTCGGGGTGAATGGGTTATAGGGTTTTGGTCCGAATCTCGATTTTGACCAAGCGAGCCCAGGGTTGACTTTTGTTGACTTTTCAAAAATGATCTAAATTGAACCTCTTTCATTTATGGGTAGTTTCTAAAACTTATTTTGAATCATTTGGTCAATAATTTGCTAGATTTGATTGGTTTGGAGGCTTGTTCAAAAGGCAAGGTCGTAGTTGATTGATCGCTTAGATTGCGCAGTGACGTAAGTATTGGGTCTAACCTTGATTTGAGAGAATTAGAAACCCTTGAACTACATGTTATGTGAATTACGTGTGAAATAGTGTATATGCGAGGTGACGAGTATATATGCGTTGTTTTGTTACTTGCTTCCATGTATTCGATACTTCTTAGTATATCTTGTTACATGCCTTAATTACTATATGCTTATTTGATTTCCATACCATAATTGTTACTTGTCATTTAGTTATCCTTGTATTAAATTGTCCATCCCTTCCATAATTTTCATGCTTATTTGCTACTTGTCTCTATTTGCTTTTCTTGCATAACTAAATTGCCCCATGTCTTGCTTGTCTTATAGTTTTGTAAGATTTGTTGCCTTGTATAATGTAGATCCACCTGTATGAGTTGTTAATTGGTAGTTATTGATGAATTTGTAAAGTTGAAGCATTCGAGTTATTTGAGATTCCTTGAGTATTATAGGATTCTTCATTGTCTCGTACATTTACTCTCTTGATGTAGAGCTTCTTGTAAATTTTGGTTGTTGAATTGCTATTATTGATTGAAGTTGTTTGGGGAGTGGGTTGCATGCCGCAATAGAAATTGAAAGGTAATGAATTGAAATGGCGGAATAAGGACGGATTATGGTAATGACAGATAATGATATGGTGGGATCAGGTTGCGCGAGCAACGGATTGTACAAGTTGTATTTGTTTGTGACTGTTGGATTTGCCTTAGTATTTGAGATGAGTTGTAAGACTTGTTATTCCGGGCTCTCTAGTAGTTAAATTTTGAGTTAGTTGTTATGATCTAACTGCTTTATTTCCATTCCTGTCTTTTCTGTTATTATTATTATTGCGTACAGGTAATTGTAAGTGATTCGCCTTAGCCTCGTCACTACTTCGTCGAGGTTAGGCTCGACACTTACAGAATACATGGGGTCGGTTGTACTCATACTACACTTTGCACTTCTTATGCAGATACCGGAGTTGGTCCCAACTGCGATGAGTGAGGTTTGCTCGGATCTAGCTATTAGTGGAGACTTGAGGTGTAGCGGCATGACGTCCGCAGCCCTGAAGTCTCCTTCTACATCATTTTAATAGTACTCTAGATGCTCATGTATTCATGACACCAGATCTAGGATTGTATTTGGATTTTATCGTTTATTAGTTTATCACCTTATTTCAAACTATTTAGTTTTGTTGTTATTATTAAATTTGGAATTGTTAAAAATGGTTAATAGATATAGCTAATGTTGGCTTGCCTCGCAAGTGAAATGTTAGGCGCCATCACGGTCCCGAGGGTGGGAATTTCGGGTCGTGAAAAGTTGGTACCAAAGCACTAGGTTCTAGGTCTCACGAGTCATGATCAAGCTTGGTAGAGTCCAGAAGATCGGTACAGAGACATTTGTACTTATCTTTCAGAGGCTATAAGGCTTTAGGAAAATTTCACTTTCTTTCTTTATCATGTGGTTTATTTCCATAATTGAAGTTTGAATCATTCTAATCTTGTTCTCTCACAAATGATGACAACTCGCACAGCGTCTACCGCCGGGCATGAGCTAAGGGCCCCCTATCGCAGCCACTACTAGGGGTAGGGGCAGGGGCCGAGATAGAGGCAGAGCTTAGCCTATAGCACGAGCAGCAGCAGCACCCATGGTGGAGCCTCAACCTTACCATGAGGAGGAGATCCTAGTTCAGGCCGCACCAGTCGGACCCGCTCAGGTCCCAGAGGGATTCATAGCCACTCACGTACTTCAGGACGTTCTAGTCCGCTTAGTTGGTACTCATGGAGAGTGTAGCTCAGACAGGAGCATTTCCTATGGCATCAGCCGTCTCTCAGGCTGGGAGAGGAGCACAGACTCCCGCCACTCACACTCCGGAGTATATGGCTCCCTTATATCAGATTCCGGCAGCTCCAACAGTTGGAGTAGTTCAGCCTGTAGTTTCTACATAGCCCGGGGAGAGGCCCGCGATGTCTTCTGAGGGATTGATGAGGTTGGACAAGCTCACCAAGCTCTTTCCTATTCATTATAGCGATGCACCCTCTAAGGACCCACATGATTACTTAGACCGTTGCTACGAGGTGTTGCACAACATGGGTATTATTGAGACCAATAGGGTCAACTTTGTAGTGTTCCAGATGACCGGCTCTGCTAAGAGGTGGTGGCAGAATTTTGAGCGGAGCAAACCAGTCGGTTTACCTTCACTTACCTGGGATCAGTTTTTACAACTATTTTTGGAGAAGTTTATTCCTTTCACTCTGAGAGAGGAGAGCCGTAGGCAGTTTGAGCACCTTTAGTAGGGTGGTATGATCGTCACCCAGTATAAGACTAGATTTGTGGACCTGGCCCGTCATGCAGCTATGTTGATTCTTACAGATAGAGAGAGGGTGAGGAGGTTTATTGATGGTCTATCTTCAGCATCAGGCTTCAGATGGCCAAGGAGACGAGGGATGATATTTATTTCCAGAGGGCCGTAGAGATTGCTAGACGGATCGAGATGCTTCATGGTCAGGATAGAGGGTCGACATCTAAGAAGAGGCCCCGTCATTTTGGTGGTTTCAGTGGTGCCTCATCTGGAGGCAAGGATTCATTTGGTAGAGGCCATCCTCTTAGGCCAATTCAGTCAGTTTTTCAGGTAGCCCGTAGTCCTCGGGTGGTCGTGGTTCTTATGGGTCTCATCCTGAGCAGCCAGCATTCAGTGCACCTTCAACTCCTATCAGTGCACCACCGCTTACTACAATGGCTATCCGGGCCGTCAGGATCAGTCTCAGCTTCAGCAGCCTCAACAGCCAAGAGAGTGCTTTGAGTGTGGGGGCATAGGTCACATCAGGAGGTATTGCCCTAGATTGTCGAGCAGTAGACCTCAGCAGGGTTCTCGTGCCATCATGTCGGCACTAGTTGCTCCACCACCTGCACAGCCAACTAGAGGCAGGGTTCAGATTGTTAGAGGTAGAGGTCAGGCCATTAGAGGTTGGAGGCCAGTCAGCTAGGGGTCGCCCAAGGGGCGGAGGTCAGAGTGGCGGGCCCCAGCCCCATTTTTATGCATTCCCAGCTAGACCTGAGGCAGAGTCATCTGACACCGTCATCACAGGTATTATTCCGGTTTGCCATAGAGATGCTTCAGTTCTATTTGATTCGGGTTCTACTTATTTCTACGTGTCATCCTATTTTGCATCACATCTGATTGTGCCTCGTTCTTTGAGTGCTCATGTATATGTGTCCACGCTGTCGAAGATTCCATCGTTGTAGATCGTGTTTATTGCTCGTATGTGGTTTCTATCGGGAGCCTTGAGATCAGCATAGATCTCCTACTTCTTGATATGGTGGACTTTGATGTTATCTTTGGTATAGATTGGTTGTCATCTGATCATGCTATATTGGACTGTCACGCCAAGACAGTGACCTTAGCCATGCCGGGATTGCCCTAATTAGAGTGGAGGGGGGCTCCTGTCCATTCTACTAGCAAGGTTATTTCTTATGTGAAGGCTCGACGTATGATCGAGAAGGGATGTCTAGCATATTTGGTCTATGTTTGTGAATCTAGTGCGAAGGTTCCTCCCAGGGATTCAGTACCTGTTGTATGTGAGTTTCCAGAGGTGTTTCCTACAAATCTGTCGAGGGTGCCACCCGATAGGGATATTGATTTTTATATTGACTTAGTTTCAAGCACTCAGCCCATTTCTATTCCATCATACCATATGGCGCCACCTAAGTTTAAGGAACTAAAGTAGCAGTTGTTGGATTTGCTTGAAAAGGGATTTATTAGACCTAATGTGCCTTGAGGTACGCCTGTGTTGTTCGTGAAGAAGAAGGATGGTTCAATGAGGATGTGTAATAAATTATCGACAGTTGAACGAAGTGACTATCAAGAACAAGTACCCGTTGCGGAGAATTGACGACTTATTTGATCAGCTTCAGGGTGCCAAAGTTTTTTCGGATATTGATTTGCGATCTTGCTACCATCAGTTGAAGATTAGGACATCGGATGTATCTAAGACTGCTTTTCGGACTCGATACGGCCATTATGAGTTCCTAGTGATGTCATTTGGCTTGACAAATGCCCCAGCAGCATTCATGGACTTGATGAACCGGGTATTTAAGCGCTACTTGGATTCTTTTGTGATCGTATTCATTGATGATGTCTTGATCTACTCCCACAGTCTAGAGGAGCATAAGCAGCATCTTAGAGTTATACTTCAGACTCTGAGAGATCGTCAGTTATATGCCAAGTTTTCAAAGAATGAGTTTTGGTTGGACTCAATTGCCTTTTTGGGGTATGTTGTATCAGGTCAAGCGCATAAAAGTGGATCCTAAGAAGATTGAGGTAGTTCAGAAATGGCCTAGACGTACTTCATCTACAGAGATTCGGAGCTTTCTGGGTTTGGCAGGGTAAAATCGCCGGTTCGTGGAGGGGTTTTTATCCAGCGCAGCCCCATTGACTAGATTGACTCATAAGGGTGCCCCATTCAGGTGGTCGAATGAGTGTGAGTTGAGCTTTCAGAAGCTCAAGACTGTTTTGACTACAGCTCCGGTGTTAGTATTGCCCATAGCTTCGGGATCCTATACGGTGTATTGTGATGCATCGCGTGTTGGGCTCAGTTCAATTTTGATGCAGGATGGCAGCGTGATTGCATACACGTCGCGGCAGTTGAAGGTTCACGAGAAGAATTACCATGTTCATAACTTGGAGTTGGCTGCCATTGTTCATGCATTGAAGATTTGGAGGCATTACCTCTACGGCATGTCATGTGAGGTGTTCACGGATCATCGGAGTCTTCAGTATTTGTTCAAGCAAAAGGATTTCAATTTGAGGAACCGAAGGTGGTTGGAGTTGTTAAAAGATATCACCATCTTGTATCATCTTGGGAAGGCCAATGTGGTGGCCGATGCCTCGAGTAGAAAGGCTGTGAGTATGGGTAGTCTTGCGTATATTCTAGTTGGTGAGAGGCTGCTAGCATCAGATATTCAAGCTTTGGCCAACCAGTTTGTGATGTTAGATGTTTTAGAGCCTAATCGGGTTGTTACTTGCACAATTTCTCGGTCTTCTTTGTATGAGCGCATTAGAGAGCGTCAGTATGACGACCCCCATTTGCTTGTCCTTAAAGACACGGTGCGGCACGGTGATGCCAACCAGGTTACTATTGAGATGATAAAAGAACCAAAACCTCGATTTAATATTGTTCTGCCCAAACCTTTATGCATCTGCGATAAAAGAGCCGCTTTTGCGGCGTCGCTTCTGCCACAAGACATCCGCTTCTGCGAAAATACACTAGGCACAGACCCCTTGCACCTGCGGAACCATATTCCGCTTTTACGATATCGCAGGTGCGAGCCATCATCTACACCTGCGCAGGACCTCGCTCCTGCGCTCCATCCCTTCGCACCTGCGCATCCGCACATGCGCCCAAATCTCCGCTTTTGCGATCTTCCTCACCTAGATCTCACCTCGCTTCTACGACTCCTTTGTTACTTCTGCGACCAACACACCTGCGCAAAACTACCAGATCCTGCCACCAGCAGCCTTAGCCAAAATTGATCCAAACGATCTGAACCTCGTCCGAAACTCTTTCGAACCACTCGAGACCCTGTCCTAATATACCAACTAGTCCAATAACATAACGCGAACCTACTCAAGGCCTCAAATCGTGCATAACAACATCGAAACGACGAATCGCACCTCGAATAAAAAATTAATGAACTTTGAACTTTTCGAAAACTCGCGCAGAAACATATCGAATCAACTAGGAATGAACTCAAATTTTGCACACAATTCCCAAATGACATAACGAATCTATTCCAATTTTCGGAACCACAATCCGAATCTGACAAAGTTAACTTCCGGTCAAACTTATGAACTTTCCAAACCTTCAAATTTTCGACTTTCGCCAATTAGCGCCGAAACCTTCTAGAAATATCTAAATGTGAATCGGCGCATACGCCCGAGTCCAAAATCACCATCCGGACTGAACGGAACCATCAAAACTCCGTTCAGGGGTCAAATTCACCAAAAATCAAACTTGGTCAATTCTTCCAACTTAAAGCTTTAATTATGAAATCATTCTTCCATATCGATTCTGAATAACCTGAAAACCAAAATCGACGATTCACACAAGTCATAATACATCATACAGAGCTGCTCATGCCCTCAAACTGTCGAGCAAAGTGCAAATGCTCAAAACGATCGGTCAGGTCATTACATCCTCCCCCACTTAAACATATATTCATCCTCGAACGGGCCAAGAGTCGTTCCAAAGCCATCAAATCACCGTGTAACCTTACCATGCACATACTGGGGGGTGATCCTACATCACCCTATTCTATATAGGCCTGACAACGCAACATAACTGATGATCATTATTTCAACCCTAGCCCGTAAACCACAAAGTCCAATTCCCAGCATCCGGAGTTTTCTATAATATCTGAATCTCGCATCTACACATAGTATAAGTCTGAACAAGCTATATCAAGCCATAACCATAACCCAAGATATAATCACATGATATACCGCATAACTCGTGTACTTGTAGCAATAACTTCTGACCACAATAACTGCTCAAAACAAACCCGGCACCGGTAATAAACCTCATATTAAATAAAACCTCGTTCAAAACCTTAGTACACTTCCGATGATGAAAGAAACACGCAAAAACTCATAGCCACTTATCAGTTCAACAATCCAATGGAGCTCCCTCTCCTTTGACAAGAAATAGAGCCAATTTCTAAGCCGATCAGTGACATTATTCTTCCAAATATACTGCAATCAAATCTAATAGCACTAATTCTAGATCCGACAATCTCATCTTAGCAAATACAAGCTACTCTACTGACATGCCACACCAATAACCCCAGAGCTACAAACCGTGCAATCCGTGCACCAATACACAATAATGCAAATGTACTCAAACATAGAAAATGACTCAAACGAGAGAACCGTCCCG
>MCJB01023256.1:67834-97088 GCA_002018475.1 Nicotiana obtusifolia | reverse complement strand
TTTTTTTGAAAAACGAAATTTAAGAATTAGAACCTAAAACTAAGGCACGAAGAACAGGATTGGGATTGTAGAAACAAACCCTTTCCAAGCTCTGATACCAACTGATGCAATATTGAAACGCGGAAACAAGAAAACAAAAGATAAAAGTAAGACGCTCAATGAACTATCAAGACAACAAGTAGGAACTAGTCTACTTACCTTCTTGATGAAGTCACGGAGTACCTATACTATACGAACAACCCTGAAGACAACGATGGTCTTGCAAACTGTTCGATCAAACAAAGGAACAAGTTCAATTTGGAATCACACCAAAATTGGACAAGTTAATTCACACGATTTTGGGAGCAATGTGCTGCCGGTTTTTGATTGATAATAATGTCAAAAGGTATCAAAATAATGAAGTGTTTAGGCTTATATAGAATGAGCCTTTACCTAAATCAACTAGGAAAAGAATAACTAGTTAACCTAAATCAACTAGGAAACAACTAATTAACAAAAAGGCCACAATTTGGCTAATTTAAAGAATAGTCACGCAGGACCAAAAAAATAAGAATTAATGTCTTCAATAACTACATAATAATACAACATAAACACAAATATACATCTTCAACATAAGATTCGTCCATAGCAAGATTTATGGACGCTTGGATCTTCTCCAAGGCTAACCAACGCCTTTTCTTGTCTTGTTCATAGATGGCATTGACAACACTTGATCAAATTTATTTGCATCAACCAGGACGGAGGCAGTTGCATCCGACTCAGTTATCACAGGTATTGTTCCTTGTTAGTCATAGAAATGCATCAGTCTTATTTGATCCATGCTCTACTTATTCCTATGTATTATCTTATTTTGCTCCATATTTGGGTGTATCCTATGATTCCTTGAGTTCTTTTGTCTATGTGTCCACACAGTGGGTGATATTACATTGTTGTTGACCATGTATCGGTCGTGTTTAGTTATTCTCGGTGATTTTGGGACCAGAAGCGACCTATTATTGCTTAGTATGGTAGATTTTGATGTTATCTTGGGTATGGAATGGTTGTCGTCCTATCATGCTATCCTTGATTGTCACACCAAGACGGTGATGTTGGCTATGCTAGGTTTTCCACGGTTGGAGGGGAGAGGTAATTTAGATTATGCTCCTAGCAGGGTGGTGTCTTTCCTTAAGGCACAACAGATGGTTGGAAAGGGATGTGATGCGTATGTAGCATATGTGAGAGATGTTAGTGTTGATACTTCTACCGTTGAGTCAGTTCCGGTAGTGAGGGACAATCCATATGTATTTCCAGCGGATCTTCCGGGCATGCTGCCCGATAAGGATATCGATTTTGGTATTGATTTGTTGTAGGTACTCAGCCCATTTCTATTCCACCATATCGTATGGCCCTAGCAGAGTTGAAGGAGTTAAAGGAGCAATTGCAAAAGTTACTTGATAAGGGTTTCATTCGGCCTAGTATATCACCTTGGGGTGCTCCGGTCTTGTTCTTAAAGAAGAAGGATGGTTCTATACGCATGTCTATTGATTATCGACAGTTGAACAAGGTTACAGTGAAGAATAGGTATCCATTGCCACGCATTGATGACCTATTTGATCAGCTACAGGGTGCCAGCATGTTCTCAAAAATTGATTTGCGGTCAGGCTATCATCAGTTGAAGATTCGGGAGCCGGAGATTTCGAAGATTGCCTTCAGGACTAGGTATGGTCATTACGAGTTCCTTGTGATATCATTTGGGGTAACCAACGCCCCAACAACATTCATGCACTTGATGAACAGTGTATTCCAGCCCTATCTTGAATCATCGTCATTGTGTTTATTGACGATTCTTGGTGTACTCCCGAAGCTGGGAGGATCATGAGCAGCACCTGAGCCGTGCTCCAGACCTTGAGAGAAAAGAAGTTATATGCAAAATTTTCAAAGTGTGAATTCTGGCTTGATTTAGTGACATTTTTGGGTCATGTAGTGTCGAGTGAGGGGATCAAGGTAGATTCAAAGAAGATTGAAGCAGTGCAGAGTTGGCCCAGACCATCTTCAGCTACTGAGACTCGGAGTTTTTTCGGTTTGGCAGGGTATTACCGTCGACTCGTAGAGGGTTTCTCATCTATTACTGCACCTATGACCAGATTGACCCAGAAGGTGCTCTATTCAGGTGGACCGAGGAGTGTAAGGAGAGCGTTCAAAATCTCAAGACAACTTTGACTACAACAACAATGTTGGTGTTGCCTATGGGTTCAGGGTCTTATACTATGTATTGTGATGTGTCGCGTATTGGTCTCGGCACAGTGTTAATGCAAAATAGTAGGGTGATTGCCTATGCGTCAAGGCAATTGGAGGTGCATGAGAAGAACTATCCTGTCCACGACCTTGAGTTAGCAGCTATTGTTCATACCTTGAAGATTTGGCGACACTATTTGTACAGTGTCCTTTGTGAGGTCTATATCGACCACCGGAGTCTGCAACATCTCTTCAAACAAAAGGACCTTAACTTGCGGCAGAGGAGATGGCTAGAGTTGCTTAAGGACTATGATATCACCATTCTATACCATCCCGGGAAGGCCAATGTGGTGGCTGATGCCTTGAATCAAAAGGCGGAGAGCTTGGGCAGTTTAGCATATCTACCGGCATCGGAGAGGCCATTAGCATTGGATGTTCTTGCATTGGCCACCCAGTTTGTTAGATTGGATGTTTCAGACCACAGTCGAGTTTTGGCTTGTGTGGTTTCTCGATCTTCTCTATATGATCGTATAAGAGAGCGTCAGTATGACGACCCCCATCTGCTTGTCCTTTAGGACACGGTTCAGCACGAGGATGCCAAGGAGGTCACTATTGGGGATGATGGTGTGTTACGGATGCAGGGCAGGCGATGTGTGCCCAATGTAGATGGTTTGCGTGAGTTGATTCTTCAGGAGGCCCACAGTTCGTGGTGCTCCATTCATCCGGGTGCCGCCAAGATGTCTCAGAACTGAGGCAGCACTATTGGTGGAAGGGAATGAAGTAGGACATAGTGGAGTATGTAGCTCGGTGCCTAAATTGTCACTAGGTGAAGTATGAGCATCAGCGGCCAGGCGGATTGCTTTAGAGGCTAGAGATTCCAGAGTGGAAATGGGAGTAGATTACTATGGATTTTGTCGTTGGGCTCCCACGGACTCAGAGGAAGCTCGATGTAGTTTGGGTGATTGTGGATAGGTAGACCAAGTCGGCTCATTTCATTCCAGTGATGACTACATATTCTTCAGAGCAGCTGGCTCAGGTTTATATCCACGAGATTGTCCGACTTCATGTCTTCAGAGCAGCTGGTTCTTGCATCTCTGACCGGGGTACACACTTCACATCGCATTTTTGGAAGGCAATGCAGCGTGGCTAGGCAAATGGGTTGAGTTGAGTACAATATTTCATCCTCAGATGGACGGACAGTCCAAGTGCACTATTCAGATATTAGAGGACATGCTTCCCGCCTGTGTTATGGATTTTGGGGGCGCTTGGGATTAGTTCTTGCCGCTTGCAGAGTTTTCCTACAACAACAACTACCAGTTGAGTATCCAGATAGATCCATATGAGGCTCTGTATGGGAGACGATGTCGTTCTCTAATTGGGTGGTTTGAGCCGGGAGAGGCTAAGTTATTAGGCATCTGGTTCGGATGCTTTGGAGAAGGTCAAGATGATCCGGGATCGGCTTCGTATAGCCCAATTGAGGCAGAAGAGTTATGCAGATTGGAAGGTTCCCGATGTTTCATTCATGATTGGAGAGCGAGTTTTGCTCCGGGTTTCACCCATGAAAGGTGTGATGAGGTTTGGGAAGAAGGGCAAGTTGAGCCCTAGGTATATCAGACCTTTTTGAGATCCTTGAGAGGATTGGAGTGGTGGCCTACAAGCTTGCACTGTCACCTAGTCTAGTTGCAGTTCATCCCGTATTCCATGTTTCTATGCTTCTGAAGAATCATCATGATCCGTCTCATGTGTTGGATTTTAGCTCAGTCACTTGGACAAGGATTTGTCTTATGTTGAGGAGCCGGTGGCCATTTTGGACAGGCAGGTCCGAAAGTTGAGGTCGAAGAACATTTCTACAGTGAAGGTTCTGTGGAGGGGTCAACCAGTCGAGGAGGCGACTTGGGAGACCGAGCATGATATTTGTCGCCGCTATCCTCATCTTTTTACCACTTCAGATATGTCTCTGTACTCGTTCGAGGATGAATGTTTGTTTTAAGAGGGGGAGGATGTAACGACCCGGCCAGTCGTTTTGAGTATTTTAGCCTCGATCCCCTAATATTTCTTCCTCAATGTTATATTGTGATTATGTGACTTGCGGGGGTGTTTGGTTTTGGTTTTGGGTGAGTTTAGAGTGAAATGGGACACATAGTCCCTAAGTTGGAGGTTTAAGTTGTAAGAGATGATCGTAGTTTGACTTTTTTGTAGATGACTCCGGAATGGATTTTTGATGGTTCCAATAGCTATGTGTGGTAATTTTAGATTTAGGAGCGTGTCCTGATGTCAATTTGGTAGTCGGTAGGTCGTTTCGGCATGAATTGGCGACAGGTAGAAAATGAAAGGTTTTGATGATTGGAAAGTTTGAC
The DNA here is from genome assembly GCA_002018475.1 of Nicotiana obtusifolia. NCBI lineage: Eukaryota > Viridiplantae > Streptophyta > Magnoliopsida > Solanales > Solanaceae > Nicotiana > Nicotiana obtusifolia. The sequence goes on along the minus strand of MCJB01023256.1, from coordinate 92,517 downwards.
CGGGAGTATTAATATCAGGGTCGGATCCCTATTTCGGAAGTTGGAATAGGTTTGTCATGTCATTTATGATTTGTGTGCAAAAATTAAAGGTTAATTGGAGTTGATTTGATAGGTTCGGCATCAAATGTAGAAGTTAGAAGTTAAGAAGTTCTGTAGGTTTGAATCGATGCGTGGTTCGTGGTTCTAGTGTTGTTTGATGTGATTTGATGCTTCGAGTGTGTTCGTATGGTGTTTTAAGACCTGTTGGTATGTTTGGTTGAGGTATCGATGGCCTCTGGTGTAATTTGGATCATGTTCGGCGCATTTTGGAACCTTGAAGACTGCTAAATCTACTGCTACAGGTCTCCTTATATGCGATCGTGAGTGGGTTAACGCGATCGCGGAGAGTAGTTTGACACTGGGGGAAACTTTCTCTATGCGATCACGAGAAGAGGTCTGCGATCGCGGAAGGTTGGCTTTCAGTGCATCGCGAACGCATGAAGGAGGTCGCGTCCGCGAAGAAGGAAGATGAGGCTGCAGGTCCACGCGTTTTGGTTCATTGCGATCGCGTGAAGTGGACCACGATCGCGTAGCTTGTGGAGGCAGTGTGTCGCGTGCGCGTGTGGTGTTCCGTGTTTGCGGATAGTTAATTTTGCAGCATGTGCATTTGTGCTTCGCGATCTCGAAGCAATTCTCGTGATTAGGAAGAAGAATAACACCTGGGCAGAATTTAAGTTTCAAAATTGAGGGTTCATCTCATTTTTCATATTTTGGACCTTAAGAGATCGGTGTGAGGCGATTGTTCGAGGGTATTTCAAGGAAATCGTTGGAGTAAGTGATTCTAACCTGGGTTGGACTATATTTAATGAATTTATTACTATTTTCATCATCTAATTAGAGATTTGAGTTGGAAATTTGGGGAAAATTGTGAAAACTTCCTAGACTAAATTTTGGGCTTTTGAAAGGCGATTTGTGGTCGAATTTGAGTAATTCTTGTATGGTTGGACTCGTTATCTAATGGGTGTTCGGATTTTGTAATTTTGGTCGGGTTCCGAGACGCATGCCCGAGTTGACTTTTTGAGTTGACTTTTTATTTCATTGCAAAGATCGTAATTTTATTATTTGAATTAGTTTCCTATAGTTTATATTTATATTATGAAGTTATTTTGGTTAGATTTGAGCCGTTTGGAGATGGATAATCGAGGAAAATTCCTACTAGTGGATTGAGTTAGCGTGATTTGAGGTAAGTGTCTTGCCTAACTTTGCGTGCGAGAATTACCCCTTAGGATTGGTGTGGTTTTGTGATAACTGTGATGTGTGGAAGCCGCGTACGCAAGGTGACGAGTGTGTACACTGGCTAAATGTGAAAATTTACCAGTTTTAGCTGTGTAGATTCCTTACGTTCCTTAATTGAGTTATCTTAACATGTTATCTCTTACTTGCTAATTGCTCTACATGTTTAATTGAAGTTCTCGTTTCCTTTATTCCGTATTCATTGTTTACCCGTTGAACTCTTTACTTGAAGTTGTTATTCATGGAATATCTTGTTGTTGAAATTGGTATTGAGTTATAAAGGTCGTGATTCACATTGAGGCAAAGTGTTAAGTTGTGAAATACTATTCTGTTGAGTTATTCATTATTCACTCATGATTGTTATTGTTGAGACTCTAGTGTATGTTGTGGTCGAGCCATGGGCTCTTTATTGTGAAAACACTATCGTTGTTGGTTTCTTTAGAAAGTTGTGGTATTGGGCACTTGAGGTGCGATTTTTGATACGTTGTGATATTGATACGCATGTGGTGGTATAAGGTTTTGTTGATGAAATGCATGCGGTGAGATAAGGTGGACTTCATACTCGTGGCTAGTAGGGAAACTACTAGAAGCCATGTGGTGTGATAAGGTGGGCTAAAACGCGGGATGCTATTTCGGGAAAATGATTTTCAAAAACTAAATGCAAGGCTCCCGCGGTGATATAAGGAAAGATTGTGAATTATTCTTCCGATTTAATATTACGAGGCGGTACCTCGGTAGTGACTCTTGTTAGTATTTCTCTATTGCTGCACTTGTCTTTGGTTGTTTGTTTCCTTAGCATATTATTTCTTGTTTTCTCCGTGTTGCACTATTTGCATTAGTTCCGCGTAGCAAACCTTGATATGCTATTTGTTGTTTCAATTTCATTGCTTTCATCACTACACTGCCTTACACTTACACAATTTTGCTTATTTATTCTAGTAGGGCCTTGACCTGACCTCGTTACTGCTCTACCGAGGTTAGGCTTGGCACTTACTGGGTGCCTTGTGGTGTACTCATGCTACGCTTGTGCATATCTTTGCAGATCCAGGTACCTCTTACCAGTCCAAGTATCACTGAGTTGTGTTCGTACGTGGAGACTTCAAGGTACACTTGCCAGCGTCCGCAAGCCTCGAAGTCACCCTCTATCTGCTTTTATATTTTCCTTCTTCTACTAGTTACAGTTGTATAGGGATGACTATGATACCGTTATAGAGCTCGTGACTCGTTATCACCAGGTTTTGGGAAATTGTATATGTTGAGCAGCGGTGTTTATTTTATATAGTTGTTGAGTATTTAAGAGTTTATTTGATATTTCAGTAATTTCCACATGTTTATTAAGCGTACCTAGTCTTAGACAGTAGGTGCCGTCACGACATCCTACGAAGAAAAATTGGGGTCGTGACATTAACAATCATCTAAAGTAAATTTCTATTTCTAGCTTTTCACTTTAATAGTTAATGTTTGCACATAAATCAAAAATTTTCAAAGTATATCCTTTAGTTAATATTCATTTAATTAATTTATAAACATTCCACATGTCACCATAATATCTTATATTTTCATTCCTTTAACACTTATCATGATAATATTTTTACTCGTCGTTTCGTTGGTCAAATTACTCATGTGAAAATAAGCATTCTTTTCTTTTAACATTACTATTTAATGCTTTTTGTCTTCAAATCGTAAGTAGATTCTTTTAATCTTATTCTTGTGAAATTCAAATCATTGATTAAATACTTTGAGCCAATATGTATTCTTTAAGAATAATTTTTTTTATATTATTCAATTCACACTATAACATGGTTCTTTAATATATTTTTAATACCTTTCATACTCCATTCTTATTGTATATTTTGTTATATATTTAATCATTCTTTGTCTAAATTAATTTTCACACTTAGTCTATTCTTTCAAAACATAACTCTTTGTACACTTCATATGTTTCATACGAGTCAATATATTTTAATCATTTCATTTCAAAAACACCAAAATCTTGCATACTCCATCCGCACATAATTCCTAACATATTTAATATCATTACTGTTTATTCTAGTACACGTTAATTATTCTTTTATTTCTTTGTAATAGTTGTGAGTATTTGCTAATTATCTTTGAACCTTTCCTCCCTTATTTGATCGAGTCTACATGAACCACATTTTTATGGATCTTGAGGGAGTCCTAATACCTTCCCTCGAGATAACTTGAACCCTTACTAGGAATCTTAACGGTTTCGTAGACCATAGTCGAAGTTGACATTATATAGTGTAATATAGGTGTCCTAGTGTACCTTAAATACTAGGTGGCGACTCTAAACTTTGAACAACCTTGTAGAGTACAATAAGTTGTACATTGATTTGATCTGTGCCAAATAGGATGCAATAGTCACTACTTCACCGAGGTTAGTATTGATACTTAGTGCACGTTGTCCCGTACTCATATTATACTTTTGTATATTTTTGTGAAGATCCGAGCATTGGTGGGAGCGGATCTTAGGAGTGAGATTTATTATTGATCGAGAGGATTCAAGGTAGTGCTGCATGGATGCTGCAAAGCCTTAGAGTCTCGTTCCTTTATTTATATTATTATTTTACATTCAGATAGTATTGTACTATTAGACATATTTTGTGCTCGACTTTAGAGCTTTTGATTCTATACTACCTGATTTTAAGAAATTGGTATTATGATATCTATATATTAGCTACTGTTTAATGCTTGATATATTATTTATGCTAATTTCAACTTATTATATCTTGTTTTGATGCTTGAATAATATTGTATGATTGTCTTACATAGTCTTGGAGGTTATCATCACGACCTTTGATAGGATTTTGGGTCGTCACAAGTTAGTATTAGAGCCATAGGTTCATAGGTTCAACGGGTCATGAACAATTTTAGTAGAATCTTGACGATCGGTAGGGAGATGTCTGTACTTATCTTCAAGAGGATACTAGACTGTTAAAAAAATTCTCTTTCTTTCATTCTTTATTGTGCGGATTTTTTTATTCCGAAGTTTGAACCTTTACTATCTTATTTTCTCACAGATGGTGAGAACATGTTCTTTAGGATCAGTTGGGCAGGCACTAGTGCCCCTTGTTAAAGCCGTAAGATACTGGGACCGGGGTAGAGGCCGAGATGGAGCATACGCCGCAGGTAGGGGTCTTGCTTGGGCAGCCACTGAGGCGCCACCAATAGTTCTAGTGGAGGAGCAGATGCCCGATCATGCTGAGTATGTGAGACCAGCTCAGACACCTGAGGGACCTATTGCTACACATGGCTCCAAGAGACCTTGGATCACAATATGAGCATGTTTAAGAGTTTGACTTAGGTAGGTTTGATTCCGATTGCACTAGCTACTTCACAGGCTGGGGGAGGAACCCAGACTCCCAGTGCATATACACTAGAGCAGCTGGTTCATGGTTATTAGACTCTAGGGTTTTGCCGATACAACTAGTCGTCACAATTCAGCCTGCTATTAGACCAGTTTTGTCTGCTAATGAGCAGAAGAGGATGGAGAGGTTCCAGCGACTTCTTTCTCTTCATTTAAGTGGAGAGACTACTGAGGATGCGCAAGGTTTCCTTGATTAGTGTCATCATATTTGTGCACTTTGGATTTGGTGGATTCGAACGCGGTTGACTTTACTACCTTCTAGTTGTTAGGGCGAGCATACATATGGTGGCAGAATTATGAGTCAAGCAGGACAGCTGGTGCAACACCACTCGCAAGGATGAGTTGCTCAGTGAGTTTGAGAATTTGCGCCAGGAGGATATTGACCGTGACCTAGTATGCTATGAGGTTTATGGAGTTATCACGCTATACTGTTCTTCTGGTTTATAATAAGAAGTAAAGGGTCTGTAGATTTTGTAAGAGACTCACCTACAACCTTAGGTTCAGGATGGCATGGGAGATGGAGAGTGAGACTACCTTTCATCAGGCTGTGGATATTTCTAGGAGACTGGAGCGTATTCGCAGGAATAATAGGGAGGATAGGGAGGCCAAGAAGTATCGTGATTTTGGAGGATTTAGTGGTGCTTACTTTGGGGGAAAGGGTCATTTTGGTAGAGGCTATGCCAGTCGACCAGTTCAGTCAGCGCTTCAGGTTTCACGTGGTGCTTCAGCTTGCCAAGGATTTCAAAGCACTCGTACCTGGCAGTCATCCTTTAGTGCACCTCCCGCACGTGGTTCTTACATGGTTATTCCAGTCATATTGGGCACACTCAGTTCTAGTAGCCACGCCCGCAGAGAGATTTTTTTGAGTGTGGTGACGCGAGGAATATGAGGAGAGATTGTCCCGGGCTTCGAATATGTGTACCTCAGCAGGGTACCCAGGCTATAATTCCTGCACCAGATGTATGCCACCTGCATAACGAGCTAGAAGTGGGGGACATGCAGGTAGAGGTTGTCCTATAGGGGAGGCTAGAGCCGTCGTTATGCTTTCCTTGGTAGGACTGAGGCAGTCGCATTAGATGCAGTCATTACAGGTATTGTTTTGGTATGTCATAGAAATTCTTCAGTATTATTTAATTTGGGTTCTACTTATTCATATGTGTCATCCTACTTTGCATCATATTTGGATGTGCCTCGTGACTCTTTGGGTAGTCCTTTTTGTATGTCTACACATGTTGGGGATTCTATTGTGGTTGATCGTATCTATCGTTCTTGTGTGGCTACTATTGGGGGTTATGAGACTAGAGTTTATCTTCTACTGTTTGATATGGTTGATTTTGAGGTGATCTTTGTCATGGATTGGCTATCACCATAGCATGCTATTCTTGATTGTCATGCTAAGACCCTGATGTTAGCTATGCTAGGGTTGCCAACGTCAGAATGGAGGGGTTCGCTCAGTCACGCTCCTAGTAGGGTGATTTCACTTCTGAAGGAGCATCAAAAGATTTGAGAAGGGATATTTTGCGTACCCAGCCTTAGTTAGAGAAGTCAGTGTTGATACTCCCATGGTTGATTCAGTCCACGTGCTTATAGAGTTTCTAGATGTGTTCCCAGCAGACCTAACGAGCATTGCCAACCGATAAGGATATTGATTTTGACATTGATTTGGCACTAGACACTCAGCCCAAATCTATTCCACCGTAGCACATGACTCTAGCTGAGTTGAATGAATTAAAGGAATAGTTGTAGGAATAGTTGGATAAAGATTTCATCAGGCTGAGTGTTTCTCCTTGGGGTGCGCTAGTACTATTCGTGAAGAATAAAGAGGGTGCTGTATGGATGTGCATCTACTACAGGTAATTGCGCAAGGTTACCATAAAAAACAAGCATCCACTTCCTCACATTGATGATTTGTTTGATCAGCTTCAGGGTGCTAGGGTGCTCTCAAAGATTGACTTGAGATTTGAGTACCATCAGTTGAAGATCAGGGCTTCAGACATTCCTAAGATGGCTTTCAGGATCCATTATGGGCATTATGAGTTCTTGGTTATGTCTTTTGTTTTGACTAATTCCCCAACATCTTTTATGCATTTGATGAACATTGTCGTCCAGCCTTATTTTGAATCTTTTGTCATTGTATTAATTACTGATATCTTGGTATATTCCTGTAGTAGGGAGGAGCACGAGCATCATTTAAGGGTTGTGCTTAAGATTCTGAGGGAGAAGAAGTTGTATTCTAAGTTCTCCAAGTGTGAGTTCTAGTTGGATTCAATGACATTCTTAGGCTAGGTGGTGCCTAGAGGGGGATCAAGGTGGATCCGAAGAAGATCGAGGTGGTTTAGTGTTGGTCGAGACCTTAAGGATCGTGATGGCACCTAGTATCTAAAACTAGGTAAGCCGATTACTTAAGACAGTTAAACCAATTAAACATGACATAATGAAAACTAAGTTTAATATAAATACATAAATAAAGGTAATACAAGCCTACGCGGCAATAATCACCACAAATTTCCCAAGACTAGGTAGTACAGAGTCACGAACTCTACTAAATACATAGAAAACTCGAAATACAATACTATTCAAATAGAGAATTGACAGTAATAATGTAAGGAAAAGACTCCAAGGGACTGCGACGATCAAGCAGCTCTACCTTGAATCCTCACGATCAAGAAGCTCTCACTGCCCGAATTGGCTAGCTCCAGTACCTGGATCCGCACAAAATGTGCAGAAGTATAGTATGAGTACACCCTAGTCGGTACCCAGTAAGTATCAAGAATAACCTCGGTGGAGTAGTGACGAGGTTCAAGTCAAAACACTCACTAGTTAAGTAACCTGTGCAAAATTTCAATATAAAGCTAGCAACGGAAAGCAAAGTAAATAAATGGCACAAAGAGATATCATGTGATAAAACAACAAAATAATCAAAGTGCATAAAAAATACAAGTGAAAGCAATTAAGGAAAGACAATCACAGTTCTAATCATTAAACCGTTCCGACACGGTATTTACAGCAAGAGTCGCCCCGAGGCACCACACCTCATAATCACAAAGCTCAAGTCACAAATCACTAATCTTATACACATGGCACCCCATGCCTACATTATCAATCACCCTCGTACAACAAGGCCTCGTGCCATATCACAATCCTCCCGGCATGGTCAGAGGCTCAATATCACAATCCAACCAGCATGGTCATGAGCTCTATATCACAATCCGCCAACATAGTCACTGGCTACCAGTCCAAACCACATCGCAAAGAAAGCAGATATACAAGAATACATGTCGTTGATCAATGAACATCAAGTTTCATAGTCCTGGACTAGTATAAATGACACGTTCCAGTGTATGCATGTGCAAGTGTACTATCACAACTCAAACCATCAAGTAATATCAGAGACACCGAGTAGACAATTGGGAACAACACAACAAATCACGTAATATGCATGGTACACACAAGGAAGTCAAAAGCAACAACTAGAATGCTCCTTTTTCATTAACAATACGGCCCCAGGCCATCACATAACGTTCCCATATAGCCACCCATATCTCACCGTGTTGACAATATCAGAATAGCCACCAGTATCGCTCCACCCAGAAAATATATCAATAGCTACCCGTATCACTCCCTCCAGACAATTACACAATAACCACCCGTATCACTCCGTCCTGACAATATATCAATGGCCACTCGTATCGCTCCGCACAATCAGCAATATTGAAATGCCACCTTTATGCCCCGTACAACAACAACCAATCCCCACAACACGTCCATATATGCTACATTCTTTCCAAAACAACAATACCAATATCACAATAAAGTATAGCCCACGACTCAATAACAATGTATCCAAGAATTTCAACAACAACAACTTCAATTAAAAGCATATTAATAATCTAAGAGTCCAAACCAGTCAATTTTCACATATAAGCCCGGATACGCACTCTTCACCTCGTGTACACGTCTTTTACATAATTCAAATAATGCAATTAGACAAAATCCTAACGGGTAGTTTCTCCTACATAAAGTTAGGCAAGATACTTACCTCAAATAAGCTAAATCACTCCACTAATAAGCCCTTACCGCATGAATCAACCTCCAGATGGCTCGAGTCTAGCCAAAATAACTAAATATCATAAATAAAAGCCATAGGAAATGATTCCTAATAATAAAGCTTCGATCTTAAACAAGAATAAAAAAGTGAACATTGGGCTCGCACCCCGAAACCCAACGAAACTCATAAATTTTGAATACCCATTCAAATACGAGCCCAATGATACTTATTTCATCCAATTCCGACCTCTAATTGGTCGTCAAATGATCAATTTCATTCAAAGACGTTTTTACTAAAATCTCCAATTTTTTCCACTTTTTTTTTTTTTTTTTTTTTTAATATCTAATTCACCAGGCAGCATGCCTAGTGTTAATTTTCATATATATAACATAAAGTACCAATTTTTTCCACTTAGATTCATCAAATAAATGCTAAAAACAAGGATAGAATCATGAAACATAATTAAATCTTAGTCAAGAATACCTACCCCGATTCAAATCGTGAAAATCCCCTCGAGCCAGATATTCCGAAGATTGCCTTTAGGACTCAGAATGATCATTATGAGTTTCTTTTGATGTCATTTGGGTTGACCAACGCCCCACTTACGGATGCAGGGTAGGCTATGTGTGCCCAATGTAGATGGTTTGCATGAGTTGATTCTTCAGGAGGCCCATAGTTCACAGTAGTCCATTCATCCGGGTGCCGCCAAGATTTATCAAGACTAAGGCAGCACTATTAGTGAAAGAGAATGAAGTAGAATAGAGTGGATTATGTAGCTCGGTGCCAGGCGAATTGCTTTAGAGGCTAAAGATTCTAGAGTGGAAATGGGAGCGGATTACTATGGATTTTGTCGTTGGGCTCCCACAGACTCAGAGGAAGTTCGATGCAATTTGGGCGATTATGATTGGTTGACCAAGTCGGCTCATTTCATTCTAGTGATGACGACCTATTCTTTAGAGCAGCTGGCTTAGGTTTATATCCGCGAGATTGTCCAACTTCGAGGGCGCTTGGGATCAGTTCTTGCCGCTTGCGGAGTTTGCCTACAACAACAACTACTAGTCTGGTATCCAGATGGATCCATATGAGGCTTTATACGGGAGACGGTGTTGTTCTCCAGTTGGGTGGTTTGAGCTGGGAGAGGCTAAATCATTGGCACGGATCAGGTTCGGGATGCTTTGGAGAAGGTCAAGATGATTCAGGATCAGCTTCATATAGCCCAATCGAGGCAGAAGAATTATGCGGATTGGAAGGTTCCCGATGTTTCATTCATGATTGGAGAGCGAGTTTTGCTCTGGATCTCACCCAAGAAAGGTGTGATGGGGTTCGGGAAGAAGGGAAAGTTGAGCCCTAGGTATATCAGACCTTTTGAGATTCTTGAGAGGATTGGAGAGGTGGTCTACAAGCTTGCACTGCCACTTAGTTTAGCTGCAATTCTTCCCGTATTCCATGTTTCTATGCTCTGGAAGTATCACGGTGATCCGTCTCATGTGTTGGATTTTAGGACAAGGATTTTCTTATGCTGAGGAACCGGTGGCCATTATGGACAGGCAGGCCCATGTTGAGGCCAAAAAACATTGCTATAGTGAAGGTTCAGTGGAGGGGTCAACTAGTCGAGGAGGCGACTTGGGAGACCGAGCATGATATATGTAGCCTCTATCCTCTTCTTTTCACCACTCCAGGTGTGTCTCGATACTCATTCGAGGATGAAAGTTTGTTTTAAGAGGGGGATGATGTAACGATCCGGCCGGTCGTTTTGAGTATTTTAGGCTCGATCCCCTAATATTTCTTCCTCTATGTTATATTGTGATAATGTGATTTGCCGGGGTGGTTGGCTTTGGTTTCGGGTGAGTTTCGGAGTGAAATGGGATACATAGTCCCTAAGTTGGAGGTTTAAGTTGAAAGAGTTGACCGCAAATTGACTTTTGTGTAGATGACTCCGAAATGGAGTTTTGAAGATTCCAATAGGAGCATACATTTGTGTATGGTGATTTTAGACTTAGGAGCATGTCCTGATAGTGATTTGTAGGTCCGTAGGTCTTTTCACCATGAATTGGCGAAAGTTAGAAAATGGAAGGTTTGGACGATTGGAAAGTTTGATCGGGAGTATAGATATCAGGGTCGGATCCCAATTCCAAATTTTGGAATAGGTTCGTCATGTCAATTTTATGACTTGTGTGCAAAATTTGAGGTCAATCGGAGTTGATTTGATAGGTTTCGGCATCAAATGTAGAAGTTAGAAGTTCATAAGTTCATTAGGCTTCGAGTGTGTTCGTATGATGTTTTAGGACTTATTGGTATTGTTTTGTTGAGGTCTCGGGGGCCTCGGTTGTAATTCAGATCATGTTCGGCGCATTTTGGAACCTTGAAGACTGCTGATATTATTGCTACTAGTTTCCTTATATGCGATCGCGAGTGGGTTAACGCGATCGTGAATAGTAGTTTTACACTGGGGGATATTTGCTCTATGCGATCATGAGAAGAGGTCTACGATCGTGGAAGGTTGGCTTTCAATGCATCGCGAACGCGTGAAGGAGGTCACATCCGCAAAGAAGGAAGAGGAGGCTGCAGGTCCATGCGTTTTGGTTCATTGCGATCGCGTGAAGTTGACCGCGATCGCGTAGTTTATGGAGGCAGTGTATCACATTCGCGTGTGGTGTTCTGCGTTCACAGAGTGTTAATTTGTCAGCCTGTGCATTTGTGCTTCACTATCGCAAAGCAATTCCCACAATCGCAAAGAAGAATAACATCTGGGTAGAATTTAAGTTTCAAAATTGTGGGTTCATCCCATTTTCATATTTTTGACCTAGGGAGCTCGGTGTGAGGCGATATTTCGAGGGTTTTTCAAGGAAATCATTGGGCTAAGTGATTCTAACTTGGATTGGACTATTCATCATCTAATTAGGGATTTGACTTTGAAATTTGGGGAAAAATTGTGAAAACTTCCTAGACTAAATTTTGGGGTTTTGAAAGGCGATTTGAAGTCGAATTTGAGTAATTCTTGTATGGTTGGACTCGTTATCGAATGGGTGTTCGGGTTTTGTAATTTTGGTCGGGTTTCGAGATGCGGGTCCGGGTTGACTTTTTTTTTTTTTTTTTTTGCAAAGATCATAATTTTATTATTCGAATTAGTTTCCTATAGTTTATATGTACAGTATGAAGTTGTTTTGGCTAGATTCGAGCCGTTCAGAGTTGGATAATCGAGAGAAAGCCCTTTTTAGTGGATTGAGTTAGCGTGATTTGAGGTAAGTGTCTTGCCTAAATTTTTGTGGGGGGAATTACCCCTTAGTATTGGTGTGGTTTTGTGATAACTGTGATGTGTGAAAGCCGTGTATGCAAGGTGACGAGTGTGTACATGGGCTAAATGCTAAAATTTGCCGGTTTTAGTTATGAAGATTCCTTACATGTCTTAATTGAGTTATATTAACATGTTATATTCATCACCATTAGTCTATTTTCACATGTTCTATTTGTCTTATCTCTTACTTGCTAATTGCTCCACATGTTTAGAAGTTCTTGTTTCCTTTATTCTGTATTCATTATTTAACCGTCGAGCTCTTTACTTGAAGTTGTTATTCTTGGAATATCTTGTTGTTGAAATTAGTATTGAGTTATAAAGGTCGTGATTCACATTGAGGCAAAGTGTTAAGGTATGAAATACTATTCTGTTGAGTTATTCACTCCCGGTTGTTATTGTTGAGACTCTTGTGTATGCTGTGGCCGAGCCGTGGGCTCTTTATTGTGAAAACACTATTGTTGTTAGTTTCTTTGGAAAGTTGGGATATTGGTCACTTGAGGTGCCATTTGTGATACGTTATGATATTGATACGCATGTCACTACATGCGGTGAGATAATGTGGGCTTGATACGTGCGGCTAGTAGGGGAACTACTAGAAGCCATGCGGTGTGATAACGTGGGCTAAAATGCGGGATGCTATTTCGAAAAAATGATTTTCAAAAACTAAATGCAAGGCTCCCCTGGTGATATAAGGAAAGATTGTGAATTATTCTTCTAATTTGAGACTACGAGGCGATGTAACGACCCGGTCGGTCGTTTTGAGTGTATTAGCCCCGAACCCCTATTTATTGCTCCCTCTATTTCATTTTTTGGCTACGTAACTTGCCAAGAGGATTTGGTTTTGGTTTCGGAGTGAAATGGGCACATAGTCCCTAAAATGGAAGTTCAAGTCGTAGGAATCGACCATAGTTTGAATTGTGCGAAGACGATTCCAGAATGGAGTTTTGTCTGTTTCTATAGCTCCATAGGGTGAATTTAGTCTTAGGAGAGTGTTAGAATGTTGAAATGGAGGTCCTTAGGTCTTTTTAGTATCTATTGGTGAAAGTTTGAGAATTGGATGATTTTTGGGAGGTTTGGCCGAGAGTGGACTTTTTGATATCAGGGTAGGATTCTGATTTCGCAAGTTGGAGTAGGTCCGTAATGTCAATTATGTCTTGTGTGCAAAATTTGTGGTCAATCGGACTTGATTTGATAGGTTTCATCGTCAGATGTAAAAGTTTGATGTTTTAAAGTTCATTAGGCTTGAATCGATGTGCAATTCATATTTTTAGTGTTGTTTGATGTGATCTAAAGGCTCGACTAAGTCCGTATGATATTTTAGGACTTGTTGGTATGTTTGGTTGAGGTCCCGGGGGCATCGGGTGGATTCCGGACGGTTAGTGGATCAAATTTGGATTGTGAGAATGGTTGAGGGCATCAGCTCTGGTGTATCCGCACGTGCACAAGATTAACTGCAGGTGCGAGCCCGCAGAGGAGATACATTGATCGCAGGAGCGGGCTGGAGCAGTGTGAGCAGAGGTCGCATATGCGACGAAAGTTCTGCATCTACGAAACCGCTTATGCGAAGGTGGCAGCGCAGAAGCAAAAGGGACCTGGCATGAGGGCTCTGCAAAAGGGGCCTTCGTCTTCCAGAAGCGAGTCCGCAGAAGCGGATTTAAGACCGCGAAAGCGGAAGTACCACAAATGCAGAAGAGTTGACTGCATGAGCAGGTGAACCGCAAAAGTGGAAATGCTGGACAGAACACTTAAATACAAGGGTTCGCGATTTTTCCTCATTTTATACATTTTGAGCTCGGGTTTTGGCGATTTTTGAGAGCATTTTTTAGGGATTTCTTGAGGGAAGTCCCTTTACTTATTTTTGATCAATAACCTTGTTTCCCCATTAATTTTCCCACCTAGATTGTGTGTGTTTAAGGTGGAATCTGGGAGTTTAAGGTTGGGGATTTGGAGAGTTAAATTTCGGGATTTGAGTGGCGACTTGACGTCGGATGTTGGTAATTTTGGTGTGGGTGAACTCGATATCGAATGGGTGTTCGTACTTTGTGACTTTTACCCGATTCCGTGACGTGGGCGCGGTCGACTTTTTGGGGCGATTTTTTTATTCTTCGCTTAAGTCATAGTTTCATTATTTATATTAGTTTCTTGTACTTATATTTATAATATGAAATTATTTTGGCTATATTCGAGCTAATCAGAGTTGAAAAATCGAGGGAAAGGCATCCTTATCGATTGATGGAGCGAGATTTGAGGTAAGTGACTTGTCTAATTTTGTGTGGGGGAAATCCCCTTAGGATTTGGTACTATTGTAACAATTGGTGATATGTGAGTCTCGTGTACGTGAGATAACGAGTGCGTACACGGGCTAAATGTGAAAATTCCGGTTCTTTCTGAGTTGTCTTCTTTTAAATTCCCTAATTGAGTTGCCTTAGCATATGTAGCGATCATGTTTAGCCTAGTATCACATGTCTACGTGCCTTAACTGCTTACTTGCAATTTGTGCAACATGCTTAGTTGAATTACCTGTTTCCCTTGATTTGAATTAAATCTTTAACAGTAAGGTTTTTCGCTGTAACTTCGTTGTTCCTTCAGTTATCTGCTGCATATTTACTTTGGGACTATGAGGCGGTTCCTCGGGAGATCCCCCTATCTTGCATATTTACTTTGGGACTACGAGGCGGTTCCTTAGGAGATCCACCCTGTCTTGCATATTTACTTTTGGACTACGAGGCGGTTACTCGAGAGATCCCCTTATCGTGCATAATTTACATTTGGGACTACGAGGCTATATCTCGGGAGTGCCCCTATTGTTTACCTCTATTTTCTGTGCTGTTATTTTCTGAAATTTATCGGTGTTTAAATTCTCAGTCTTTTAAAATATCATTATATCTTCTGCCTTGTTTTTCTTTAAATCAGTAGGGCTCTGACCTGACCTCGTCACTGCTCTACCGAGGTTAGGCTTGGCAGTTACTAGGTACCGTTGTGGTGTACTCATACTATACATCTGCACATTATTTTTGTGCAGATCCAGGTCCTTCCTACTAGGCCAGATACCCGTGAGTTGGACTGTACGTGGAGACTTCAAGGTATATCTGCCAGCGTCCGCAGACCTCAGAGTCCCCCTCAATCTTTATTATGTTGTTTACCTTACTCTTTTTAGACTCTGATGTATAGAGACACTTATCATTTTCCCTTAGAAACTTGTGACTTATTTCTACTAGGTTTTGGGACTTGTAATTATTAAAAGTTGTTGTTCTTGTTTATATTTCATATGTTGAGATTTGAGTTCAGTTTTATATTCAGTTATTCGCAAATTGTTAGGCTTCCAAGTCTTAGAGACTAGGTGCCATCACGACATCTTACGGAGGGGAAAATTGGGTCGTGACAAGTTTGTATAAGAGCTATAGGTTCATTGGTGTTATGAGTCATAAGCAGGATTAGTAGAGTCTCGCAGATTGATACAGAGATGTTTGTACTTTTCTTTGGGAGGCTATGGAGCTGTTAGGAAAAGCTACACTTCATTGATTCCTTATCGTGCGAAATTTTAGTTTCGGATTCTAAATTTCTATATTTCTATTCTTTCACAGATGGTGAGGACACGTACAGCTGGATCAGATGACCAGACACCCGCGCCCCCTGCTAGAGCCACGAGAGGCCGGGGCCGGGATAGAGGCCGAGGACGTCCACGTGGTGTAGCCAGAGCACCAGCCGGAGCTGCTATAGAGGAGCCACCAGTAGCTCTAATTGGATGGCAAGTACCTGAGACGCCTGTTGTTGCACCCGCCCTCCAGGAGACTTTAGCCCTGCTCTGAGCATGTTCAGCACCTTGGCTCAGGCATGATTAATACCACTTGTCCTGCCACATCTCTAGTTGGGGAAGGAGCACAGAATCCCGCCACCCGTACCCAAAGCAGCGGGTTCAACTCGACCAGGTTCCAGAGATCATACCGATGTAGCCGGTAGCTCCAGTTCAGCCCGAGGTTAGGGCAGCAGCTTCTGAGGTGGAGCAGCTTAGACTCGAGAGGTACAAGAAGTACCACCCTCCTACTTTCAGTGGCTTGGCGTCAAAGAATGGCCAGGGTTTTCTTGAGGAGTGCCATCGTATCCTTCGTACTTTGGGTGTTGTGGAGACTAGTGGGGTTTTTTTCACTACGTTGCAGCTTAGAGGAGCGGTCTATCAGTGGTGGCGCGCATACGAGTTGGGTAGTTCGGCTGATGCAGCTTCACTCACTTGGACTTAGTTCTCAGATGTGTTCTTGAGGGAGTATGTTCCCTAGAGTCTCAGAGATGCATGACGGGCAGAGTTTGAGCAATTGTGCCAGTGTTCTATGACTGTGCCAGAGTATACTCCGATTTAGCGATTTGGCTAGGCATGCACTGGCCTTGGTTTCTACTATTCGAGAGCAGGTTCATCGGTTTATTGAGGGGCTCAACCCAGTATCAGATTGAGTATGGCCCCAGAGTTGAAGATAGATATTGCGTACCAACAAGTAGTAGGGATTGCTAGGAGGTTGGAGGGTATGTTGACTCGGGATAGAGAGGAGAGAGAGGCCAAGAGGTCTCGAGAGTTTGGCACTTATAGTGGTACTCGTGTCCCAACTACAGCTCATCACGGCAGAGGTTATATGGGTCGCCCTGTTCATTCTGCACTTCCAGCCGCCAGCGGTGCTCATGCCACTACTATGCCTTAGGGTCCTTATTATACACCGCCAGTGTCTAGTGTGCCTCCTATACGGGGTAATTTCAGTGGGCAGTCTAGTCATTTAGGCCCGAGCCAGTCGCCGCAGCCACATCCTCTGAGAGCTTGTTTTGAGTGTGGCGACACTCGTCATGTGGTGAGGGATTGCCCCAGATTAAGGAGGGTTGCACCTTCACAGATTTCTCAAGCACCGCATGCTCCACCAGGTCCTCAGGCTATGGTTATAGCACCAGCTACCTCCCCACCTACACAGCCAGCAAGAGGTGGAGGTTGGACAGGTAGAGGTCGCCCTAAAGGGGGAGGCCAGGCCAGATATTATGCCCTTCCTGCTAGGACAGAGGCAGTTGTATCCGATTCTATTATCAAAAGTTCTGTTTCGGTCTGTCATAGTGATGCATCAGTCTTATTTGATCCAGGCTCCACTTATTCCTATATGTCATCTTATTTTACTTCATAATTGGGCGTATCCCGTGATTTTCTAAGTTCACCTATCTATGTGTCTACACCCGTAGGTGATTCTATTGTTGTTGACAGTGTATATCGGTCGTGTTTGATTGTTCTTAGTGGTTTTGAGACCATAGCCAATTTATTATTGCTCAGTATGGTGGATTTCAATGTTATTTTGGGCATGAACTGGTTGTCACCCTATCACGCTATTCTTGTTGTCACGCCAATATGGTGACGTTAGCTATGCTAGGCCTACCGCAACTAGAGTGGAGAGGTACCGTAGATCGTGTTGCTAGCAGGTTTGTCTCATTTCCTAAAGCTTAGCGAATGGTTGAGAAGAGGTGTGATGCGTATCTGGCCTATGTGAGAGATGTTAGTATTAATACTCCTACCGTCGGGTTAGTTCCGGTAGTAAGGGATTTTGTAGACATATTTCCGGAAGATCTTCCGGGCATGCCACCTGATAGGGATATTAACTTTGACATTGATTTGTCATGGGGCACTCAGCCCATTTATATTCCACCTTACTGTATGGCCCCAGTAGAGTTAAAAGAATTAAAGGAACAATTGCAAGAGTTGCTCGATAAGGGCTTCATTCAGCCTAATCTGTCACCTTGGGGGTGCTCCTATCTTGTTTGTGAAGAAGAAGGATGGTTCTATACGAATGTGTATCAACTATCACAAGTTGTTACAGTGTAGAACATGTATCTATTGCCACGTATTGATGACCTATTTGATCAGCTTCAGGGTGCCAGGGTGTTCTCTAAGATCGACTCGCGTTTAGGCTATCATCGGTTGAAGATTCGGGAGCCAGATATCTCGAAGACTACTTTCAAGACTCAATATAGTCATTGCGAGTTCCTTGTGATGTGTTTTGGGCTGACCAATGCCCCAACAACATTCATGCACTTGCTGAACAGTGTATTTCAGCCCTGTCTTGACTCTTTCATCATTATGTTTATTGACGACATTCTAGTGTACTCCTGGAGTCAGGAGGATCATGAGCAGCACCTGAGGACTGTGCTTTAGACCTTGAGGGAGAAGAAGTTATATGCAAACTTTTCGAAGTGTGAATTCTGGCTAGATTCAGTGGCATTTTTGGGTCATGTAGTATCGAGTGAAGGGTAAAGGTAGATCCGAAGAAGATTGAAGCAGCACAGAGTTGGCCTAGACTATCCTCAGCTATGAAGATCTGGAGTTTTCTTGGTTTGGCGGGTTACTACCGTCGATTGGTAAAGGATTTCTCGTCTATTGCATCACCTATGACCATATTGACTCAGAAGGGTGCCCCGTCAGGTGGACCGAGGAGTGTGAGGAGAACTTTCAAAAGCTCAAGATTGCTTTGACTACAGCCCCTGTTTTGGTGTTTCCTACTGGTTCGGTGTCCTATATGGTATATTATGATGCGTCGCACATTGGTCTCAACGCGGTGTTGATGCAGGACGGTAGGGTGATTGCCTACGCATCTAGACAGCTGAAGGTGCATGAGAATAACTATCCTGTCCACGACCTTGAGTTAGCAGCTATTGTTCATGCCTTCAAGATCTAGCGACACTATTTGTACACTGTGCCTTGTGAGGTTTTCACTTATCACCGGAGTGTACAGTATCTGCTTAAACAGAAGGATCTTAACTTGCGGTGGCGGAGATGGTTGGAGATGCTTTAGGATTATGACATTACCATTTTCTATCATCCCGGGAAGGCCAATGTGGTGGTTGATGCCTTGAGTCGCAAGGCGAAGAGTTTGGGCAGTTTAGCATATCAACTAGTAGCAGAGAGGCCTTTAGCCTTGGATGTTCAGGCCTTGGCCAACCATTTCGTCAGATTGGATGTTCCCGAGCCGAGCAGAGTGTTGGCTTGTGTGGATTCTGATTTTTCTCTTTATGATCGTATCAGGGAGCGTCAGTATGATGACCCACATCTGCTTGTCCTTAAGGACACGATTCAGCCCGGTGATGCCAAGGAGGTCACTAATGGAGATGACGGTGTATTATAGATGCAGGGCAGGCTATGTGTGCCTAATGTAGATGGTTTGCGTGAGTTGATTCTCCAGGAGGCTCATAGTTCGTGGTACTCTATTCACTTAGGTGCTGCAAGGATGTATCAGGACTTGAGGCAACACTATTGGTGGAGGGGGATGAAGAAGGACATAGTAGAATATGTAGCTCGGTGCTTAAATTGTTAGCAGGTGAAGTATAAGCATCGACGACCGGGTGGATTGCTTCAGAAGTTAGAGATTCAAAGTGGAAATGGGAGCGGATCACTATGGATTTCGTTGTTGGGCTCCCACGGACTCAGAGGGAGTTCGATGCAGCTTGGATGATTGAGGATAGATTGACCAAGTCAGCTCATTTCATCCCTATAGTTACTACTTACTCTTCGGAGCAGCTGGCTCAGGTTTACATTCGCGAGATTGTCAGACTTCATGGCGTACCAGTATCAATCATCTCTGACCGAGGTACACAGTTTACACCGCAGTTCTGGAGAGCAGTACAACATGAATTGGGTACTCGGGTGGAGTTGAGTACCATATTTCACCCTCAGACGGACGGACAGTACGAGCGCACTATTTAGATATTGGAGGATATGCTTCGTGCGTGTGTGATGGATTTTAGGGGTGCTTGGGATTAGTTCTTCCCACTTGCGGAGTTTGCCTACAATAACAGTTTCAGTCGAGCATTCAGATGGCACTATGAGGCTTTATATAGTAGACGGTGCTGGTCTGCAGTGGGTTGGTTTGAGCCGGGTGAGGCTAGACTATTAGGTACAAATTTGGTTCAGGATGCTTTAGAAAAGGTTAAATTGATTCAAGATCTACTTTGTACAGCCCAGTCCAGGCAGAAAAGTTATGCGGATCGGAAGGTTTGCGACGTTGCATTCATGGTTGGGGAGCAGGTTTTGCTCCGGGTTTCGCCCATAAAGGCTGTTATGAGGTTCGGAAAGAAGGGCAAGCTGAGCCCTAGGTATGTTGGGCCTTTTGAGATTCATGAGAGGGTTAGATAGGTGGCTTACAGACTTGCACTGCCACCTAGTCTCTGTGCAGTTCATCCAGTGTTCCAGTACTAGCCCCGAACCCGTATTTATTGCTCCCTATATTTCATTTTGTGGCTACGTAGCTTGCCGGGAGGATTTGTTTTTGGTTTCGGAGTGAAATAGGACACATAGTCCCTAAAATAGAAGTTTAAGTTGTAGGAATCGACGTAGTTTGAATTGTGTGAAGAAGACTGTGGAATGGAGTTTTGTCGGTTCCTATAGCTCCATAGGGTGATTTTGGTCTTAGGAGGGTGTTCGAATGTTGAATTGGAGGTCCGTAGGTCATTTTAGCGTCAAAAGTTCGAGAATTGGATGATTTTTGGGAAGTTTGACCGAGAGTGACTGTTTTATATCGGGGTCAAATTTTGATTCTGTAAATTGGAGTAGGTCGTCAATTATGTCTTGTGTGCAAAATCTAAGGTCAATCGGATATGATTTGATAGGTTTCAGCGTTGGATGTAGAAGTTTGAAGTTTTAAAGTTCATTAGGCTTGAATCGATGTGGAATTCATATTTTTAACGTTGTTTGATGTGATCTAAAGGCTCGACTAAGTCCGTATGATATTTTAGGATTTGTTGGTATGTTTGGTTGTGGTCCCAGGGCCTCGGGCGGATTCCGGATGGTTAGCGGATCAAATTAGGACTTGTGAGAATGGCTGAGGGCACCAGCTCTGGTTTAATCGTACCTCCGCAAGCTTACCGTAGGTGCGAGCCCACAGAAGAGGCACATTGATCGCAGGGCGGGTATGTTGTCGCTTCTGTGACGCCGCATTGCGGCTATGTGTCCGTAGAAGCAAAAATGCTGGACAGAACACTAATACAAGGGTTCACGATTTTTCCTCATGTTAAACATTTTGAGCTCGGGTAAGTCCCTTGTACTTATTTTTGATCAATAACCTTATTTCCCCATTGATTTTCCCAGCTAGATTGTGTGTGTTCAAGGTGAAATTTTTGAGTTTGAGGCTAGGGATTTGGAGAGTTAAATTGGGGGATTTGAGTGGTGACTTGGTGTCAAATTTTGGTAATTTTTATATGGGTAAACTCAATATCGAATGGGTCTTCGTATTTTGTGTCGTTTACCCGAATTCGTGATGTGGGCCGGGGTCGACTTTTTGAGGTAATTTTTTGATTCTTCGCTTAAGTCGCATTTCATTATTTAAATTAGTTTCTTGTAATTATATTTTTAGTGTGAAATTGTTTTGGCTAGATTTGAGCCGATCGGAGTGACTTATTGATTGGTTCAGCGAGATTTGAGATAAGTGACTTTTCTAACTTTGTGTGAGGAAAATCCCCTTAGGATTTGGTACTATTGTAACAATTTGTGATATTTGACGTGTACGTGAGGTGACGAGTGTGTACATGGGCTAAATGTGAAAATTTCGATTCTTGCTGAGTTGTCTTCTTTTTAAATTCCCTAATTGAGTTGCCTTAGCATATGTAGCGATCATGTTTAGTCTAGTATCGCATGTCTATGCCTTACCTCTTACTTGCAATTTGTGCAACATGCTTAGTTGAATTGCCTGTTTCCCTTGATTCGAATTAAATCTTTAGCTGTAAGATTTCTTGCTGTAAATTCATTGTTCCTTCGGTTATCTGCTTCATATTTACTTTGGGACTATGAGGTGGTTCCTCGGGAGATCCCACTGTCTTGCATATTTAATTTGGGACTACGAGCGGTTCCTTAGGAGATTGTCTTGCATATTTACTTTAGCACTACGAGGCGGTTACTCGGGAGATCCTCCTGTCTTGCATATTTACTTTGGGACTACGAGGCGGTACCTCGGGAGATCCCCCTGTCGTGCGGAGGGGGAAATGGGGTCGTGACAAGGTGGTACCTCGGTAGTGACTCTTGTTGGTATTTCTCTATTGCTGCACTTGTCTTTGGTTATTTGTTTCCTTAGCATATTATTTCTTGTTTTCTCCGTGTTGCACTATTTTCTTTAGTTCCGTGTAGCTAACCTTAATATTCTATTTGTTGTTTCAATTTCTTTGGTTTCATTACTACACTGCCTTACACTTATACAATTTTTCTTATTTATTCTAGTAGGACCTTGACCTGACCTCGTCACTACTCTAACGAGGTTAGGCTTGGCACTTACTGGGGTACCATTGTGGTGTACTCATGCTACACTTCTACACATTCTTTTATGCAGATCCAGGTACCTCTTACTAGTCCAGGCATCAGTGAGTTGAGTTCGTACGTGGAGACTTCAAGGCACACCTGCCAGCATCCGCAGGTCTTGGAGTCACCCTTTATCTACTTTTATATTTTCCTTCTTCTACTAGTTACAATTGTATATGGATGACTATGATACCATTGAGAGCTTGTGACTCGTTATCACCGGGTTTTAGAAAATTGTATATGTTGAGCAGCGGAGTTTATTTTATATAGTTGTTGAGTATTTAAGAGTTTATTTTATATTTCAGTTATTTCCGCATGTTTGTTAGGCTTAGAGACTAGGTGCCGTCACGACATCCTACAAAGGGAAATTGGGGTTGTGACACTACCAATCATCTAAAGTAAATTTCTATTTTTAGCTTTTCACTTAAATAGTTAATGTTTGCACATACATCAAAATCTTCCAAAGTATATCCTTTAATTAATATTCATTTAGTAAATATATAAACATTCCACATGTCACCGCATAATATCTTATATTTTCATTCCTTTAACACTTACTCATTCATGCTAATATTTACTCTTCGTTTCTTTGGTCAAATTACTCATCTGCAAATATTCATTCTTTTCTTTTCACTTTACTCCTTAATGCATGTTCTTCCATACTTTAATAACTCATTCAAATTTAATTCATTACCATTTTATTATATTGATGACGGCTGCAGCATTCTGAACAAGCAGATTTGTTAAACAAATACTTGAGATTGAGATATGGCCTGAAGCCTTAATCTTTTGACTGATTAAAGATTACTTAACTAACTTAAGCTTCTAGGACCATTTAAAGTATTCATCTAGATTGAGTACAGATAGCAGCATTAATCAAGTTCTTGCGATTTCATCACCTAAAATAGTTCATCAACTGGTGATGTTGTGGCCATTTAATTTGAGCAAAAGACATCAATTGGACATAGCAAAAATATTTCTTTGATATGCTAAATGAAAAGAATATTGGCAAGATAAATGAAAACAGTACCGTTAATTAACCTGATAAGCTCAATATAAATAATTAAGATAAGAAATCAAAACAGATAATTAACCTGATAAGCTCAATATAAATAATTAAGATAAGAAATTAAACTTTAGACTACTGAGAAAAAACCTAGAAAAACGTTAAAACCATGATTAATAAAATGAAATTAGACTTCTATTTACTCACCTTTCGACTAAGGAGACAATTTAAATGGGACTTAATAAAATTAAATAGGTATAAAGGATGAGTCGGATTTCAGATTGGGTCAAAAATAATTTTAGTGACTCTCCTGCTATCTTCTAAATAATTGAATTTAAAAATAAAAATAATTACCACATTAGCTCAAATGACTTGAATGTAGTGAGTGACCTTGCATGTAAAATGACAAAAATAAAGTGACTTCTGCCATACAAAACAAAGAAATGTCTTTCTTAGACAATTCACCACTAATAAAAGTTACGTTTGAAATTATTCTTTCGGGTGCACAAGGATATATTAGTATGGAAAACTAATGTATTAGTGGAGACACTGATAAGTAAATGCCATTGTTCGTAAAAAGTTTCAACGTTAGTGTGGCTTGGAGCTCGTTTAATTTAAGAAAGGCCAAATATATACACAAACTTTTAAATTTGGCACCAAATGTTACTTAGACACCTCAACTAAAATTTGTTCCAATTAACCACCTGAACTCCTTACAAATTTTCACTTAGACATCTCAACTTAAAATTCTTTCCTATTTGCCACATGAACTCCATACAAAATGTATCTATGGGCATATTTTGCTGACATTTAAAAGTAGGTGTGTGTTATGTCTTACCAACGCGTAAAAGCTTTTACTGTATATTGCTCACCGGAAAATCATAGAACAGAATCAGGATAATTGGAGCGTGACAAATATTTTCTAACAAATAATTTATTACAAACTGATTATAATGTTAACAAATTTGGATAGTATGTTGATGAAACTTTTCGAAATATAAAATTGATAACAATGTTCAAATGTTGATTGGAGCAGTAATGTGACATAAAGAATTAAGATTATTGAAAATACTTTCGCCCAAAAGGAAGAGAAGTCATTTTCAAAACTATTTTTTGATAACCAACATCTGAAAATAATTTATTTTTCATAAAAAATTGTTTGTTATACCAAACACATTCAAGTGGAAAGGAAACAAACAAAATGAGGACTAGGTCATATAATTAGTAGGAAAAGTTGGTCTGCTTCTTTTTTCTTTTACTAAATTTCCAACAAAACTCAAACAAATAAGGTAACATAAAATTCCTGCAAATAGATTCTAATATACGCAGATACCTACCACCCCCACCCCAAAAAAAAAAAAAAAAAAAAAAAAAAAA
>MCJB01023256.1:21154-61730 GCA_002018475.1 Nicotiana obtusifolia | reverse complement strand
GGGGGGGGGGGGAGAGGGGAGTTGTGAAGGAGATGACAAAGTCAAGGGGAAGGGTAAAATGGAAAAAAGAGGATTGTTTAGTCTAATTGGAATTTGGAATTTTCAAATGTAGAATCTTCTTTTTATTGTCTGACAAAGACATAGTAGATATATGACAAGGATATACTAACAGACCTTAATGAGGCAAAGTAGATTTTATTGTCTAAATTATTGTAGTGTATCCTTTGGAAATGTTGTACCTTGTGCATTGAGGTTTAAGGCATCAAAATGTTTTGGAATTTTAAACTTTCAGAAGATAATAAGGTGGCTGGTCAACTTTAAGAAATCTTTAGTTCGCTTTTGGTAACATAGATTGTACCTTATGCATTGAGGTTTATGAGATTAAACTATTTTGCGATTTCAAATTTTTAAAAGATAAAAAGGTGGTTGGTCAAATTTAAGAATATTTTTAGTTCTTTTTTGTTGGTAATATAAGTGGTTCCCAAGTGTTAATATGTCTCATACTTAGGTCACTGTCTGTCAATAAAGATGGTATCATTAATTTCTAAGAGAAGGCCACTAGTGTTTTTTCTCTCTTTTTTTTCCAAAGAAGTCTACTAGTCAACTATAGATGTTTTGTGGTCACTTCTTTTTTCTAAACTATTACTTGCTCAAAGCTTCCTACTACCTTCATGGTTCTTGTGTTTAATTCTGAAAAAGGAAAATACTATAACAATTTTAAAATCTGAGTGATATCTCTATGGCACCCAAAAAACGGTATTTAAAATAAAAAGAAACAAATACTTTTTAAAATAAGAGAAAAGGAAAAAAGATTTTCTTAAATGCAACAACCATCATATTTCGGCTCCTGTTATGTTTTGCATCTTTAACGTATGCCTTTTTTTTTGTGATTTGCACCAATGTTATTTTTTATTTACTGTATGATTTGCACGCTCACTTCTTTATTTCTTTGCAAAACATAAAAATTAATCTTCTTTAAATTTTCCAAGAAGGAAAAACAGAAAATACAAATAATAAAAAAGGAAATGGCATATCACTAAAAAAGAACTTTAGAAAAAAGATATTGGTCTCTTTCCCTAAAAATTAAACCTTAGGCAACAAATCTCAATCAACAACAAAAACTCTAGAAAACCCCATCAAGAATTCATTAACCCCCTATCAAATAAACACCTAAAAAAATATGAAAAAGATAATAATACTGAATATTATTATATAACCATCAGGGAACACGGATTATTTTTTTTAAAGATTTCGTTCAACATTTCAAATTTTTATGCTCATGTTAAGGTTATATTTAACTTTGAGTAAGGGGCGTTGTATAATAAAGAGATATATATGAAGAGAGAGAACATAATTTAGTTGCAATGTTTTTGCTATTATGCGCTTTTAGGGAAAAAGACAGACGTCATTTTTTAAAGTTCTTTTTTAGTTTATGTCATTTTTTTGTATTTGTATTTATTTTGCCCTCTTGAAAATTTTAAGAAATAGCGATTTTTATTATTATGCAAGAAAATAATGAGGTTAGGTTGCAAATCATTTTTTAAAAAAAAGGACAAGGTATAATTACAAAAGAGGATATATGTTAGGAGTGCCAAACGCAAGAGATTTGATTACTTTGAACACTATTACCTAATATAACTTTGTTTTAAATTTATTAATTTTGAAAAATTAAAAAGTGTTTAAAATTAATGATTCTTACCGTCTTACTGGTGTAAGTACAAAAAAATTAATTGGATTAATTGATAGGTCCATGTATTTGGGTTTAATTTAAATCCAGTTTTATTTGGATTGAATGATTAATTTGGACTTAAACGTTAAATAAGTTTACTTTATTATATTTAAGCCCAAAGTCCATTTCAACTTGAGGCCCAAGTTCATGCCATTTATTAAAGTGACCTACCATGTCTAGTCAACTTCAAGGCTATTAGGCCGCCAAGTATCCAAAATGACATGTCTTGGCTAATTGCATGCTAACTCTATCACATTACCCTTTTGTGATAGACTGGATGACTCACACAAGCCAAAAAGAACTAAGCAAGAGAGTTCATATGTAATTGGACTGCCTATCCTCTACACTTATAGATAGAAGATTACATAACTCTCTCGAATCATCAATCATTAGATAGAGCATCCAAAGTTGGTGAAGGCATCTGCAAGTAGAGAAATCCAAAACCAACTACATGGTTATTCAATAAAGGAGTGATCAAAGCTGAACTATCAAAGTATTGCCCGTTATTCTTGGCGATCAAATACATCACAAGGAGGTCGACATCATCCTTAGTTCGAAAAGATGCTGCTTCAGTCCTCGAAATATTAAAATACTGCTCGACATTCTCGTTGATCAAATACATCGTAATAAGGTCTATATCACCCTTAGTTCGAGAAAAACGCCGCTTTAATCTTCGAAATAGCAAAGTGCTTCCCAATGTTCTTAGCGATCAAATACATTATAAGAAGGCCCATATCATGCTAGATGCAAGAAAGACTCTGTTTCAGCCCCCGAATCACAAAAAATTTTGAGAAGCAGAGGACATTTGAGAATATCACATGGATGCTTGTTGGGTCCAAACGCACACGCAAGTATACGCGGTCGACAAGTAATAAAGTGATAAGAAAGTATTATTACCAGGAGGATATACGATCAGCTAATGTCCAATCTAAGCTATTTATGAATTGAATGCTCAAGTGAGTGTTAAGAAGATGATTGTGATTTTTGTAACTAAATTACTACGAACTAATAAACAAGCAAAAAAAAATAAAAGATTTCAAGTAGAGCAAACAAACACTTAGGAAGAATTTAATGAGATGGAGATATTCCAGGGTTATGGGATTAACGTCTCTCCTATTGCTTTTTCGGGTTGATGTAATTACTTGATTTCTCTAATTTGTTGATTAGCAAGGTTTATTATGCTCGCGAAGTTCTTTCGACGCTTTGTTTACCAATTCAAGCCAACCAAAGATTATATGTCTATAGAATCAAACTTGACAAGAACGCATGTGTATTTCCTGCA
The DNA here is from genome assembly GCA_002018475.1 of Nicotiana obtusifolia. Taxonomy (NCBI): domain Eukaryota; kingdom Viridiplantae; phylum Streptophyta; class Magnoliopsida; order Solanales; family Solanaceae; genus Nicotiana; species Nicotiana obtusifolia. Next base: position 58,719 of record MCJB01023256.1, on the reverse strand, counting down.
AAAATAACCAAGGCAACTAGAATATGTCTATCCTAATCATGAATCTATTCTCCGATGCCGGGATTCAAGAACTTACTCTATTCAATCTTATATGCAATTTACAATTCTCACTTTCGAGTTCAACTATAAATTTGTAGATAGTACTCTATTGTTGGCTACGCAATAGAATAATTGAGTGTAAGATTGAATAAATAAATTAATATGATAAAGTCAAGCAAAACAATCAACAACCAATTTATAATAGTCAAGAATGACCCATAACTCCAGAATAATAAAGTTCTTAGCCATTCATGTTCATAACAATCATCAAAATATTATTATTAAACATAACAGCTATGAATACTAGAAGAAGAATGGAAGAATTGATGAATTCCGTGCTCCCGAATGTTTCGTACTTGTGTTTCTCTCTCAAAGTCACGTCTCCACCTCTAAAATAGGTTTAGGTTTTCTTTTATACGAGTTGGGGGCGTCTTGGGGTTGAAATAACCAAGTCCAGGGTGAAATAGGACAAGTCCCCATCACCAGCGCTCAGGGTAATGTGGGGCGCTAGCCCTGATGCTAGAAATTTTGTGCTTCTGGAAACTGCACCACAGGTAGCGCCCCACATTACCTGTGGTGCTACTTTGTGGCCTTTTCTCGTTTCTTCCTCTATTCGCTTCAATTTGTGCACCTTCGTCCCAAATTACATACTGATGATTCCTACACATAAAAATACCACTAATTAGCACAAACTATTATATTACATATCCGAAATCTACGAAACATGAGCAAAATGCGAGACAATATGCATATAAATATACATACTTTAAGCTGAATATCAACACCCCAAACTTAGAGTCTTCCTCGCCCTCGAGCAATGGAACTATAACTACACCTCAACAATGTACATCTCACTAGGAAAGAGCAATTCAAATTTCTTTTCAATCACACACTCTACCTTTGACTATGGTCGATACCGGCAATTAAGCATGAACATACAAAATTCACATTCTTCCCTTTTTAAACATGCCCAAGTATACACAATGCAATTCAACTAATTCAAACAACCTATCTACAACCACCCTACCTTAAGAGCCGACTTGTTACCACTAAGCACCCTCAACTCCCGTACTCACCCAACAAGAGAAGTTTACAACATAACCAATCTGTTATGAGATCATGTGCCTTCACCAAACAAATAAGAGAGTGAATATGGAAATGGTCATAAAGACATCACAATTGAATAAAATTTGCTCATTCTCACAAAGAAATTCGTCTACTTCTTGTGGTCGTACCATAAGCTTGCCCGTAGTAAACATCTCTACTAATCTAAGCTAGCCAAGTCTAAGATCAATTAGGACTTTATGGATTGTAATGTAGACTAAGGGACAAGTAGGATACATTTAGGAATAGTGACTAACCCTCCTAAGCATTTTAGTACACTACACTCAAGAATTGAGCACTTTTTCTTCTCAACCAATTCGCTCACCACAAACCACACGAAACATAGCCCTTCTTCAGTTAAGCACAACTACATTCCCACTAGCATGAATTAGTAAGATTAGGAGGTATGTGTTTTTCTTCTTTTTGACTATCAACATTAGTTGTATTTTTTCTTGCAATTTTCTTTTCTCTCTTTTTTCTCCTACACACACTCCATACATTAAGGTTCATCGGCTAGTGGTATTTTTCACAATTTTAGTGCACCTTATGGGCACTTCCATGGTTTCACTGGAAAGCTACTTCCCTAAAGATCTCACCGTACTTCTTTAGCGCCTAAGTGCCTTCGGAGGTAAAAGTTCAACAAGCTTAAATTTAAAACAAAATAAGGATATGACTCGTAGTGTGAATGCTAAAGAAAAGGTCTATAAGCAAGAAACGCCTATGTCATCTCCTAGACTAGTACAACTTCATGATTTCACTTAGATTAACACACGGGGCAAGTTCTAGACTACATATGATAGCACAGAATAACGAAAATCCTCACACGCACATTGCACATAACTCGATCAAGACAGTTCTGTTCAACTCTAAAGTCAAGCAAGCACATACAGTTGAGAAATTCTTAGCAATAATGCACTAGGTGACATACAAGTCAAACAATTGAGAACAGACGTCACAGAGTAGGCTATTCATTTTACTTAGGCATTACAATTCAAATCAAATATATAGGAAGACAGAGCGCATGTCATTGCCTAATGTGCCAGCACCAAACATGTCAACACATATCTCAGAGCAACTGAGTTTTCTTCCTATCCTACTCCTAAAAAATAAAAATAAAATATCCAGTTCAAGCTACACCCTTGGAAAAGAACTAGCGCCCAAAGAAAAACCAAGGGATACTAGCTAACTATCCAAAAAAAATAAAATAAAATATATTTGGTATTTTTGATGGACTTTAATCCCTCAAAATAATTGTCTAAAAGATCTATCGTCGGAAAAAATCCAAGCTTTTTCTGATTTTTTTCTTTCTGTTTTTATTTTTTTTACTCTAAACTAGACTACTTATAACTGTGGATTCTAAAATAAAACTAATAAAATGAAAAAATAATTTTATACAATTACAAGTCAGAAAAATACCAAATAGAAACAATAAATCAGATAAATTAATTAGACAATTTCCCCACCCCACACTTATGATATGCATAGTCCTCGATGCATGATCACATAAAAAATATATTAAAACAAGGATGAGAAATACTCCCTGAGACCCTCTAGGGCCTAGCTAGCACATGATCCTCAATATTAAGGGTCAGGACAACCCCACACTTAAGCTCAACATGTTCCTCAGCTTCAACTTCGGGTACTCAGATTTTCCTAATCCGCAAAATAAAAACAAACAAAACACAACACTAAAAAAAATAAAAATAAAAAATAAAATATATGCTGGGTTGCCTCCCAACAAGTGCCTTATTTATAGTCGTGGCACGACTCTACTACTCTGCTCAAGCTAGGTGCTTTCGCTTCCACCTCTTTCCATGGAGTTTTGCCATCTTGTGCGCTCTAGGAGGCTCTTCTCTTTCCTCTCTGACCCTTTTCTCTTTTACCTTTACACATTTAGCTTGCAACACCACTTCTTCTAACTCGATTTTTTTTCCATGCCAGTAGGCTCCACATAAGGACCTTGCCTTATCAACTTTGATTCTACCACGGAGATCATGCACAAATCCTCATAATGCTTAGGAAGGTTAAGTGCCTTGTACACATTAAATATGATTTCTTCATCATGCACTCTCATATTTAGCTTGCACTCCCTCACATCAATAAGTGCCCATCCAATGGCCAAGAATGGACACCCCAAAACAATTGGAACTTCCTCATCGGCCATGTAGTATAGAATAGTGAAATCAGTGGGAAAGATGAACTTCCCAATTCGCACCAGCACATCTTCAATAATTCCTTTAGGCACTGCTAAAGACCGGTCTACTAGTTGTAGAGTTAAAGTAGTAGACCTATGGGCTCCAAGATCGAGCTGCTTGAACACTGATAGTGGCATCAAATTACTGCTTGCTCCCAGATCGCACAAGGCTCTACCAACCTCGTGTTTTTCAATCGCCAAGGGGATTGTAAAACAGCCTGGATCCTTCAACTTAGGTGAGAGCTTACTCTGTACTCTAGCAATGCACTCCTTAGTAAGTATAACAATTTCATACTTTTTCAACCTCCTTTTGTTAGCCACAACAACTTTGATGTATTTAGCATATTTTGGAATTTCACGTAACACATCAACAAATGAGAGATCCAATTGGATTTGGCTCAGCATATCAAGAAATTTGCTGAACACCCTGTCATCACTTTTCTTCTTTTATCATTGTAGGAAGGGAGGTGGTGGACTTGCAATTGGAGTCTTTTCACTTTCTTCAATTTCTCTCTCAGTTTCCACCACAATTTGAGGAACTAGTTCGCGGTAGGAGCGACTTTTTCTTTCTTTCTTTTGGTACTTCTTCTAATTCTCTGCCATTCCTCAAGGCTACAACATTCACCTGAGGATTCTTATTTGTATCACTTGGAAGGGCCCCTGCTGGTCGGGTATTTTGTTGTGTAGCCAACTGCCTAATTTGCCTCTCTATATTTCGAAATTCAGTCCTCAATTGCTGATTGTCTGTTTGAAGTTGCTAGTTGTCAATCAACAGCTTTTTCAAAATATCATTAGTGCTTTATTCTACCTGTTGTAGTGGTCTTTCAGGCTGATTGTAGTTTCCTTGGGGTTTGTATTGATTTTGACTAGCCTGATTTTCACCCCATGAGAAATTCGGATGGTTTCTCCAGTTGGGGTTATAAGTATTCTTATATTGTGCATTTTGGTTCATTGGACCTCTACTCTGTTGGCACATACAATAAATACATTATGAATTTACCGGATATTGGTCACTCGTGTGAACTTCTCCATAAATTTCACAACATATGGCCATCCTCTGAACCTGCTGCATTTGATGCCCTTGACCCATTGCCATCTTAACCACTTGGTTGGTAAGTTTAGAAATTTCTGCTCGTATGGCTGACATCTCATCCAGTTCAAATGTACCTGCTACTTTCTGTTTTATCATCCTTCTTGAGTCACCCTCACTTCTCCAGTTATGATCATTTGCAGTGAAATTGCTGAGCAGAGTCTGGATCTCACTATATGGCTTCTGCATGCAACTCCCTCCATAAGTTGAGTCTAGATTCAGTTTGGAGGTCTCGTCTAACCTATCCACAAATGTATGTCCTAGTACCTCATCTGTTTGACAATGATGGGGGCAGTCTTTGAGGAGTTTCTTGTATCTTTCCCAAGCTTGACGAAGAGTCTCACCACCTCATTGTTGAAACCCAAGAATCTGGCTCCTTAGTGCCTTTGTCTTCTTAGTGGGAAAAAACTTGATTAGGAATTTTTGTGCCAGATCATCCCAAGTGTGGATTGTGTTTGCGGGCTCCTTGTTTAACTGTTTCTTTGCTTCCCCCATTAGAGAAAAGGGAAACAAAGTCAGTCTAACGTAGTCCTTAGAGACGTTCAGATAGTTGTATGTATCCGTAATCTCCAAGAAATTCTGTATATGCCTTTTGGGATCTGCAATTCTTGCTCTTTCTTCCGCCTCCCTCCTTAACCCGTGGAAGAGTCTTTCGGGTTCAGGATCAGGAAGAGGAAAGTTGTTCAAACTGTTGCTTCTTCTTAGCATTCAAGGTGAACGCCTGTAGAGTCAGAAACAGCCAAACAAATTAACACTTGAACAAAAGCAAATAAATACTTTTTTCAGACAAGTAACTAATTTCTAAATCCCCGGCAATGGCTCCAAAAACTTGTTGGGTCTAAACGTCCACGCAAGTATACGCGATCGACAAGTAATAAAGTGATAAGAAAGTATCGTTACCACGAGGATTTATGATCAACTAATGTCCAATCTAAGCTATTTATGAATTGAATGCTCAAGTGAGTGTTAAGAAGATGGTTGTGATTTTTGTAACTAAACTAATATGAACTTATAAACAAGCAAGAAAATAAGATTGCAAGTAGAGCAAACAAACACTTAGGAAGAACTCAATGAGATGGAGATATCCCAAGGTTATGGGATTAACGTCTCTCCTATTGCTTTTCCGGGTTGATGTAATCACTTGTTTATCTAATTTGTTGATTAGCAAGGTTTATTATGCTCGCGAAGTTCTTTCGACACTTCGCTCGCCTATTCAAGCAAACCTAAGACTATGTATCTATAGAATCAAACTTGACAAGAACGCATGTATAATTCCTGCAAAAATAACCAAGTAAGGCAACTAGAATATGTCTATCTTAATAACGAATCTATTCTCCGATGGCCGGATTCAAGAACTTACTATATTCAATCTTATATGCAATTTATAATTTCCACTTTCGAGTTCAAAAATAAATTCATAGGTAGTACTCTAGTGTTAGCTACACAATAGAATAATTGAGTGTAAGATTGAATAAACAAATTAATATTATAAAGTCAAGCAAAACAATCAACCGTTAATTTACAATAGTCAAGAACGACCCATAACCCCAGAATAATAAGGTTCTTAGCCACTCATATTCATAACAATCATCAAAATATTATTTTTAAACATAAAAGCTATGAATACTAGAAGAAGAATAGAAGATTTGATGAATTTCGTGCACCCGAGAGTTTCGTACTTGTGTTTTTCTCTCAAAGTCGCATCTCCACCTCCAAAATAGGTTTAGATTTACTTTTATACAAGTTGGGGGTGTCTTGGGATCGAAATAACCAAGTCCAACTAGCGACCAGGGTAGCTTGAGGTGCTAGCCCTGGCGCTGGAAATTTTATGCTTATGGAAACTGCGTTACAGGTAGCGCCCCACGCTACCTGTGGCGCTACTTTGTGGCTTTTTCTCATTTCTTCCTTTTTTCGCTTCAATTCACGCAGCTTTGTCCCAAATTATTTCCGAATGATTCCTACACATAAAAATACCATTAATTAGCACAAATCATTACATTACACATCCGAAATCTACGAAACATGAGTAAAATGCGAGGCAATATGCATATAAATATACATACTTCAAGCCGAATATCAACGTTATTTTAGGAGTTTTTTTTTGTAGAAGAAGCATGAAGGATAAACTAGCTGGGAGATTGGAGAAATTAAACTAGGAAAATGTAATGACTAGGCCGGTCGTTTTGTGTATTGTAGCCCCATTCCTTTATTTATTGCCTCCTATATATTCATTTCATGGTTATGTGACTTGCTCGGATGGTTGGATTGACTCTGGGGAAGTTTCGAATTATATTGGGACACTTAATCCCAAGGTTGGAAGCCTTGTTTAAAAGGGTTGACCGGAGTTTGACTTCTATGTAGATGACCCCAGAATACTTTGATGATTCCAATAACTTTTTATGGTAATTTTGGACTTAGACGTATGTACGGATATGGATTTGGAGGTCTGTAGGTTGATTTGGTGCTTTTTGGCGAAAGTTGGAAGGTTGATAGATTTGATCGGGAGTTGACTTTGTTGTATATCGGATTTGGATTTTTGTTCCGGAATTTGGAATAGGTCTGTTGTATCACTTGGGACTTGCATACAAAAATTAAGGTCATTTAGAGTTGATTTGGTATGGTTCGACATGAGTTTTACAAGTTGGAAATTTATTAGGATTGAATTGGGGTGAGATTCATGATTTTGGTATTATTTGATGTGATCTGAGGCTTCGAGTAAGTTCGTATTGTATTTTAGCACTTGTTGATATGTTTGGTTGGGGTCCCGGAGGCCTCGAGCATGTTTCAAATTATTGGCAGATCATTTTTGGACTTTGAAAGATTGCTGAAATTTTTTGGAGTTCTGGTGCAATCACACCTGCGAGGGTTTGTCCGTAGGTGCAAGGCCGTAGAAGCGGCCTGGTGATCGCAGAAGCGGGCTAGGTGGGCTTGGGGAGGAGCGCATATGCGAGGTGGTTGCCGTATCCACGAGCCTGCATATGCAGAAAAGAGGGCGCAGAAGCGAACACGAGCGGAGGCCTGGGAGTCCGCAGATGCAGAAGTGGGACCGCTTTGATCGCAAAAGCGGCCGCACAAGTGCGAAGAAGGGACCGTAGGTGCGCATTGCAGATGCAGGATTTTGACCGCAAATGCAGCGTCGCAGGTGCGACTGAGTGAGCCGCAGATGCGGGATCGCTGTGCAGAAAGTTTAAATCAAGGGTTTGGTCATTTTGCTCATAATTGAAATTTTGGAGCTCGATCGGAGGCAATATTTGGGAGGCTTTTTGCTATAATTGGAGATGTAAATGAAGTCTATTCACTTTTGATGTTAGATATTGATTACCCATTGATTGTTACACCTAGTTTATATGAGTTTAAGGTAAAATTTGGAAATTCTAGACTATGTTGGAGAGTGAGATTTGATGATTTAAAGGTCAATTTGTGGTTGGAATTGGATAAAATTAGTATGGTTGGACTCGTATTTGAATGGGTATTCGAAATTTATGAATTTTGTCAAGTTTCGTGGTGCGGTCCCGAGGTTGACTTTTTTGGTTGACTTTGCATATTTGATTCAGGACCTTAGCTTTATGGTGTGGGGTTGTTTCCTTTGGCTATTATTGATGATATTAAGTTGCTTTGGCTAGCTTCAAGTCGCTCGGAGGCCAATTCGCATGGCAAAGGCTTTTTGGATTATTGATTTGCGTGTTTTGAGATAAATAATATATCTAAACTTAATTTGAGAGTATTTAACTCTGGGAACTATATTAAATGAGAGGTACTGGGGTGACGCACACGCTAGGTGACGGGCGCGTGTGCATACACCGAAGTGTTCATGATTAGAGGTAGTTTTTAGACTATTATGAGATTTGTTTTGCTATCATGCCTCGTTGTATTCGTGTTTTTTCTACTTGTATCTATAATGCATGTTAGAAACTATGTCTAGGCTATGTGCTACTTGTTTGAGACATGATAGGGCTATTCTTGCCGTTTTTGAGCTATTTGCCTTAATTGCACATATACTCTCAGTCGTGATGCTATATCCGTGTATGATATCTCTACCTCAATACTTTTTATTTGATTTCTCACATATTGATACCTCATATGTGCAACACTGTTGAATTGAGTATTGTGAGATGTGATTATTTGAAACTTGAGCAGTTAATGACTAAGCTTAGACCATACATCCAATTTGGTATTGATTTTGAGGTGACGCATACGCCAGGCTCATATTAGGCTAAATGTTATTGATTTTGGGGGACGTGTGCACCGGGACCCATTATTTGGGCTATGTGATTATGATTAGTGCTTGGGCAGGATCCGCCCTTCCAGAGTCTGACATACCAGTAGTGGGCGCAGACACAATATTATATATGCGTGCTTTGGTGATGGGCATTTATGCCAGGCGCCCGTACAATACTAAGTGTTATTGTGTGGTTATTCTTAATGGTTTCACTGTGATATTATTGATTTGACATAAAGATGTATATTTATGCTATTATTATTGTTCACTATTTCTATTATTAATGTACAATACAACAGGTATTTGTATTGAGGATTTGGTCTTGTATTTTAATACTCAATAGTGCTCATGTACTCATTGACACCAGATCATTGGGATGGTAGTGACAGTATTGTTGGTGTTATTTCTCAGTTAGTTTATGATGTTTTCATTGTTGATATTATTAAACCATGTTTATCCAAATTCGTTATATTTGTATGATTGTTGTCTTGCCTAGCAAGTAGTGTTACGCGTAGTCGCAGCTCCGGTGAGAGTTGGCTCGTGACAGAAAAATTATGTAACACAACAAACATATAGACTTATATTTACCATTCGTAGCTATTATTTTAGAAAATTACCATTTGTAGCTATATTTATATTTTAAAGTAAATTCACCTATAATATTGAAATAAGAGATAATTGTTAGAACAAGAGAGAAACAAGCTCTCGTAGCTCAATTGGTTAGAGCGCCTTCACTCTGCGTCTGAATACAAGCGATACAAGCTGGTAACTATAGGCTGAAGGTTGCAATTTGAGTTATTGCTTATGTCAAACTATCAGCTTTCTGTTTGTTTGATATTTGTTTTATATATAACTCCATTTCATAATTAAAGTTATTTTACTTACCAAAAAAGAAAAAAATCGGTAACTTAAAAAATTTGTTGCAAACAACTGGTAACTCACATGACCACCATTTGATAGGCAAGCTAACAAATAACAAAATAAAGGTAATACATAACGTAAATTAACATTATATTATAAATAAAGGATAAAAACTCAGAGAAGTATCTCAAGTCTAAAACCAATGACCATCTAACATCTCCTAGAAACAGGAGTCACTGAGTACATGAGCATCAAAAATATAACTAAATACAAAGTCTAGAATAAATAATACACTGTTCGAAGCAAATAAAAAGTAACATGGCTATAAGATAGGTGACTCCAAGACATGCGAACGAGAGTACATCCTCGAATCGGTGTTTTGACAATTCCGGTAGGTTTGTATAATGTTTTTGGACTTGTACGCAAGTTTGGTTGGGGTCCAGGTTAACCCGAGCGCGTTTCGGTGCATTATGTGCAAGATTGTGAAAAATGAGTTTTCAAGTTGAAATCTTGAGTTTTGATGATCAATTTCTATTATTTGATGCTATTTTGATGATTTAAGGTAGTAAGCGAGTTTATATGATATATTTATACTTGTGTGCATGTTCGGATGAGAGCCCGGGGGAATCGGGTGAGTTTCGAATCAGTTTTGGACTTGTTGAATTGTTGGTTTACTACTGGTGTCTCAGTGCTTCCTAATCGCGAAGCCACTATCGCGATCGCAAAGGGGAAAGTTAGGCTTGGGGCTGGGGTTGGATACTCTTCGCGAACGCGTAGGCCTAGGGGGGACTGCACTTCGCAAACGCGGCAGACCTCTCACGAACACGTAGCTTTGGGCTGGCTAGGGTAAAATAGGGGAGTTCTTCATCGCGAACTCAACCCTTTGATCATGAACGGGGAGGCTTTGATGGGTGATGCCTTCTTGAACAAGATGTGGACTTCGCAAACGCGAAGGCCAACGGGCCTGTGTGCTTCGCGAATGCGGCAGGAGCTTCACGAATTTTGTCATTTTACACCATTTCTGAAACCTAGATCTCGGACTAGAGAGGTTTTTGAATATATTTTAATCCCAACTTCATTGATAAGTGTGTTTTAACTAGTTTTTATGTATTTCCATAATCACCCGTTGATTTTAACCTTAAACCTATGAATTTCATGGTAGAAATTAGGGGTTTTGGGTAGTACTTTAGGAATTTTATAAAATTGAGATTTAGACCTCACAGTAAGGTCGGATTTTTAAACAACTTACCTAACCGGGCTCGGGGGTGAATGGGTAATCGAGTTTTGGACTGCATCTCGAATTTTGACCAAATGGTCCTGGATTGACTTTTGTTGACTTTATCAATTTAGCTAAATATTGAACCTGTTTCATTCGTGGATAGTATCTAAAGCTTATTTTGAATTATTTGAACGATAATTGGTTTGATTCAGTTGATTTGGAGGCTTGTTTAAAGGAAAAGTCATGGTTGATTATTGATTTGGTTGCAAAAAGAGGTAAGTGCTATGTTTAACTTTGACTTGAGGGAATTAGGACTCGTTGGTCTATTTGCTACATGAATTATGTACGGAGAAGGTGTATCTACAAGGTGATGAGTATATATGTGCTGTCATGTATTGAAGCACGCAGGTTGGAAAATTTGCCTTTATATCATCACTTATTCCATGTTATCTCTTGGTACATGCTTTGATTGCTACATGAACTTATTTATTATACATGCCTTACTTGTTATCTGTTATTTAGCTGTTACCTATTTCGATTTATTCATTTCTTGCTTATTTTCTGCTTACCTGCTATATGTTCCTACCTGTATTCATCGTATATCTTCATTGTCTCATGTCTTTACTTGCTTTTATTCTCTTTACATTATTTGTTGTACTTTATTATGTTATACTTGATTACGTGAGTCATTTAGCTATTCTTGTATTAGTGAATTGTCGAGGCTTGTGATTACGAGGTATTGGTTATTCTCCATTTGTCATGGTAGTTCCTTGATGTCCTGTATGCTTTATTTCCTTTTTGTGTTGAGATTACGTTATTGGTCGTGTTGAGCTATTTATATTAATGAGTTGTTATTGGGAACGGATTGCGCATCGCAACAATATTGAAATGAATTGATAATGGGATGGGGTTGCACGCTGCAACAGATAATAATTTGATATTGGGATCGAGTTGCATGCCGGAACAGATATTGTGTTAATGTGGGATCGGATTGCACGCCGCAATGAAGTATGATGTGTTATAATATTTATAGCTATAATGTTCTATTCAAGTACTGTATTATGAGCTTGAGAGGATGTTGTTTCGTGGCCCTCTGTTAGTTGACCTTCGGGTCCCGTTCTTATGAGATTATCAATTTTCTTTATATTTTGTTGTCTTTTATTTATTTCCCGTACAAGTTTATTGTAAGTGTCTTGTCATAACATCATCATACTTCATCGAGGTTGGGCTATACACTTATAGAATACATGAGGTCGGTTGTACTCATACTACACTTCTACACTTCTTGTGCAGATACCAGTGTTGGTCCTAGCGGAGCGTAGAGGAGACTGCTAGGATGCTTCTATAGGAGACTTGAGATAGATCTTCTCGGCATTCGCAGTCTCTAAAGCCCCCTTCTATCATGTTTTTACAGTTTCAGACCTTATTTATAGTTATCTAGTCGCTCATGTACTTGTGACTCTGGGTTTCTGGGAATTGGAATAGACTATGTTGTTTATGTATTTACCTCATGTACTTTAGAGTGTATCAGTCGTTAATTATTATTTTTCTGCTTTGAAATTGTTAAAAACGATTTATTAATTAGCAAAAATTAGCTTGCCTAGCAAGTGGATGTTAGGTGCCATCACGATCCCATGATTGGGAATTCAGATCATGACAAGCTGGTATCAGAGCTCCAGGTTGCCTAAGTCACACAAGTTATAAGAAAGCTAGTAGAGTCTTGAGGATCAGCATAGAGACGTCTGTACTTATCTTATAAAGGCTATAAGGCCTTTGGAAAATTTCACTTCTTTCTTACTTAGTCGTGCGACTTTATTTTATTGCTGAAGTTTAAATCATTCTATTCTTGTTCTCTCACAGATGGTGAGGACACGTACAACATCCACAACTAGTCGGGAGTCGAAGCCCCAGTTTCCTGCCACTACCAGGGGTAGAGGCCGAGGTCTCCAGAGGCAGAGGTAGAGCTCAGCCTAGAGCACGTACAACAACACCTATAGCAGAGCCTCAGATCGAGCCTGGGGAGGAGATCTCGGTTCAGACAACTCCAGTTGCACCAGCACAGATCCTAGAGGGGTTCATTGCTACCCCAATACTTCAGGATGCCCTAGTCCGCTTGGTGGGCCTTATGGAGAACGTGGTCCGGGTCGGGCATTTCCTGTGGCACCAGCCATCTCTCTGGCTGGGGGAGGAGTCCAGACTCCTGCTACTCACACTCCAGAGCAAATGTCTCCCATATATCAGACCTCGGCAGTTGCAACAGTTAGAGCGGTGAAGCTTGTTATAGATACACAGTCCAGGGATGGACCTGCTATGTCGATAGAAGGGTTGAAGAGGTTGGACTGTTTCACCAAGCTATTCCCTATTCATTTTGGTGGTACACCGTTCTAAGAAACCACAAGATTTCTTAGACCGTTTCCACAAGTTGTTATGTAACATGGGCATAGTGGAGTCTAATGGAGCTGACTTTGTAGTGTTTCAGATGACTGGTTCTGCCAAGAAATGGTGGCAGCAATATGTTCGGGGTAGACCAGCAGGTTCACCTTCACTCACTTAGGATTAGTTTTCACAACGCTATTTTTGAAGAAGTTCATTCCCTTCATCTAGAGAGAGGATCTTCGATTCTAGTTTGAGTGCCTATAGCAGGGTAGCATGACTGTTACCCAGTACAAGACCATATTTGTGGATCTATAATGCCATAGAACTATCCTTATTCCTACTGAGAGGGAGAGGGTGGGGAGATTCATTAATGGCCTTACTTATGATATCAGGCTGCAGATGGCCAGATAGACTGAGGATGATATTTCCTTCACTTGGGTTGTACAGATTTCGAGGCGGATCAAGAGAATTTGTAGTTACGGCTGAGAGGCAGCATCTGAGAAGAGGTCTCATCATTCCACTACATTCAGTGGTGCCTCATCTACAGGCAGAGGTTCATTTGGTAGAAGCCATCTTATCAGGCATGTTCAGTCACCATTTTAGGTATCTCATAGTTCTTCAGGTGGTCACAGTGCATATGGGTCTTGTTCAAAGAAGCCAGTATTTAGTACGCCTTCATCTTCTATCAGTGCACCAGTGCTACAGAGTTACTATGGTAGTCATCCGGGTCACTATGGATCGTCTTAGACTTGGCAGTTATGCCAGCCGAGGGGTTGTTTTGAGTATGGCGACGCAGGTCATATCAGGAGGTACTGTCCTAGGTTGAAGAGCAACAGACCATAGCAGGGTAATCGTGCCATGGTTCCAGCATCGGTTGCTCCACCGCCTGCTTAGCTAGCGAGAGGCGGGGGTCAAGCCGCTAGAGGTGGGGGTCAGGTCATTAGAGATGGAGGCCATCCAGGGACAGGTCGAGAGGCAGATGTTAGATTGGTGGGGCTTAGTCCCGTAGTTATGCATTCCCAGCTAGACCTAAGGCAGAGTCATCTGATGCGGTCATCATAGATATTGTTTCGGTTTTCCATAAAGATGCATCTGTTTTATTTGATCCGAGCTCTACTTATTCATATGTGTCATCCTTTTTTTGCTTCATACTTGGATATGGCTCGTGATTCTTTGTGTGCTTCTGTTTATATGTCTATGCCTGTTTCCCGTTAGAGATTCTATTATGCTAGATCAAGTCTATTGTGCTTTTTTGGTCACTATTAGGAGCTATGCTACTAGGGTTGACCTTATATTACTTGAGATGGTGGATTTTGACGTGATCTTGGGCATGGATTGGTTGTCACCTTGTCATGCTATTTTGGATTATCACGCCAAGACTGTGACATTAGCCATGCCGGGGTTGCCTCGATTGGAGTGGAGAGGGACTCTTGGCCATTCCAGTAGCAGGGTTATTTCATATGTGAAGGCTCAATGTATGGTCGAGAAGGGGTGTCTGGCATATTTGGCCTATATCCGTGATTCTAGTGCGGACGTTTCTTCCATGGATCTGATTTCGGTTGTGCGTGAGTTTCCAGAGGTGTTTCCTATAGATTTATCGAGGATACCACCCGATAGAGATATCAACTTTTGCATTGATTTGGTTTCGGGCACTCAGCCCATTTCCATCTCCCCATACTGTATGGCTCCAACTGAGTTGAAGGAATTGAAGGAGTAGTTGTAAGATTTACTTGATAAGGGGTTTATTAGACCTAGTATCTTGCCTTGGGGTGCACAGGTAATGTTTGTTAAGAAGAAAGATGGTTTTATGAGGAAGTTTATTGACTACATGCAGCTAAACAAGGTCACTATCAAGAACAAGTATACGTTGTTGAGGATTGATGACTTATTTGATTAGTTTCAGGGTGCCAAGGTGTTTTCCAAGACTGATTTGAGATCTCGCTGCCATCAGGTGAAGATTAGGGCATCAGATGTCTCTAAGACAGCTTTTTGGACGCAGTATGGTCATTACGTATTCTTGGGGATGTCATTGACTTGACTAATGGCCCAACAGCCTTTGTGGATTTGATGAATCGGGTGTTCAAGCCCTATCTGGATTCCTTTGTGATTGTCTTTATTGATGATATTTTGGTTTAAATCCTGCAGTCAAGAGGAGCATGAGTAGCATCTCTAGATCGTACTTCTAACATTGAAGGATCATCGGTTATGTGCCAAAGTTTCAAAGTGTGAGTTATGGTTGGACTAGGTTACCTTTTTGGTCCATGTTGTATCTTCTAAGGGCAGTAAGGTGGATCCTAAGAAGATTGATATAGTTTAGAACTGGCCTAAACCTACTCAGCTATAGAGATTCGGAGCTTCTTGGGTTTGGCAGGCTATTATCGCCGTTTCGTGGAGGGTTTTTCATCCATCGTAGCTCCTTTGACTCGATTTACCTAGAAGAGTGCTCTTTTCAGATGGTCCGATGAGTGTGAGATGAGCTTTCAGAAACTCAAGACTGCATTAACTACAACTGTTGTGTTGGTGTTGCCTATAGGTTCGGGATCTTACACCATGTATTGTGATGCATCCGGTATTGGGCTTGGTGCGGTGTTGTTGTAACAAGGTAGGTGATTGCCTACGCATTTCGGCAGTTGAAGGTTCACGAGAAGAATTACCCTGTGCATGATTTAGAGTTGGCAGCCGTTGTTCACGCGCTAAAAATTTGGGGTCACTATCTGTACGACATTCCAGGTGAGGTCTATACCTACCATCGGAGTCTCCAGTACCTGTTCAAGTATAAAGACAACAATTTGTAGCAGCGGAGATGGTTAGAGTTGCTAAAGGACTATGATATCATCATATTATATCATTCGGGGAAGGCCAATGTGGTGGACGATGCATTGAGTAGGAAGGCTAAAAGCATGGGCAGTTTGGCATATTTACCGGTAGGGGAGAGGCCACTAGCCATGGATGTTTAGGCTTATTAGTTTGTGAGGCTGGATGTTTCGGAGCCTAGCTAGGTTCTTGCTTGTGTTGTGGCATAGTCAGTGTTGTTGGAGCGTATCAAGGCTCGCCAGTTTGATCATCCTCGCTTGTTGGTGTTGAGGGACACAGTGCATCGGGGTGGTGCTAAGGAGGTTGTGATTGGAGATGATGGAGTTCCGTGGCTTCAAGGCCAGATTTGTGTTCCAAATATTAATGGGATGAGAGAGTTGATCCTTGAGGAGGCCCACAGTTTGCGCTATTCCATTTACCCAAGTGTCAAGAAGATGTACCGTGACTTGAAACAACACTATCGGTGTCGGAGAGAGAAGAAAGATATTGTTGCTTATATCTCTCGGCATTTGAATTGTCAAAAGGTAAAGTACGAGTATCAAAATCGGGTGGGTTAACTTAGAGATTGGAGATACCGGAGTGGAAGTGGGAGTGCATCACTGTGGAATTTTTAGTAGGCTTACCACTGACCTTCAGGAAATACGATGTAGTATGGGTTATAGTGGACCGGTTGACTAAGTCCGCACAGTTCATTCCGCTAATGACTTCCTATTCTTCAGAGCGGTTGACTCAGATTTACATCCGGGAGATTATCTTCCTGCACGGCATGCCTATTTCTATAATTTCTTATCGAGGAATGCAGTTCACATCGCAATTTTGGAGAGTCGTGCATTGGGAGTTGGGTATGCCGATCAAGTAGAGTACCGCGTTTCATCTTCAGACGGACGGGCAGTCCTATCTCACTATTCAGATCATGGAGGACATGTTACGTGCCTGTGTTATTGACTTTGGAGGTTCACGGGATAAGTTTCTACAGCTCATAGAGTTCACATATAACAACAACTATCAGTCAAGCATCTAGATGGCTCCGTATGAGGCCTTATATGCGAGGCGATGTCGTTCATCGATTGGTTGGTTTGAGCCTTGAAAGTCTAGATTGTTAGGTATTTATTTGGTCCGTGATGCTATGAAGAAGGTTCACATGATTCAGGAACGACTTTGTACAATTAAGTCCAGGCAAAAGAGTTATCCAGAACGGAAGGTTCGAGATGTGGCTTAAATGGTGGATGAGAAAGTTCTTCTCCGAGTATCGCCTATGAAAAGAGTGATTTGGTTTGGGAAGAAGGGCAAATTGATCTCGGGGTTTATTGGCCCGTTTGAGATCTTGGAGAGAGTTGTGGAGGTTATTTATAGGCTTGCATTGCCTACTAGCCTAGCATGGGTACATTTGGTATTTCACATCACCATGCTTTGAAAGTACCATGAGGACATGTTACATATTTTAGACTTCATCACAGTACAACTTGATGAGACTTGACCTATGAGGAGGAGCCGGTGGCTATTCTAGACTAGCAGGTTCGAAAGTTGAGATCCAAGAGTTTTCCTTCTATGAAATTGCAATGGAGAGGTCAGCTGATCAAGGAGGCCATGTGGGAGTCCGAGTCCGATATGCGGAGTAGATACCCCCACCTTTTTATAAGTCCAGGTACTTTTCTATGTTCGTTCGAGGACGAACGTTTCTTTTAGAGGCGGAGCATGTAATGACCCGATAGATCTATTTGAGTGCTAGCCCTTATTTCCGTGTTCAGAGACCTCTGGTAGCTTCAATTGATGTTATATAACTTGCGTGTATGGTCTGTGTTGTTTTTTCAGAAAGTTTTTACGTGAAATTTAAAGAAAATATGATTTTTGGCTTTAAAAATAATTTGAGTTGACCACGACCAACGATCTTGGTAAACGACCTCAAATTGGTGTTTTGATGATTCTGGCAGGTTTGTATAATGTGTTTAGACCTGTATGCATGTTTGCTTTGGGTTCACCGTGACCCGAGTGCGTTTCAGCGCATTATGTGTAAGATTGTGAAAAATGAGTTTTCAAGTTGAAATCTTGAGTTTTGATGATCGATTCTTGTTATTTGATGTTATTTTGATATTTGAGGTAGAGAGGGAGGTTATATGTTGTTATTACACTTGTGTTCATGTTTATATGGGAGCCCCGGGGGCTTGGGTGAGTTTCAGATTGGTCTCAGATCATTTTTGGACTTGTTGAATTGTTGGTTTTCTGCTGGAGTCCTTGTGCTTCGCGATCGTGAAGCACTATCACGATCACGAAGGGGAAAGTTGGGGCTGGGGCTGGATACTCTTTGCGAACACGAGAGGTAGAACACGAACGCGTAGGCTTGGGGGGACTCCCCTTCGCGAACGCGTAGCTTTGGGCTGGCAGGGGGAAAACATGGCGTTCTTCATCGCGAAACACAAATCTTTGGTCACGAACTCGGAGACTTGGCTGGGTGATGCCTTCGCAAACGCGATGTGGACTTTGCGAGCGCAAAAGCCAAATGGGCCTGTATGCTTCACCCGGCAGGTGCTTTGGGAACGTGAAGAACACCCCAGTTAAAAAAAACTCTATGTTGAGATTTTGTCATTTTACACCAGTTTTGAAACCTAGAGCGCGAACTAGAGAGGTTTTTGAAGAGATTTTCATCCCAACTTTATTAGTAAGTGATTTTTAACTAGTTTTGATATATTTCAATAATCACCTATTTATTTTAGTCTTAAATCTATAAATTTCATGGTAGAATTTAGGAATTTTGGGTAGAATGTAGGAATTTTATAATATTGAGATTTAGACATCAAATTGAGGTCGAATTTCAAAATAATCACATAATCGAGCTCGGGGGTGAATGGGTAATCTGGTTTTGGTCTGAATTTCGGATTTCGACCAAGCGGCCCGGGGCTGACTTTTGTTGACTTTTTCAATTTAGCTAAAGATTGAATCTTTTTCATTCGTGGATTATTTCTAAAGCTTATTTTGAATTGTTTGAACGATAATTGGTTAAATTCGGTTAGTTTGGAGGCTTGTTCAAAAGAAAAAGCCGTGATTGATTATTGATTTGATTGCTGAGGTAAGTGTCGTGTTTAACTTTGACTTGAGGAAATTAGGACTTGTTGGTCTATTTTCTACGTGAATTATGTGTGGAGACGACGTATATTTAAGGCGACGAGTGTATATGCGATGTCGTGGGTTGAAGCATGCGGGTTGGGCTTTTTACTTTTTTGTCATCACTTATTCTATGTTATCTCTTGTTACATGCTTTGAATTGCTACATGATCTTATTTGTTATCCATGCCTTATTTATTATCTGTCATTGAGATGTTGCCGGTTTCGATTGATTCATTTCTCGCTCTATATCTGCTTACCTGCTATATGTTTCTACATGTATTAATTGTATATTTATTGTCTTTACATTACTTATTGTACTTTATTATGTTATATTTAATTGGGTGAGTCATTTAGCTGTTCTTTTATTAATGAATTGTCGAGGCTTGTGATTACGTGGTAATCGTTATCCTCCGTTGTCCTAATAGTTCCTTGATGTTCTGTACGCTTTATTTTCCTTTTGTGTTAAGATTGTGTTATCGGTTATATTGAGCTGTTTATGTTAATGAGTTGATATTGGGAATGAGTTGTCCTCTGCAACAGTATTGAAATAAATTGATAATTAAATCATGTTGCATGCCGCAACAGATAATGATATGATATTGGGATCGAGTTACACGCCGCAACAAATATTGTGTTAATGTGGGATCGGGTTGCGCGATACAATGGAGTATAATATGTTATAATATTTGTAGCTATAATGTTCTATTCCGGTACTGTGTTATGAGCATTTTGAGAGGATGTTATTCTGGGGCCCTCTGTTAGTTGACCTTCGAGTCCCGTTCTTATGAGTTTATCGATTTTCTTTATATTCTGTTGTCTTTTAGACAAGACACATATATATAAGTATGTGCTGTAAATTAACGAGAAAATAACGAGACATATAACAATCGGATGACAAGTACAATAGTAAGTAAGATGAAAAGATAGATAACAAGAGAGAGAAAAAGTATAAAAGCAAGAATATATAGAATAAGAAAATAATGAAAGAAACGACTAAGATTAACAATAGATTATGCTTCCACAAGCAACTCTAAACAAGCCTTTCAAAATAAACACAAAATAACATAGCCAAGTCTTCAATCTGCATATTAAATGAGAGGAACATAAGGTAACATAACAACATATCTCAACCTCACAACACGGAAGCACCGCTCGTGCAATATATCTCAACCTCACAACACGGAAGCACCCGTCATGCATACACTCATCCTCACCAAAAACACATAAATTCAGTACAAAAGAAGGTGAGGAGCAACAACAATATCAATGTAAACGATTAAATATAACACACCATAAGAGAGATAACCATCACTTTTGCACCAATAGCCAGCCTAACATTTCAAGAATTTCCAATGATCAATATTTCAACAATTCCAACATAGCTACCAACATAGATAACATCAAAGAATTTCAAAATCTATTTAAGGCAAGCGAGACATAATACATAAAATCAACATAATATAGATAAGGCTAATTCTATCCGCATGCTTAACCTATAACAAATGTATATACACTTGTCACCTTGCATATACGTTGCCTCCAACACATATATCACGCAGCAAATAGACACAATTATATCTTAATTCCCTCAAATCAAGGTTAACCAAGATACTTATCTCTTTCTGGGACAATTTAATCTTCCAAAATCACCTTTCCTATAGCACAATCCTCCAAACCACTCGAATCTAGCTAATTAATACTCAAATAAGTCAAAAAGCTTTAGAAACTACCTTAGTATAAAGAAGGTTCGATCTTTATCACATTTGAAAAATTCAACAAAAAGTCAACCTGGATCCACATGGTTCAAAGCCGAAATTAAGACCAATTTCCCTTTATCCATTCTCCCCTGAGTCCAAATATGTGATTTGCATCAAAATTGGACCTCACATCAAGGTCCAAAATTACAAAATTAACCCTCATAAAAGAGGTCGAATTTCGAAATAAATCCCATATTTGGACTAAGAGATGAATGTTTAATCGGGATTTAGTCATAATTTTAGATTTCGATTACGTGAGTCCGGGTTGACTTGTTGTTGACTTTTCCAAATATGTTAAAGATTGAACTTTTTTCATAGGAGGGTAGTTTCTAAAGCTTGTTTTGACATATTTGAATAATATTTGACTACATTCGGGTGGTTTGGAGGCATATTCTAAAGGAAAATCCGTGTTGGATTGTTGAACTTGTGCCGAAAAAAGTTACGTGTCTTGGTTAACCTTGATTTGAGGGAAATAGGGCATAATCGAGTCTATTTGCTATGTGATCTATGTGTAGGCGTGGCGTTTATGCAAGGTGACGAGCATATCTGCGTTGGCAAAAGGATAAGCATGCAGATAGAATCAACCTTATTGTGCGATTATGTCTTCCATGCTTTAGATAGATTGTTATAATTCTTGACTTCTCGTATTCATGTTACCTTCTAATTTTGAGTTTAATGAGATATTGGATTAAGATGGATTGAATTGTTAGTTTGGTTATTGGTATAAAAGTGTTGGTAAATTCTCATATTGCGAGTTATGTTCAAATGTTTCCCATGAAGTTGTTTGTGCTTCCCACCTCGGTTGGTATTTGTGTTATGTGGTGCTTAGTGAGGAAGAGTGAAATGCACAATGGGTGTTCCTATGCTTGTAAGAAGGAGTGATTGTGCACAAAGGGTATTTTGCCGCTTTATTCATATATCAATATCATTGCATGAAGAGGATATGCAGGAAGGGTATTTTCGTGCTTGTTATTATATTATGATGTGAGGATGAGAGTAAAAACACGAAGGGTGATTCCATGCCATTTGTTGGTTTCATTGTTCCTTACTTTGTTATTAGGATTGTTGACTTGGCTTTTGTGGTTTCATAATTTACTTTTGAAAAGTTGTGTTGAGTTGTTGTAAAAGCATGAGTTGTGGTTTACTCAGTAACACCTTCTTCACATTCCCGTTTTTATGTTCCTTACTTATGCACTTATTATTTCTCACACATGTTGATATGTTGTCATTGTATTTGATACTTTACCTGTTATTTCATTATTTCTCGTTATATATAACTGCACAATTTTATTTGCAAGTGTCTTGTATTAGTCTTGTTACTACCTCGTTGGGGTTAGACTCGACACTTATTGAGTACATTGGATCGATTGTACTCATACTACACTTCTGCACTTTTTGTGTAAATTCAGATATTGATTCCAGCGGAGTCCTGAGAGGTGCTTGGCGGATATCAATTAGAGAACTCAAGGTAGAGCTACATTTCATTTGCAGGCCGTAGAGTCATCTTCCTTTTTTGTTGTACTGTTTTTACATCCCAAAACGACAATCAAGCATTCCTATCCCTCTTTATTCCAAGTAAACTCCTTTCTGTCATATTCATGCTTCCTAAGTATAGAAGCCACCATCTCAAACGAAATACATAGACTTAAGTCTTCTGCCTACCATGTTCCTTCTCATCCTTCGCTGCTAACTTCCTCAAATCATGATCCATCGCTGTAACGCACGAACGAATAAAATACCATAACCTTTGAGCCTCCTCGAGGATCATCTCCCTCAAACCATCGGCAATGGAGACACCTATCCGATCTTGAAGCCGCTACATACCGCCATCTCTTAAAACCGCTTCTTAGGTACCATTTCACAACACCATGACCCAAAGGAAAACAAATGAAGAACACCATACCAATGAGCCTTAATGCATTCAAACAAGGACCACAACACTACAACACAAACAAGAATTCCACCAAGTTCAGAAATATCAAGTCTAGCTCTCCGCCAATCAAAACCTGAACATCTATAGTCTACTTGCCTCTCCTCCGTTGGAACTAAACACCAAATCTCCCAATCATGAACCGAATAATACTCCTCTCGAATCATTCATTGCAGCGACATATAAGCAAGCACCCTACCATTCACACCAACACTCCACGATAACAACCCCTGATCATCATAATGCACTGTGTTTAACCTCGAAACCATGGGCGACACTATCACTCGGCTGAGATGACAGAACACCCCTCCACAAGGTGACGATAATAGTCCACCATATCTGTAGCATCTCCACAACTCATAGGTGCCCAATTGATACCGAATGATCGACATCGCGTAAGAATGAGTAGGACGAAAATGAAGACATACGCTTCAATAAAATCAAATCTCACAATAAGGAATCAAGAAGGGAAGTTCTCCTAACAGCT
This sequence comes from Nicotiana obtusifolia, assembly GCA_002018475.1. Taxonomy (NCBI): domain Eukaryota; kingdom Viridiplantae; phylum Streptophyta; class Magnoliopsida; order Solanales; family Solanaceae; genus Nicotiana; species Nicotiana obtusifolia. Next base: position 35,527 of record MCJB01023256.1, on the reverse strand, counting down.
ATGTAGCCTCCCGAAGATAAGTACAGACGTCTCCGTACCGATCTCCAAGACTCTACTAGACTTACTCATGACTCGTGAGACCTAAGTGAACCTAGTGCTCTGATACCAAACTGTCACGACCCAAATCCCACTATAGGCCGTGATGGCGCCCCGCCATCGTTAGGCAAGCCAACAAATATATTAATACATTAATAGTTAATCCAAAAATGCATTTCGAAACAATTAAAGAATTAAGGAGTGGAAATCGCTCATTTTTATAGAAAATATAAATATTATTATTTTAAACGTCCGAATAAGGTAAAAATATAAACCGGAAGATCATAGAAGAATACAATCAAGAAAAAAAATTCTAAATCCCCAAAACTCGGTATCACAAGTGCATGAACATCTACCAGGAAGTACAATATATTATATTATCTGTTTGGAATATGCAATAGGCAGGACAAAATAAATGAATATGATGGAGACTCTATGTGATGCGCATTGTAATATGGAATGCAGCTCACCATAAAGTCCCCTCAACAGTTGCGCCCATATGCCCAAATGACCACCAAAAGTATCTGACTCAGTACCTGCACAGTAGCATAAGTACATAAAGAAATTATATCCAGTAAGTATCAAGCCTAACCGCGAAGAATTAGTGACGAGGAGTCAACATCGACATTTATTAGTGGTCCAATAAATCAGTAGAATAAATTATAAATAGATATGAAACTTAACGGTAATAATGATGTAAGAAACGATAACTAACATAATCCTCCCACATAGTGACAATATAAAATCCTCAAATATCATATGCTATCTCAAACAGATAAGAAATATCATGTAAATGCCACGTCTCAAATCAAAAGGGAAATCTCATGAATACTCGGATTCCAAGCAATATTATGCACGAATTATGTCGAGGTCGTACGACCTGATCCAATATAATTATGTACATACATTGTTGAGGTCGTACGACCCGATCCATGGATGAATCTCAAATATACTGCTGAGGTCGTATAGCCCGGTCTATAATGCTATTTTATAGCACCGCTGAGGCATTCAGCCTAATCCAAAGGAAATGAAAAAATTTATCAAATTACGGGTCACATATTTGCAACACAAAGATAGGAACATAAAGTAAGCATGATTTTTACCAACAATCAAGTATCCCACCAAACAACTCAAGATAACTAGCTAGACCTAACATAATCTTATTCCAATTTCAATTATAAGTTTTAGGTATTTAAACTAACAAGTTGAGTTTCAGTAATACAAATATTGCATGGTAAAGTCTTAAGTCTATGCGGGCATAAATATGATTCTAGTTACGTACAGAGTCTCATCAACTCGTGCGCACATAGCTCACAAAACAAGTAGCACATAACAAATATAACACCTACAGGATAGTTTCCCCCTCACAAGTTTAGACATGAGACTTACCTCGCTCCGAAATCCGATAACTGACTTCAATTTCTAACACCTCAAACAGATGTCAAACGATCTGAAACTAATCAAACAGCGTAAAAACAAATCAAAATATACTCAAATACTCGTAATTTTAACAATTTATAACAATCCCAACTCCGCTCGAAAGTTAACAAAGTCAACCCCTGGACCCACGTACCCGAATTTTGAAATTTTCAAAAATAAATATTACCCATAGCACCACGAACTCAAATATATAATTTACTCCCAATTCCATGTCCAACTTCGTGATCAAAATCCAAAATACCAATTCTAGGTTTTCTTCTAAAATTCCCTAAATTTCTACCAATTTTCATGTAAAATCCATATATAATCCATGTATTTTAACTCACAATGGGTAGGAATCACTTACCACATGATAAATGATGAAAATGAAACTCCAAAATCGCTCCCAAGGTCGGCTCCAATTAGGAAAATGAGATGAAATGAGCCAAGACCCGATTTGAAACTCTTATACACTGCCTAGGTGTCTTTCTTCATGAACATGGCACGTGCCTCGCGTTCATGAAGTACACTCAGCTTTTATTCCCAAAATCTTCTATGCGAACACGAGAATAGGCTTGCAAATGCAAAGCTTTACCAGACTGCCTCTTTGCGAATGTGACCATGCCTTCACGAACGCGAAGACCAATACTCCAGGCCAAGCTTCTTCATCGCGAATGCGAATCTCGCATCACGAACGTGTAACACCGCTACCGAAACATTTGTTAACATGACTCCCTAGCCGCGAACGCGAAGAAAAAACAACCTCCAGCTCAAATCACCCAAACTTGGTTCAGAAAACCCCGAGGCCCCTGAGACCCTCCAATCATTCCAACCAGTCCCAATACTTCATCCAAACTTATCTAAAGGCTCGAAAAGCCACGAATAACATCAAAACCACAAATCGACAATCAAAATCCTTCTTTTAACATTCAAACATTCAAATTTGCCAAACGCGTCCAAATCACACTTAGATATTCCGAATCAGGACCAAACTTCACACACAAGTTCTAATCAACAAAATTACCCATCCAAGGTTCCAAAATACCGCTCGTAGTCCAATAACACCGAAATCCATTACAAGTCAAACTTAGCAAATTTCACAACCTTCAAAATACCAACTTCTGATATTAAGTGTTGAAACGCTCCCGGACCATCCGATACTCAACCCAACATACGTCCAAGTCTGAAATCACCTTACAAACTTATAGGAACCTTCAAATCCTGATTTCAAAGTCATTTATTAAAAATTAAAATCTTGGTCAGCTCTTCCAACTTAAAGCTTCCGAATTGAGAATTATTCTTCCAAATAAACTCCGAACTCCTTGAAAATTGAAACCAACAACACGTGCAAGTCATAATGCATCAAGTGAAGCTACTTAAGGCCTCAAACTACTGAACAATGTCCTAGAGCTCAAAATGATTGATGTTATTACACCGGGGTTGCCTAGATTAGAGTGAAGAGGGACTCTCAGTCATTCCACTTGCATGATGGTTTAATATTTGAAGGCTCAGCGTGTGGTTGAGAATGGGTGTTTAGTGTATTTGGCTTATATTCGACATTCTAGTACAGAGGTTCCTTCCATGGATTTGGTACCGGTTATGAATGTGTTTCCGTTGGTGTTTACTACATATTTGCAGGATATTCCACCCCACAGGGACAATGCTTTTTGTATTGATTTAGTTCTAGGAACTCAGCCTATTCCTATTCAATCGTACTGCATGGCTCCAGCTGAGTTGTAAAAATTGGAGGAATAATTGCAGGATTTGCGGACAAAAGATTCATTAGACCTAGTATTTCATCTTGGGGTGCGCCAAAGTTGTTTTTAAGAAGAAGGATGGATTGATGAGGATGTGCATTGACTATCGGTAGTTAAACGAGATCACTATCAATAACAAATATCCATTGCTTAAATTTGATAATTTATTTGACCAGCTTCAGGGTGCCAAGGTGAAATCTAAGATTTTATTTGAGATCTGGCTACCATCAAGTGAAGATTAGGGTATTAGATATCCCTTAGACAACTTTAAGGACTCGTTATGGTCATTATGAGTTCTTGTTGATGTCATTTGGTTTGACTAATGCTCCAGCAACCTTCATGGATTTGATGGCCCGAGTGTTCAAGTCTTATTTGGATTCCTTTGTGATTGTCTTCATTGATGATATTCTGGTTTACTCTCGTAGTATAGAGGAGCATGATCAGCACCTACAGATTGTACTTCAAACTTTGATGGATTGTCGGCTATATGTCAAGTTTTTGAAATGTGATTTCTGGTTAGACTCTGTTGCATTTTTGGGTTATGTTGTATGTTCCCAGGGTATCAATATGGATCCCAAGAAGGTATAGGCAGTTTATAATTGGCCTAGACCTACTTCTGCGACAGATATTCAGAGATTCTTGGGTTTGGTAGGCTACTATCGCCAGTTCGTGGAGGATGCTTCAACTATCTTAGCTCTATTGACCAAGGTGACTCAAATGGGTGCTCTTTTTAGATGGTTCGATGAGTTTGAGGAGAGCTTTCAGAAGCTTAAGACTGCCTTGACTACAACCCTAGTGTTGGTGTTTCCCACAGGTTTGGAATCTTACAGTGTGTATTGTGATGTATCGCGTATTGAACTTGGCACGATATTGATGCAGGATGGTAGAGTGATTTCCTATGCGTCTCGTCAGTGGAAGGTCCATGAGAAGAACTACTCCCTGCACGACTTAGAGTTAGCATCCATTGTTCACGCGCTCAAAAGTTTATGTCACTATCTATACGGCATGCTATCTGAGGTCTATACTGTCCTTCAGATCTCCAATATCTATTTAAGCAAAAGGATCTTAACTTAAGACAGCAGAGATGGTTAGAGCTATTGAAAGACTATGATATCACCATATTATATCATCTGAGGAAGGCCAATGTGGTGGCCGACGGCTTGAGTAGAAAGGCGGAGAGCATAGGTAGCTTAGCATTTTTACAGGCAATGGAGATGCCATTAGTCATAGAAGTTCGGGCGTTGGCCAACAAATTCATGAGATTTGATGTTTCGGAGCCTAGTAGGGTTCTCGCTTGTATTGTGGCACAGTCGTATTTGTTAGAGCATATCAAGGTTCGCTATATTGATGATCCTCACTTGTTGGTGTTGAATGACACGGTACATCCGGGTGGTGCTAAGAAGGTTGTGATTGGGGATGATGGTGTTATGCGGCTTCAAGGCCGGATTTGTGTTTCGAATATTGATGATTTGAGAGAGTTGATCCTTGAGAAGTGTCATAGTTCATGATATTCTATTCACCCAGGTGTCATGAAGATGTATCTTGACTTGAAACATTATTGGTGGCGAAATATGAAAAAGGACATTGCTGGACATGTCTCTCGGCATTTGAATTGTCAACAGGTGAAGTATGAACATAAAAAAACTGGGTGGGTTGACTCAAAAGTTAGTGATAACGGAGTGAAAATGGGAGCGCATAACTATGGACTATGTGGTAGGCTTACCACAGACCTTGAGGAAGTATGATGTTGTTTGGGTCATTATAGATCGATTGACTAAGTCCGCACGTTTTATTTCGGTGATGACTTCCTAATCTTCAGAGCGGTTGTCTTAGATTTAAATCTGGAAGATTATTTGCCTGCACAGTGTGCCCTTATCTATCATTTAGACCATTGCACGCAGTTCACTTCACACTTTTGGAGAGTTGTGCAGCATGAGTTGGGCACGCGAGTTGCGCTGTGTTTCACTCTCAGACGAATGGGCAGTCTGAGCGAACCATTTAGATTTTGGAGGATATGCTAAGGGCATGCTCTATTGATTTCGGGGGTCAGTGGGACCAGTTTTTACCTCTAATTGAGTTTGACTACAACAACAACTACCAGTTGAGTATCCAGATGGCTTTGCTGTATGAGGCCTTAAATGGGAGACGATGTTCTTTCCTCCGGTTGGTTGGTTTGAGCCCGGTGAGGCTAGATTGTTGGGAACAAACTTAGTTCGTAATGCTTTGGAAAAGGTGAAGGTGATTCAGGAGACGCTCTATATAGCACAATCCAGGCAAAAGAATTGTGCTGATAGGAAGGTTCGTGATGTGGCTTACATAGAGGGTGAGAAGTTTCTTCTCCGAGTGTCACCTATGAAGGGGGTGATGCGATTCGGGAAGAAGGGAAAGTTAAGGCCTAGGTTTATTGCCCATTTGAGATCTTGGAGAGAGTTGGGGAGATTGCTTATAGGCTTGAATTTCCTCCTAGCATAATAGGGGTACATTCGATTTTTCATATTTCCATGCTTCGAAAGTAGCATGAGAATAGGTCACATGTTTTAGACTTCATCACGGTACAAATTGATGAGAATTTGACTTATGAAAAAGAGTCGGTGGCTATTTTAGACCAGCAGGTTCGCAAATTGAGATCTAAAGATATTCATTATATGAAAGGGCATTGGAGAGGCCAGCTAATTGAGGAGGCTACTTGGGAGTCCGAGTCCCACATGAGGATTAGATAACCGCACCCTTTTTACCAGTTCAGGTATGTTTTATGTCCATTCGAAGACGAACGTTTCTTTTAAAGGTGGAGAATATGACGATCCGATAGGTCGTTTCGAGTATTAGCTTCCTTTTTCTGTGTGTTTTGAGGCCTTTCATAGTTTAATTATATGATTTATGACTTGTTTGCATAGTCCGTGTCGATTTTCGAAAGTGAAACAATGTGAATTTTTATGGAAAATATGATTTTTGACTTTAAATGTGGATAGAGTTGACTACAGTCTTGGTAAACGAATCGGTGTTTTGACAACTCTGGTAGGTTCGTATGATGATTTTGGACTTGTACGCATGTTTGGTTGGGCTCCCGGGTGACCCGAGGCCGTCTCAGCACTTTATGTAGAAAGTTGAAAAATTGAGTTGAACTTTGAAAATTCTTGAGTTTTTGTGTTTGATTCGTGATTTTTGATATTAAATTGATGATTTAAGCTTATGAGTGAGTTCGTGTGATGTTACTACACTTGTGTGGATGTACGGATTGGAACTCGAGGGGCTCGGATGAGTTTCGGAAGCGTTGCGAATGAATTTGGATAGCCGAAAAAAATTTCTGGTGTTGATGGCCCGTAGGTCTCGCATTTGCGAGGACCTGGTCGCAAATGCTAGTATCGCATTTGTTGACACCCAATTTTGTTCATCCTCACTCCATATTATTCTAATGAGCTACAAATTTATGTAAGAGTCATAATAATATTTATAGCATTGTTTTATGTATTATTACAAGTTCTACAACTTGATTATTATTATTATTATTATTATTATTATTATTATTATTATTATTATTATTATTATTATTATTATTTATTCTTCTATAATGTTTTACTACGTGTTAGCAACTTTTAAAAATACAAAGCATTTACAATTTATTTTTAGCTTGTTCAAATGTTAATATAAAATAGTATTAATTTTTCAACTTCTTGTATCTTATTTTTTTATTTACTACTAATTATCATTTCTAATAACTTTATTACTATGGCATTTTAATTTAATAGCACCTCAATTATCAACCCTACACCATGACCCAAAATTCCCTAAGCCTACTTCACTTTAATAAACTACTTTTTCAGCAAACTAATCTCAAATCTTTTACCGAGTCTTCTTCGCTAGAACCCGTCATCGGCAAACACCCATGTCCTCCTCTTTCAAATTGTTTGATTCATTTACTTTATTTAACCTTTTTCTATCTTTCATTTTGTCCTTACCAAATGTCATATCATAATATCTTCCCTAAATCAGACACCATTTTTGTTTACCCTTAATTACGAGTAACAATTAAATTTATATGTAATTTTAAGGATATGTGACTCGGTTTAATACAATTAAAGAATGAACGATGAATAAAGACTAAATTCAACAAGTAAGAGAGTAAGCAAACCACAAATATTGAATAACTTAGCTATGGTGGAATCTTCTAAGATGAACAAGAATGAAATTAGTATTGATAAAGAGAGTAGTTAAAATATGCCAAACTTTATATATTGATCGTGTCTCCCCCTCTTTTTACAATGGGGCTACCTATTTATATAGGAAGGGAAAGAATTCTATACAAGGGAAAAAACCTATTTACATGGGTTCAACGTCTTTGCTGATTTGAGCCGCGATTCCCGCCGATATGTTACATATCACGAGATTGTCGATCCTTCCGTTATGCAAATCTGATATTTTTACCATAAAATATTTTACCTGGATCGGCCTCGATAGTCTCGTCTCGAACGCCTTGGCTTCGAGTTTCGTCCCGATGACGTCCGATCTCGGACTTCCCTTATCGATATACCAGTCTCGACCTAGCGGATGGCGACCTCAATCGACGATGGTCGTCAAAACCCAAAACCGGTGGCCCCTATGCAAACGATCGAATTCGACCCCATACAGATAGTCCCCTCGTTTTTTGGTGAGTAATGACAAGAAACGATATGAGCCGCCGCTTTCAAGATTAGGTTAAACGGAAACACACTTATGGCGCGCGACACGGAATTCGAAACATCCATCACAAAATATTTCATTGATGAATGACGGCAGCATGATGACGTATGTGGCAAGTGTCAAAAAATATCTTTTCATAGACCAACTGAAGACAAACTCTGCAACTTCTGTAGGCGCCAATTAATGTTTTCTCATTTTGGGGTTTCGAACCGTCGCCTTTGAAAAGTATAAATAGCCCCCTCATTAAACTGTTTTTAAGTTTGCGCTGTTTGAACATCATATTCTCCCAGTTCTCCAAACTTTGTTCTCAAGTGATTTCTCCTGTATTCTTGCCTCACGTTTGCATCTACTTGCCTTTTCAACTCTTTATCTCCAATGGCAAAAACCTCCAAGTCCGTTCCTCAAAAACAAAAACCCTCTTCTTCTCAACCCACTGAAGAGGCCGAGCCTGTCGTTGCTGAGGAGACTTCGACAGAGCCTCCTCTAAAAGCATTCGTACCTGTCGGATGCTCAATCTGCTCCGATTTAAAGGTAGAGAAAGCTTCTTCTGTACCGGGCCAGGGTGAACCGGTCCTCAGGTATATTAGTTCGATCACGAGCAAAATCATCGAAAGGGTGAAGGTAGAATGTAACTGGGTTGGTAAAGATGTGGTAGTTCCCTCACCAGACGAGGCGATTACCACCACGTGGAGGGCTACTTGAGCGTTTACACTTACCCCTTCACGTTGGGCCCTTTGGACCCTATCATTGTCGCCTTTTGCAAAAGGCACGATGTGACACTGGGTCAGATTCACCCCTCTTTTTGGCGAATAGTTCATCTTTTCCGTTTTTTCATGAGCAAGATCGATGGGCATCCTTTTACCGTCGATCATCTGCTGCAATTATACAGTCCCTGAGTCTTCCGAGGAGGACTAATAAAACTCGCTCGTCGGGCAAGCAAAGTCCCATTTTCGAGCATTGACGAGGATAAGGATCGAGGCTGGATGAGCCGATTTGTTCAAATAAGGACGTCGGACCAGATCCCTGCCGAAGACATGTCGTTTCCTAAAAAGTGGAACATGAAAAGTAAGTATCATTTTCCTATCTTAATTTGTCTGTTGTCTTTCCTCTGTTATCTCACTAATATATTTTGCAAAATGTAGTTGTTTCTCAAATGCCGGTTGCGATTCAGCATTTGGAAGAGTGGGTGCAGAAGGTGGTATCTCAAAGGACCTACTAAGAGCGTGCCTGGCGTGAGATATTGAAGGGCCTGTGGGAGGCCAAAAATCATGGTGAGACCGATAACGCTTATATTCCGCGCTTTATGCTATCGATGATGCTGCTAATTTACTTCGTCCTCCCTTTGCAGGTCTATCAAAGGACGCTGAGTTGAGGCCAGCGCCCCCCGGTATAGAGTTTCCCTGCCCTTCCCTTGCCTCGGAGCAGGAAGGAGAGAAAAAGAGGAAGGAAGTCCCTGGTTCTTCTAGGCCCGAGAAGAAGAAACCAAAGAAAAGCATAGCTCGGAGGACCAAAATGTCGGACGTGGCTTTCCGGCTGGACGATGAGTCCGAGGAGATGGAGGTCTCGAGACTTTGAGTAATGAGCCATCTCGGGCAGTCCCCGAGCCGAGGGATGATGAAACTCATATTCATCGAGTAGAGGACCTCGATGCAAGTGCGAGGACCGGGGCTTCCGCCGATGCAGGGGAGGCAGCGCTAGGAATCTCGGGCCCCCAAGAAGCAATGGACTCCCCTTCTTTCTCGGAGTCAACCCTCAATGAAGCCCGAGCTGCAAGAGCGCATTCGCCGAGCAAAGGCCATGTACCGGAAGGGCCTTTTGAAGGTTTCTTCGACGGTATGCCATCGGCTGACACTTTTGGGCTCGAAGTACCGAGGAAGAGTTCCTCCGCCGGAACGAGCAGGGCATCTTTCGGTCCCAAGTTGGTCGATAGATTTCCTGCTCCGAGTTCCAACCCTGATCGAAAAAGGATAATAAAGTTTGCCATTCCTAAAGACGCTAGAGCTCTTGCCGCGCCCGTGGGCGTTGCTAGCTACCTTCGGTGTCTAGTAACCGAAGAAGATCAGGCGGCGATGGACGAGGTGGATGAGGCCTGCTTGTTTAATGAAGCTCAACAAGCATCAAATAAGGTAAAACTTCTTATATGCATTATCCGATGTTTACCATTTTACCTTTTCAATCTAGACTAATTGTCTTATCTTCCTTTGTATTTGTAGTCCTCGGTGCTTCATCATGAGGCCTTTATTCGGCTAAGGGAAGAAAAAGCATGCCGTTAGCGACTCGAAGGAGAGATGTCGACCCTTCGGGTTGAGCTAGACTTTGTACACAAGGAGAATGCTAAAACACTCGACCAGATGGGGCAGCAGCTTGACCGAATAAATCAATTCCGATCTGCATTGAGCGAGGCCAAGGAAGAAATTAGCGAATGGAAAGCTAAGACCGATCTGCTGACCTCGGAAAAAGAGACTCTCCAAGCTCGAGTGGTTTCCTTGGAAGAAAGAGTCTCGGAGGCACAAGAGAAAATCGGGACTCTGACTAAGAGCACCGATACACTTCAATCCCAAGTCGAGACGCTTACGTCGGATCGTGATATTTTGGTCAACGATCTGCAATCGGCAAAATCCGAGATTGCCACATCCAAAGCTGATGCCGATGATCTAATAGCTCAATACAGGGCCGATGCCGAGGATGCCCAAGAGCAATCAAAGATTCTGGTCGAGTATGCCAAGTGCCAAACCCGCCTTTCTGTTCTCGAGGAGTTACAAGCTCGAGGCTTCGATCTATCCACCGAGGTTGATGATGCAGCAAGGATCGAAGCCGATGCTAGAAAGCGGGCCTTCCCAGAAGAAGAAGAAGACTCCGAGAATTCTGATTGATGCCATCTGTTGTATAACGTCTTTTCAGGATTCTCACTTTTTGTAACAAACTTTGTTTTATATATATAAAAGATGTTCTTTTATCTCCCTTTCTTGTACGATCTATTCTGACTCTCTGTAGATTTTCCTCTTTCACGGCCGATTGGGTAAGGCCCAAGCTCCGAAGAAGGGTCCGAGGTTTGCCTTGATAGGTCTTATTTCCTTTCGAATTTCATTAGCTCGACGCGGCCTTGGCCTATTAAGAAATCGGGGCTCTGCGTTAGCAGATTTTGTTCCCCTTCGAGTGTATTAACTCGATATGGCCTTAGCCCTTTACAAATTGGGGTTTGCCTAAGTAGGTCTTACTTTCCTTCGAATTTTATTAACTCGATACGGCCTTGGCCTATTAAGAAATCAAGGCTCTACCTTAGCAGATCTTACTCCCCTTCGGGTGTATTAACTCGATATGGCCTTGGCCTTTCAAGAAATTGGGGTTTGCCTTAATAGGTCTTATTCCCCTTTGATTTCCGCGCGGAGTTCTGAACAATGTTAGTTTTTGAAAAAAAATCGAAGTGGCCCTTGGGCTCAAAGACAAAATATCGGTGTCACAGAACTTTTATTAGCATTCATGTGCTTATACAATTTTGCTTAAGGGGTAGATCAATCTTCTTGGGCACGGTAATTTCGACCGTTTGACCCTTACATTGATTCCTAATGATCTATGAGAAGTCCCCCTGAATTGAAGTAACTAAGCAAAGAATCGAAGTAGACAAGCAATCTTCAGATATTCAAGGTCGATCGAAGTTGTGCACCAAATATCATTATCTTCGATAAGCGACCGATCTAAGTTAGCACGATTCCTGGTTGCCTTATTAAAAACCTTGCCGGTGAAACCCAATTTGGGACAAAACCGATCAAAGGAAAAAAGAGTGCAACACGTGCTTTCAGTCCTAATGTCCTGTGCTTCCTGGCTCGAGGTTATTTTATTCAATACCTGCAGATGTTAGTAACATAAAACAAACAAATAAAGAATGAAATTTCTTACCTCAACAATAGTATCGTTTCAGGTGGCTTATGTTCCAATTGTTTGGCAACGGTTTGCCATCCATGGTTCCGAGCTTGTAAGATCCTTTTCCGGTAAACTTCAAGATAGTGTAGGGCCCTTCCCAGTTCGGCCCTAGCTTCCCTTTGTTCGGATTTCGGGTGTTGGGTGTGATTCTTCTGAGCACCAGGTCTCCGATGTTGAAGTATCGAAGATGGGCTCTCCGGTTGTAATACCTTTCGATCTTTTGTTTTTGCACCGCCATTCGAACAAGGGCTGCTTTCCTTCTTTCATCCAATAATTCTAGATTGATGTTCATAGCTTCTCGATTTGATTCTTCAGTTGCGTATCGGAACCTGATACTCGATTCACCTACTTCGATTGATATTAATGCTTCAGCACCGTATACTAGGGAGAATGGAGTGGCCCTGGTGCTGGCTTTCTCGGTTGTGCGATATGCCCATAGAACTTCGGGCAGTATTTCTCTCCATTTTTCCCTTTACGTCGGTTAACCTTTTCTTCAGGTTTTGAATTATGGTTTTGTTGGTCGACTCAGCTTGTCTGTTGCCGCTGGGGTGATAGGGCGTCGATAAGATCCTCTTGATCTTGTTGTCTTCGAAGAACTTCGTCACTTTGCTGCTAATGAATTGCTTGCCATTATCGCACACGATCTCTGACGGCATCCCAAACTGGCAGATTATGTGGTCCCAGATGAAGTCGATCACCTCCTTTTCCCTAACTTTTGCCTATGCCTGTGCTTCAACCCATTTGGAGAAGTAGTCAGTCATAAAAAGAAGAAATTGAGCTTTACCTGGCGAACAAGGGAGAGGGCCGACGATGTCCATCCCCCATTTCATGAATGGCCATGGCGATAGAACCGAATGTAGTGTCTCTCCGGGCTGGTGGATCATCGGTGCGTGCCTTTGGCACTCGTTGCACTTGCGAACGAACTCCTTTGTATCTTTCTCATATCGATCCATTAGTAGCCGGCTCGAATTATTTTTCGAACCAAGGATTCGGAACTGGAGTGATTCCCGCACGTGCCTTCGTGTATTTCTCTTAAAATATACTCGGTGTCGCCGGGTCCAAGACATATTGCGAGGGGGCCTCCGAATGTCCTTCTAAATAGGGTCCCATCACCGACAAACAGAACCGGGCTGCCTTTGTGCGTAATGCTCTTGATTCTTTGGGATCCGAACGGAGTTTACCTGAACTGAGATATTCTATGTACTTGTTCCTCCAATCCCAGGTCAAGCTTGTCGAGTTAATTTCGGCATGGACTTCCTCCACTACCGACCTCAAAAGTTGTACGACCTTTTCGGACTCGATCTCCTCATCTTCGATCGATGATCCCAAGTTGGCGAGGGCATCGGCCTCACTGTTTTGTTCTCGCGGTATGTGCTATAAGGTCCACTCTTTAAACCTATGTAGTGTGACCTGAAGCTTGTCCAAATACCTCTGCATTCGCCCTTCTCTAACTTCGAAAGTCCTGTTTACTTGATTGACTACGAGGAGGGAATCACATTTGGCCTCGATTATCTCTGCTCTCAGGCTTTTGGTCAGTTCTAAACCTGCAATCACGACTTCATATTTTGCTTCGTTGTTAGTTAATTTTACAGTCTTAATAGACTGTCGAATTGTATTCAGTTGGGGGCCTTAGTACGATACCAAGCCCCGATCCTTTCGAATTCGAGGCGCCGTCTGTGAACAGAGTCCACACTCCCGTAGGAGTCCCCGATTCGGTCATGTCACGACCCAAAATCCCAACCCGGTCGTGATGGCGCCTCTCGTGAAGACAAGGCCAGCCAAACCAACTAAACTTCGCTCAAACAGTTAAATAATACAAAAATAATATAAGTATGGTTAAATAACAGTAATTTGCAAAAAAAATATAGTAAACAATCCCGACTACAGCCCTCAGATCGGGGTGTCACAAAGTCAGGAGCCACTAATGAAATCCTAATAACAAAATAACTATTACAATATCTTCGGCACAATTATTTGAAGAAACTGGAAACAACAAAATAAAAGAGATACGGGGCTGCGGACGCCAACAGCTACCTCGTAACCTCCGAATCACCGCCCTGGCAGTAGTAGTCAATGCCTCGAAGAGGAACCGTTAACGCCTGAATCTGCACACATGGTGCAGGGAGTAATGTGAGTACTTCCAACTCAGTGAGTAATACAATAAATAATGACTGAAAGTAAGAAAACACATAATGCACAAGGCAATCCATAATGAAGTAATGAAACATCAGTGAAATAGTAAACCAGTGTAAATTCAAGTAGAATCTCCTTTCAACGGTTAAACATGTACATCTTTCAAGTAAATAAAGTGAAGTAAAGAAAGCACTTTAAAACCGCCCATCGGGCTCAACATCATTTAAAAACAGTAAAATCTTTCAAACTCCGGTTACCAGTTGTCATTGTTACCAACTGTAACCTACAGTTGTCATTGTTACCAACTGTATTATCTCTGGTTACCGGTTGTCATTGTTACCAACCGTAACCTACAGTTGTCATTGTTACCAACTGTATTATCTACCCATCTCCGGTTATCAGTTGTCATTGTTACCAACTGTAACCTAAA